>OZ024718.1:36157392-36515531 GCA_964016875.1 Fallopia convolvulus | reverse complement strand
GAGTGATTTTTCTCTAAGTAAACTAGTTCGTTTACGAAGAGTTTCCTCTATACATCGCTTGTCATTTACAGTTTGGTAATATCTTTCCTGTTTGATTATTCTGCTGCTTATTTCAAGGTCACTGACTTTACCAAAGTCAGTGACTTCTTTTGTTACTCAAAGTCGACGACTTCGCAGGAGTCACCGACTCATTTAAGTACTAACGATCCTACATATGTTCAATCATACAATTACTTTAGTTTAGGAGAAGAGGAGAGAGGCGTGAGATAGAGATAGAGAAACGAGATTGGATTTGCTTGGACAACAAGTTTTGTTTTGAATTCAGTTTGTAATCTTTTCCTTTCTTTATTAATTTCTTTGTTTTAATCATGATTTGTGAGTGACTTCTCTCTCTAAGGTTGGGGTTAAACCCAACAATGGTTATGTATGCTTGCTCTTGATCATGTTTTTGATTGTTTTTATCATGAATCTATTCTCTTGTTCTTAATCCTTAAAACGAAAGTGGAAAAAGAATTTCTCGTTCATAGTTGAAGCGAAAGCAGAAACTTTGAATCAAAATAGTCAATTAAGGTTTTGAAGCGAAAGCGGATCAATCTTAGGTTAAGTAGAAGAGATAGATCGACAAGTTTATTGAATTAATGAAAGTTGGTTGGTTTACTTGCATCGTTGACGAAAGTTGACAACTTTATGTGATAAAAGCATGATATATGTGTTTCATTGGCGTTTTCATGCATAATTATTGTTGCGGGGATACCAAAACCTTAGAATTTCTCTCTTACTTGATAAAAACCCAATCTTTGTTGATTACTTGCGCTCTAAGTAAGAACAAAACTTGATACTGACTTTTTCCCGTGGACGAACCTGACTCCCTTGTACTCAGCGGGGTCTTGACTATAAATTTATTTGTTGTCAAGTAAATCCATCTCAACAGGAACTATGGCACAGAAGATTGGGACATGCAGGAGTGAACCAAATTCAGAAGCTATATCTTTCAAGACCTTGTAATCGGCTTGCCCAGGTTTAGTCTAGAAGCATGAAGATGTACGAGGCATGTGTCAAAGGGAAACAAACAAGAAGCTCTTTCAAACCAAAATGAGTTGTGAGCACTATTCGTCCCTTGGAACTGATTCACATGGATCTCTCTGGTCCCATCCAGGCGGCTAGCTATGGAGGAAAAAGGTACATGTTCGTTCTCATTGATGATTTTTCTAGATTTACTTGGGTTATTTTTCTTGTGTCCAAAGCATATACTTTTAGAGAATTTGAGCCATTCATGAAAAGAGTGGAAGTGAGCTTGGGACTGAAGCTCATTGCGCTGAGATCAGACCATGGAACTAAGTTCAAGAACTCAGAGTTCATACAATACTGTGACAAGAATGGGGTATCACACAACTTCTCAGCCCCTCGTACTCCACAACAAAATGGAGTTGTGGAGAGGAAAAATCAAACCTTGGAAGCGATGGCTAGAACAATGATGAGTGAGAGTGGAGTTCCTCAGCACTTCTGGGTAGAGGCAATTTCCACAGCAACACACATCCTTAATAGAGCCATTGTGCGCCCGATGATCAAGAAAACTGCTTATGAGTTGATTAGAGGAAGAAAGCCCAACATCTCCCACTTAAGAGTTTCTGGGTGCAAATGTTTTGTGCACAACAATGGGAAAGACGACCTTGGGAAGTTTGACGCAAGAAGTGATGAAGGAATCTTCTTGGGATACTATCCTCACAACAAAGCTTATAGAGTGTACAACAAACGGAACAAGAAGATAGAGGAAAGTATTCATGTGATATTCAAAGAAGAGTCAATCATGGTGGAAACTGAAGTGCAAAAAGTGGAGACTCACTTCCAGCTTCCTTGGAACGGGGAAGATGATGACGATGACGATGAACCAAGGAAGGGAACTCGTCGTTATCCTCAAGGGAACAATGACTCTCAAAACCGAGATATCCAATAGTCGGCTGAACTTCCATCACTTGACGAATCACTGGACACCTCTCAAGCTGTTTCCCTAGTCCCTCCACCAGAAGACATTCCTGAATCAAGCAACCAAGGGGAACATAGAGGGAGCTTACCCAATAGTGAGAATGTGGAACCAGAAACGGCTGAACAAGTGGAGGATCCAGAGGATGAGGAACAACCAAAGGATGAGGATCTGCAAAAAGAATGCAATGACAATGGTGATAGGAACGAAGAGGAAGATCCAGACCATTCCAATATCAATCCCAGAAACATCATATCTCCTCATGACCAAGGCGTAAAGACACGTTCATCACTTCAAAACTTTTGTGCATTCAATGCTTTCGTGTCAATGGTGGAACCTAAGAATATCAAATAAGCCCTTAAAGATCTAGACTGGATAGTGGTAATGCAAGAAGAGCTCAATGAATTTGAACACGATGCAAGAAAAACTTTTGTGCATTCAATGCTTGTTCCTCGTCCAAAAGGGAAGAATGGTATAGGAAGATGATGCGACTCTGCCCTAGCTCGAACCTAGTTCCTATGGACCTGAGACGGCCTAGACCTTGGAGACCCCCTTGGCTTAGGACATAGTCTATTTATGTATTATTTATATTATAATTTTTATTTCTATCATTTACATTCCGTCTTTACTATTTTAGGCGTGTGCTCTCTTATGCTTAAGAGGCCAACCCATTATGGTAGAATAAGGCCCATTACACACCTTTCCATTTTTAGTAGTTACTTTTTTCAGTATTATGGGCTTGGATGTTGGGCCTAGCATGTATCCGAAAATAGCCCAAGCGATCTCGGAAAATATTCCGCTAGATCTAGGGTTTTCGGATTCGGCATGGGGCGGTTCAACGGCGGTGCAACAGCCTTGGCACGAGTGGGCTCGTACAGGCTGGTCTACGGCACGCTACTGGCGCAGAGACGGCGCGTTGCTGGTAACCCTAAAGAATTACACCTAAAAGAGGTGAAGAGAATTTTCAGGTATCTCAAAGGGAATAACAACTTGTGCTTGTGGTACTCACGTAGAAGTTCCCTTGCGATTATTGCTTTTTCAGAAGCAAAATGATACGTGATTGCCTCGGATTGCTCCATAGAAACCTCGTTTGTAACCCATACAAGTCCCGATCTTGCCAATAAAGCTCGTTCCAACCTGATTTGCTTAAACAAGTTAATTCCTTGGAGAACAAGTAACAAATTTCGAACTTAATGAGAATGACGAACGAATTGAATTGATATGATGATCTAAATAGATAGTTCAACTGAATTGGCTCTAACGCTAAATTCAGTTGATGAACTAGTATTGATCTTTAACAATCAATCTAGAACTAAACTAGTTGAATAACTTATCAACACAAATCTGAATTTGAATGTATGAAGTCGAGAGAGAGAATTGAGTATGAGACGATGATCGATCAATGGCTGCAAACAATAGCATTCACATGTGTGTTTTTGGAGCCCAAGAGATAGATTAAACCAATTTGGGTTTAATCTCTCTCAAGCTGATTTTTATTAATGAAATTGCAAAGTATAAATAGGCAATACAAAAGATTCTTCCTTGGAGAGCAAGCAACATGATGGTCGGCCCTAGGAGAGAGAAAAGCCCCATGTCTTGCTTCCAAAGATATAATAAAATATCTATCTTATAACAAACTAGATCTCTCTTAAATAAAATAAATCATGGCTGATTTATTTATTTAAGGAAAATATCCTAACAAACTTAAAATATCTACAAGATAAAATAAAACATAGGAGAGAAAATATTCAACCAACTAACATCAGCCTAGGATCGAATTTCTCTACATTATTGAAATAAAAATCGTCCAAACATAATAAAATAAATAAACTGATATTTTCCATATTTAGATTGGTCAAGTCAAAGGATTGACTTTGACCCATGTAACAACTTATCTCACCCGGTCACTTACTAAATTCAGCCCTAAAGTGAGACAAGCTATTTCATGTTTCTAAATAAGGAAATAGGTGTGAAACTCAGCCCATTAAATTAATCCATTGAATCTGGGCTTAGTTGATGCCGAATGCAAGTGACCGATCTCGTCTTGCTGGTCCCTTCAACAATGGCTGCCAATCGAACTAAGATCGCTGTTGTGCCTTGAGCAATCTTCTTAGCCCGACTCCTAGTAATTGGTCCATCAAATGGCACTCGAATCAACTCATCGATGTCGGTAGGAGACATGGTTGGCTTCACTGTATCATTCTCCTCCACTTGAGCAATCTGATTCGAAGTCGAAATCAAAATCTGGCACATAAAGAGAAAGATCAGCAACATTAAACGTTGGATGGACATTATACTCACCAGGCATGTCGACTTGATATGCATATGGGCCGATTCTTCTGAGTATCTTAAACGGTCCATCTCCACGCTGATCTAGCTTATTCTTCCTTTGGTGTGGGAACCTCTCCTTCCTAAGATGCACCCAAACAAGATCACCTTCTTCAAAGATCACTTATTTTCGCCCCTTGTCAGCATGGGCCTTGTACTTCATGGATTTCCTCTCCAAGTGCATCTTAGTTCTCTCACTTAGATTCTTCACAAATTCAGCCCTCTTGTCAGCTTCTAAGCTCTCTTTTCCCGTGTATGGCTGAGGTGTCAAATCCACTAGAGTCCTTGGATTCAGCCCATAAACAACCTCAAAAGGGGTCTTTTTGTAGCTGAATGGATTGACCTGTTATAAGCAAACTCCACAAAAGGCAAAACATCTTCCCAACGTTTGAGGTTAGCTTTAAGCATAGTTCTTAACAAACCCCCTAACGTTCTATTAGTAACTTCAGTTTGCCCATCAGTTTGTGGATGACATGAGGTAGAAAATAACAGCTTAGTTCCCAACTTAGACCATAAATGATACAAATCAAGGGTGGATCCAAGCGAATGATTCGTTGAAGACGAATGGAGGCCAAAAACCAAGACCTTTTCCAAGGTCTCGGGCATTCAAGTTCAAGAATAAATTCAAGGACTTGATCTTATTGGTTGAAGATATTCATCAATGGCGTCCAAGGCCACCAAGGAAAAGGATGAAGTCTTCAAAGTTCGGAAAGTTAAGAAACTCGTCAAAAAGAAAACAGTGCTCAGTAAACTGGTCATAACATGGGCTAGAAAATTCATCTCAAGTCCGTTAAGTACTCGTTGGAAAGATAATGAAAAGTGCTACAACTTTGTAGTTTACATCAAATTCAGAATCCAACAGAAAAGGGCCGAAAAATGGGTTTTACTGAGAGCTGTTCAAGTCTTACGGGAATCTTATCTTTAGTTTGAATTTCTATCTTTAATTATTTTATTAGGAAGGATTTTTATTTATTTATGTTAAGAGGATTTCGACCATAGGCTGATGTTAGTGGTTGATTATTCTCTCTCCTATGTTTTTATTATCTTTTAGATATTTTGAGTTTGTTAGGATATTTTCTTAAATAAATAAATCAGTCATGATTTATTTTATTTAAGGGAATCTAGTTTGTTATAGGTCTAGATATTTTATTATATCTTTGGAAGCAAGACATGGGTTACTTGCTCTCCAAGTAATAGCTTTGTATTCTCTATTTATACTTTGCAATTTCCATTCAATAAAATCAGCTTGAGAGAGATTAAACCCAAATTGGTTTAATCTATCTCTTGGGCTCCAAAAATAACAACTTGTGTTTGTGTGCAATTGCAATTCGAGAATCATCATCTTCGTCCAACATCAATTCGACTCTTCTCTCTCTCGTGTTCTTAATATCAGAATTGTGGTTTAAATCAATTAGATTGTTCTAGTTGTGATCATTAAAGATCAAACTAGTTAATCATTCGGATTTAGCGTTAGAGCCAATCCGAGTGAACTATCAAGTTGGTTCATCTACAATTCCGATCGTTCACTTCATTCAATCATTCAATTTCTGATTCGTTCTTTGTTCCTTGTGTGTCAAGTACAACGATGCCTATTCAACCGAAACTCAGTCACGGTGATTACAATGACCCTCTACCGACTTCTCTCAATGCTTGCTTTGATCGCATAGAGGCGCTACTCGCAACACTAATGAAGATTTTTCCACCAGTCCAAAAAGAAGTCCACAAAGTTGATCAAGATGAAGACATCACTATTGTAAAGCTTCCTGACATAGTGATTGCTCCCGATTGGTGTGGTCAACCAATAATCTTAGAAGAAGTCTATCAAGAGCACCCTACTTTTGATGAAGAGCCATTGGTCATCGACACCGCATCAACTTCAGTCATGCAAGTTGTTGCAATGCCTAGCTCGGATGTTTCCACGGGTCCGTCTCTTTCTGATTTCAAATTATTAATTACTGAATCTCCCGTTGCATCTACATACAACGTCGAATGGAGGTCGATTCGAGGCCAAGTAGGGGAGAATGATATAAATCAAGGGTGGATCCAAGCGAATGATTCGTTGAAGACGAATGGAGGCCAAAAACCAAGACCTTTTCCAAGGTCTCGGGCATTCAAGTTCAAGAATAAATTCAAGGACTTGATCTTATTGGTTGAAGATATTCATCAATGGCGTCCAAGGCCACCAAGGAAAAGGATGAAGTCTTCAAAGTTCGGAAAGTTAAGAAACTCGTCAAATAAAAAACAGTGCTCCGTAAACTGGTCATAACTTGGGCTAGAAAACTCATCTCAAGTCCATTAAGTACTCGTTGGAAAGATAATGAAAAGTTCTACAACTTTTTAGTTTACATCAAATTCAGAATCCAACAGAAAAGGTCCGAAAAATGGGTTTTACTGAAAGTTGTTCAAGTCTTACGGGAATCTTATCTTTAGTTTGAATTTCTATCTTTAATTATTTTATTAAGGACGATTTTTATTTATTTATGTTAAGAGGATTTCGACCATAGGCTGATGTTAGTGGTTGATTATTCTCTCTCCTATATTTTTATTATCTTTTAGATATTTTGAGTTTGTTAGGATATTTTCTTAAGTAAATAAATCAGTCATGATTTATTTTATTTAAGGGAATCTAGTTTGTTATAGGTCTAGATATTTTATTATATCTTTGGAAGCAAGACATGGGTTACTTGCTCTCCAAGTAATAGCTTTGTATTCTCTATTTATACTTTGCAATTTCCATTCAATAAAATCAGCTTGAGAGAGATTAAACCCAAATTGGTTTAATCTATCTCTTGGGCCAAAAATAACGACTTTGTGTGTGCTTGCAATTGCTTCGATCGTCATCATCATCATCTCGAGATCTCCTCATTCTCTTTGTTCGAATCTGGTTTGTTAGTTTAATCAATTAGATTGTTCTAGTTGTGATTGTTAAAGATCAAACTAGTTAATCAATCGGATTTAGCGTTAGAGCCAATCCGTTTGAACTATCAAGTTGAACTAATCTATCAAATCTGATCGGTTCCTCAATTTCATCAATTCCATTCAATTTCGTTGTTTGTGAGAAAAGTTATTGACTTGTTAGCAAATTCAGGTTGGATCGAGATTACTGGCAAGATCGGGACTTGTGTGGGTCATATACGAGGTTTCTAAGGAGTCATCCGAGGCAATCGCGTATCAATAAACTCTTCCAAAAATAACTCAAAAACTTAGCATCACGATCTGAAACTATAGAATAATGAATGCCATGCTATCTAACAACTTCTCTAAAGAACAAATCAACAATATGCACAACATCATCAGTCGTGTCACATGGAATAAAATGAGCCATTTTAGAAAAATGGTCTACAACCACAAATATAGAGTCTCTACCTTTCCTAGTTCTAGGAAATCCAACAATAAAGTCCATAGAAATGTCCTCCCAAGGTGAACTAGGAATAGGCAAGGGCTGATACAAGCCGTGAGGGTTTAATCTAGATTTGGCTTTAGCACACACAACACAACTTTTGACAAACCTAAGCACATAATTACTCATTTTTGGCCAATACTAGTGTTCTTTTAAGCCTTCTAAAGTTTTCTCTAACCCTCTATGTCCTCTTGATTCATGAACCTCTTTAGTTAAAAGCCTACGAATACTAGATGAAGGTATGCATAATTTTCCAGCTTTAAACAAATAACCATCATCAATAAAGTAGGAATCAATTTCTCCCTTAGACATGCAATTCTTATAAATTTCAGCAAAGTGAGGATCACTAGCATACAATTCCTTAATCATTGCAAATCCAAGAATATTCACATCACATTGGTTCAAGAGAACGTACCTACGAGAAAGGGCGTCAGCTACCACATTCTCTTTGCCTTTCTTATGCTTTACAACATAAGGAAAGGTCTCCATGAATTCAACCCATCTTGCATGTCGCCTACTGAGTTTGGATTAGCCCTTCAAATACTTCAAGGCCTCATGATCAGAATGAATAACAAACTCCTTAGGCCACAAATAATGAGACCAAGTTTTCAAAATCCTAATTAAAGCATAAAGTTCTTTATCATATGTAGGGTAATTCAACTCATCCCCACTAAGCTTTTCACTGAAATAAGCTATGGGTTTCTTGTCTTGCAAGAGGACGCCTCCTATGCCATGGCCTGATGCATCCACCTCAATCTCGAATGCTTTGGAGACATCATGGAGCTGGAGCACCGGGGCATTGCACAACCTGTCCTTCAAAGTGTTGAAGGCGTTCTCTTGTTGTTCTCTCCATTTGAATGATTTATCCTTCTTTGTAAGCTCATGGAGAGGGGCTGCAATTGTGCTGAAATCACGCACAAACCATCTATAGAAGCCATACAAGCCGAGAAAAGAGCGCACCTTAGTGGGTGTAGTCGACTGTGGCCACTCCTTGACAGCCTTGATTTTGTCTTCATCTACCTTCAATTCACCTTTAGACACAACAAAACCAAGAAAAACAGTAGACTCCGAGCAAAAAGAACACTTCTTTAAATTAACAAAAAGCTTTTCCAATCTCAAAGTGTCCAAAATAGCCCTAAGATGATCTACATGTTCATGCAAAGTTTCGCTATAAACTCAAATATCATCAAAGTAGACTACAACAAATTTTCCTAAGTATCTTCTTAAAACATGGTTCATAAGCCTCATGAAAGTACTAGGTGCATTAGTTAATCCAAAAGGCATTACTAACTATTCATATAAACCATACTTAGTCTTAAAAGCAGTTTTCCACTCATCCCATTTCCTCATTCTAATTTGATGGTACCCACTTCTTAAATCAATTTTTGAAAAGAAATTAGCAACATGCAATTCATTAAGCATATCATCTAATCTAGGAATGGGATGGCGGTACTTAACTGTGATTTGGTTGATCGTCCTACAATCAACACACATTCTCCAAGTGCCATCCTTCTTTGGCACCAAAATCACCGGAACCGCACATGGACTGAGTGATTCACGAACATAGCCTTTGTCCATGAGGTCTTGTATTTGTCTTTGAAGCTCATTAGTTTCCTCTGGACTTGCTCTATATGCTGCACGGTTTGGTAACGAAGCTCCAGGCACCAAATCAATTTGATGCTTAATGCCTCTTATTGGTGGAAGGCCTTGGGGCAACTCTTCAGGCATAACATCTTCAAATTCTTGTAAAAGATCCTGAATACACTTTGGAAGATGAGAAATGTCCTGACTTATAATTAGTATTTCTTGTTGATTTTTGTGGTAGGGTAATGTAAGCAAACAAAAACATATTTGCATTGATCGTTGAAGTGAAAGCCGACCCTTGTACATACAAGGCACTTTGAGTAGACCTCGAAAGGTAATCTCATGAGTAGACTCATTCAAGAGTAGTCTCGTTGGGTGTAGGCCCTAAGGCAATCACCATCGACCCACTTTACATGTTTCATTAAGTTACTTGGATAAAGGCTACGAGTCACGGGATGAGATCCCGTTTTTCTTCACGTATATTGCCCCTATTCCATGCCAAGGGTTCACGCAATATCATTGTGGGATAAAACGTACCAAAACGAAACAATAGACGTGTTGGCAAGACACATCTATTTAGAACAATGTACCTTATTCGAGTTCCATGATTCCGCTTCATTCTTCACTTGAACGAAGTCTTCTTCCCAAGACATTTGTGGTTCATCATTCACTCGAACGAATTGCCCTTCCAACGCCTCTTGAGGTTCCTTCTTCACTCTTGAAGATCGATCCATGATACCAACACTTGTGTTTGATTCACTCGTGTAATACACTCAAACAACGCCTAGTCTTTTCCCGACTACAAGTGTTTTCCTCACCGAATTTGTGTAGACTTATGGACTGAATTTCTTGTGTGTTTCATCCCTTCAAAGGCACGACATTCTCCCCTTTAAATAGGTGTGATAATCTGTCCAAAAACTGCCCTCAATGGCTGTTACAATTCGGTTGGAACAATGGGAGGCCGAGAGTGAAAGTAGGGGAAAGAAGTTGCAACTTCCCCTTCTCTTTCCCTGTCATCATGGGCGTTCAAATGCACCCCCCTTGGACTCCAAATGGCACTTAAACCAGCCTATAATTGGCCCAAAGGAAAGCCCAAAAATCCAATCCAAAAGGCCCAAGACTTCGGTCCAAATGGCAAGCCTCATGGCCCATGCCATGCGCACATGCTTGCGGCCCAACAGCCCATAGGCGCGCCCCATGGGCCGGCCCACCGAGGCCCACACCTAGATAGCATAGCTAGGTACCTAGCTAGGTCACTTACCTAGTGTAGCTGGCCCTTAGCTAGTTGAGCTAGCATCCAGCTAGTTGAGCTGGCTTGAGCTGCGTTTGAGCTCTTTGAGCTGGCTTTTGAGCTACTTGAGCTAACTTGAGCTTGTTTGAGTTTCCATGAGCTAAACCCTAGCTTCATGAGCTTCTTATAAAGCATATACAATGAGTCTAGAGTTTGTTCAAGCTCCTAGAGCTAACTCCAAACTAGTATGAAGCTTCTAAACTCCTTTCTAGCATACATAGCTATGTGCCGAGCTAAACTAAGGCTTTGGTTCTTGCCTAGAGCATTCACCAAGCTTAAGTTAAGCTTCCTAACTTCATTAGAATATGCACAAAGCTATAAGACTCATAAACTAAGCTCGAAACCATACCTTAGCTCTATCGAAGTCACTCGACGCCTTGTGCCTTAGCCCTAGGCGAGCCGAAAGCTCATCGCATCCCACCTTGGTGTGTTGCTAGCCATAACCGCGCCATCATAGCTCCTAGGCACGCCCCAACAGCCATCACGTGAACCTCAAAACCGAGCACATGGCGCGCCACAATCTACCGAGTCTCGAACCTCAAATTCGAGCTCCTAGTGCGCCATGCCCTAGCACCGTGCCGATGCAACATGCCGTGTCCGGGTGACGCCGCCTTCGAGGCGCCCCTCGCCTAGTGCCGTGGCACTCGAGGTTCCATTTCTCGATGTTGGTTTGCCTTTACATTGGATCATTTCTATACATGATAACTCTCTTTATCATATCATGGCAAATCATATATGTGAATTCATCAATCGAAATTATCAATATGACTCGTTAACCTCAACATGCTCTCAACGGGATTTCATGACTTTACACAAATGACCAACATTTCTTTCCTCATAAGAAGTAAACAAAAGGAAGTAGGGAATGAAGTACTAGACTGTGCTATTAGAGAGCTCTTTTCTACACTGCCTTTTAAGCCGATTTTTGGCTCCTTTTGAAGGCATTTTTCTTCATGTATTGTAGCTCTCTGAATTTCTGAATTGCTCCCAAAATTTAAGCCCAAATGCCCGAGTGGTTTGGGAGATAGCCCCGTTTTCGTCTCAACTGGGTTGCTACAAGTATGGCTCGGCACTTTTGATGATTAGGGAGGCTTTTCTCGGCTTTTTAGTCCCATAAAACTTGTTGGGGCGACTGGGTGGAGACTGCGAAATGCGGGTGTGGTTTGTTGCTGCGTCGGGCGCCGAGTGGTGCGTCACAACTTTGGCCAATGCGTCGGCCTCTTCCTTCTCTTCCTTGGCACGCCTAAGTGCCCTAGTTTGATCTCGTTGTACCTGGTCCTGTAAAACTTGTTGGGGCGACAATGTTAGAAGAGAAACTCTCCTCTTGTCATAGTTAAACGAATAGGTATTAAGCATGCCATCATAAATAACTCTCTTATCGAATAACCATGGCCTTCCTAACAAGATATGAGTGCATTCCATGTTTACCACATCACACATGATATCATCAACATAATTACCAATGGAAACACGAACTAAGCACTGATGAGTAACAAGATTAGGACCATCTGAATCATTTATACCATTGAGACCATAACTAGTAGCCCTAGGTTGAGTTTTTAATTGTAAGTGATCAACTACTTTAGCATTAATAATGTTACAGCAGCTACCACTATCAATTATCATGCATAACACTTGATTCTTCACAGTACACCTAGTATGAAAAATATTTTCCGTTTGATATAGCATAGGTGTTTCTTGTAAAGTAAGAGTACGCATGGTTACCAAGGTTAAAGGCTGTTCGGTGCAATCTAGTTCTATGGCCTCCACGTCCTCCTCTTCTTGTCCATTACTCTCCTCCTCCACTTGATTTGGAGGTATTTCTTCATCACTCACATAACCACCATTAGTGGTAAGGAGCACTTGCTTTTGGTTTGGACAATCCTTAGCATAATGACCTCTTCCTTGGCATTTGTAACAAACTATTTCACGTGTCCTTTGCTGTGTTTGAGGTGCATTTGTGGGACGTCTTTGGCCTTGAGAACCTGCTAGTTTAGGTGAGCTAAAAGCTCCCTTTTGCTGCATAGAAGGGTTAGAAGAATAAGAATTGGAATTTGAACTAGAGTTAGGAGTATACCTTTTGGGCGCGTTCCATGATTCTTTCTTCTTCCTTTGATGCTGCTCATAGAGTAGTTGGGCTGAATGCACTAATGCATTGAGATCCTTGATTTGTTGAATCTCAAGTGTGTCTTTAATAGCTTGATTCAGTCCAGCCATGAATTGGGTCCTTAAAGACCTCTGAGAATGATGAATTCCAGCCTTGAAGCTCAAATCTTCAAGCTCATTGAAGTACTCAGTTGGAGACTTGGTTCCTTGTTTGCATGTGACAACTTTAAGCCTCATGTGCTCGATGTGTTCTTCTGGCACATACTTCTTTCTCATGACAAACTTCAACTGGCCCCAAGTTTCAACAGGTGGCAAGGCCTTTCTAGCTCTATCTTCCTTCATTCTGAACCACCAATTTCTAGCGGTTCCAACAAAGTGAATAACAACAACAACAACTTTTTCCCATTCTTCATATCCCATGTGACCTAAATTGAAGTTTGTACCTTGCTCCCATTCTAGATACTTCTCCGGATTGGGCTCTCCGCTGAATCGTTCTATTTTGATCTTAATGTCACGCTTGCCAATTTGAGCGACATTCTAATTGGCGTTGTTGTTGTTGGCTGGCCTTTATACTCCATAAGTCCGTGGAATCTCTTCTACAACCTCAACTTGGTTGTAAAAATCATCAAGGGGAGGATGCCATGGGCGTCTTTCTTCTCCGGGATAGCCATAAGTCACATCATCATAAGGATTGTTGTATTTTTGTTGTTGATGATGAGTGGCATGAGGAAACCGTGCCAATTACTGAGTATATAGTTGTTGATGTGTAACCGGCGGCTGCCTTGTCCCATTGCCTCTTCCTCTACCTCGGTTGCCATTGGGAGAATATTGGCCAGGTAGATCATTTTTTCTATTGTAGCTAGCAAACACATCATGCTCTTCATCTTCTACATGTTGTTTGCCTTTGTTGCTAGCTGAGGCATTATTCGGGTCATCGCAAAGATGAATTGCAGGGGCAACTTTTTGATTTGCTTGAGATGCTTCTATTAAGGTTGCAAGTTGCTCCTCAATACGCTGCATTCTCGGGTTCAATGCTGCTGTTGCAACTTCCGCAGCTCGTTGTTGACCATCTCTTATGCTCTTACTAATAGACAACCTAATGAAATCAATTGCCTCCTTAGTAAGATTAAATTCAGCCGGGTTAGGCTCAATTGGGATCACCATTGTATCTTGAAAACAAGCAAGAAAACGAGAGAGTAGTGTGTTCCAAAAGCAAACCAATCAAGCAATACCACACCTTAATCAAGCCAAAACTTGCCTCAAAGCAATCCAATCAACTAATTAATTTTTTGGGTTGAAATGAGGGAGTAAAGGTGTAGATATGGTGTGCTAATGATAGATAAAGGAAAATATACAGTTCAAGCAATTAGCAATGCAACGAGACAAGCAATGCAATATATCCCTTTATAAGCTTCCAAACACAAACAATCTCTCAATTGACTCTATGCAAGTTAATAAAGCCAATTTATGCATGCAAGGACAGAAAACAAGGTAGGTTATGTGACTTCTGTTTTGTCACTTGTTTTTTTTCTTCAAAGTGATTACCAACTACTTTTCTAGCAAGCAATCACTAGGGGTGAAAGTTGCTTGAAACTAGCTCGGGTAGATCACTTCTTTTTCCACTTTTTTTTTTGGTTTATGCACAAACTACTCTTGTGCTAGAACAACAAAGTAAACAATGAAAATAACAAATGCAAAGAAGGGAAAAAACGAACTAATTTTTTTTATACTAAGTGACTTAAACTACCAATGAAACCAACTATAAGCCAAATTAAAAGAGAAGAATAGGGGTATGGTTGAAAATTATGGGATGCAATAACAAAAATCATCAATTATCAAACAAGAAATATGAATCTCAATCAATCATGCAATATGAATGAAAAACTCATAAAACTGTGGGAAAACAAAAGCTAATCTTAGATTGCAAATAAACTCAACCAATTAACCATAAACATGCAACAAATCCCTTAAATATCTCCTAGTTGGTTAAATACTTGGGGGGCAAACAATCAACATGAGAATTAGGGTTAGGGCTTACGCAGGCTAGGGTTAGGGTTTCGAGTGAGGGGGTGGCGATTTAGGGTTTGTGGTGGGGTTGTGATCGGACGGTGGTGGTGGAGGGTGCGGCTGGGGAGAGTGACACCAGATCGTGGCGGCGCCGGCGGTTTCTCGTGGTGGGGGTGGCGGAATTGGGTGGTTGTTGGGTAGAAAAAATCAATTTTGATCTCAAAGTGTATAGATTATGGTAAAGGTATAAACTTTAAGGCTAAAAACTGAATTAATCAACTAGAAAGCAAATTGAGGAAAGAAAAATATTACTTGGCGAGACGCTGGATGAATGATACCACTTGATACGTGATTGCCTCAGATTGCTCCTTAGAAACCTCGTATGTAACCCACACAAGTCCCGATCTTGCCAGTAAAGCTCGTTCCAACCAGATTTGCTTAAACAAGTTAATTCCTTGGAGAACAAGTAACAAATTTTGGACTTAATGAGAATGACGAACGAATTGATTTGATATGATGATCCAAATAGATAGTTCATCTGAATTGGCTCTAACGCTAAATTCAGTTGATGAACTAGTATTGATCTTTAACAATCAATCTAGAACTAAATTAGTTGAATAACTTATCAACACAAATCTGAATTTGAATGTATGAAATCGAGAGAGAGAATTGAGTATGAGATGATGATCGAAGAATGGCTGCAAACAATAGCATTCACACGTGTGTTTTTATTAATGAATTTGGGTTTAATCTCTCTCAAGCTGATTTTTATTAATGAAATTGCAAAGTATAAATAGGCAATACAAAAGAGTCTTCCTTGGAGAGCAAGCAACATGATGGCCGACCCTAGGAGAGAGAAAAGCCCCATGTCTTGCTTCCAAAGATATAATAAAATATCTATCCTATAACAAACTAGATCTCTCTTAAATAAAATAAATCATGGCTGATTCATTTATTTAAGGAAAATATCCTAACAAACTTAAAATATCTAGAAGATAAAATAAACATAGGAGAGAGAATATTCAACCAACTAACATCAGCCTAGGATCGAATTTCTCTACATTATTGAAATAAAAATCGTCCAAACATAATAAAATAAATAAACTGATATTTTCCATATTTAGATTGGTCAAGTCAAAGGGTTGACTTTGACCCATGTAACAACTTATCTCACCCAGTCACTTACTAATTCAGCCCTAAAGTGAGACAAGCTATTTCATGTTTCTAAATAAGGAAATAGGTGTGAAACTCGGCCCATTAAATTAATCCAATGAATCTGGGCTTAGTTGATGCCGAATGCAAGTGACCGATCTCGTCTTGCTGGACCTGTAACACCCCGACTTCCGACGGGGCGCTACTAAGAAATAGACCTTACTAGGTACTATTAAATAGGTTGACAACTACACTTTAGGATCTTGCAACGCGGGCACGACGAGAAAACAAAATAAAAACATCCAACCTTTCTTTTAATAAAAATATAGAAAACGTAGTTATGCATGAATTCCCGAAAACCTAAATATTCAAATCCGACGAACTACTGCTAACAATAAATTATTCGAGGAAACAAAGACAAGTAATAACACGGCTACAAAGACAAGTAACAAAGACAAGTAATAACACACCATCATAATAGTAAAACCAATATCCCTGAAAAATCATAAATGAACTAGCGTAAAATCAATCCCACTATGACACGCGCTCTTTACCGCTCCGGCCTGCCATCTGGCCTCGGTTCCTACACGGCTACCTGGTTCATACCTGGAACTGAAAAATATTCCCCGAAGGGTCAGCTTCTAATCTACCAAGCTAGAGAGAATACGGAAATTGCAGAACGTTTTGAAAACATTTCTAAAGTCAGCATACAAATCCACAATCGCAATCATAACTCTAAAGGCCAATACCTAAATTAGTTATAATCAGTCACACATAGCCACATACACAATACAGTCACAACCTCGTAACAATGCAGTTCCTCCATCTCACAATCCGACTTCCAAGGCGCTCATCACCGCGCCGAGTGCAGAGGCAGGCCCTCCCACTCCACTTCACAATCTCCCTTCTAAACCCCCGGCTAAGCCTCCACTGGAGCACTTGCCAAAAACACACAGATAATAATTTTCGTTATGAAGGGGCACGATTTCCCAGTCACACGGGTCAACGTAGCCAACTCTTCCTCCACGCCAGCTACGATGGGCCGTGTCGGAAACGGTACCAACACAGAGAAAACGCTCCAAAATATTTTTCCGATAAAACACATTCAAAACCATTTACGCACACAACAACTCAAGGAGTTCAAAACAATTTAAAAGGTATTCGGGACTAGTTCCCAAAACCCGCCCTACAATAACGGTATGCAATCTAACAAAGTAGAGAAGAACCGAGCAAGTCGAAAAACGACTTACCTCGAAATTTAGGATCCTTGCGAAGAAGACGGAACTACGATCTCAAACGGAAACGATTCCCTAAAGAATTATAAAGGGAAAGATTAATTAAAATACGAGCCAAACCAACTAACCCAAAGGAAAAACCACTTCTAATTTCCTTAAACTACCGACTTTTATTAAAGAACTTCCTTAAAATATGCTAAACCATGCCATATTATTTTTATTAACCTACCTAATTACAAAACCCAGCCCACCAACACAAACCCGTATTCATCCTCCCCCTATGCCCAACAAACAGTCCAACCCAACTAACTAAAAAAAAAAAGTCAAGCCCAACCCAAAAATTGAGCAAAATATGAATCCGAATTTCCAACCCCCTTTTTTTTTCCAATCCGGCCGTTGACCCCAACCAAGTCTTGACCAGCCTTGCAGGGCCCCACCCTCTCCTTCTTCCTCGCCAACCCCTTCCTTCGCCCCTCACCTCTGGTTCGTCCGCCGTTCAATTCCCCGGGACGCCCACTCCACCATCGGTGGCCACGAAGGAAGGCGGAGACGAGAACCTCGGTTGTCCCCCGTTCGCACACCACCAGTGTTCCCATGCGGCTCGACTCCACCCTTCTCGGCGTCTCTAAACCAGATCTGCTACCGAACCCTTCGTCGCCGTTTTCCGACCACCGACACCTCCGACAAGTTTGTAGTCCCGCTTGGCGTCGTTTTCCCTCTCCGTCCGGCAGCATCGAAGAAGGGTAGGGACGAATACCTCTGCCGCCCCTGTTCACGGCCGTCGACGCTTCCATAGCACCCTCTCGGCCACGCTGACTACCACCACCGGCGATTCATCGAGCAGGGACTTCGCCCCTGCTGATCTCCCCGCTCCGTCTCTCGATTCAACCTCCTCCCTCCCGTACAAGGAGCAGCGGCGATCTTCGATCCCCACCGCGGACGACCACCGTGGCTTCCCTTGATCGGCCTCGTCGACGACAGCCGGACTCCATGTCGAAACGGACTAATCCCTTGAAATCGTGGCGTCCACTAATCCCTTACCCCGGACTCAACCCCCCAACGTTCTACTCGAAACGGAAAGAATACAGGGAACTAGAGGCTTACCGGAATCCATGTCGACCACGCGGTTGCTCGATCGGAGCCTCGGAGGAACGTAGTGAAGGCGGTGAAGTTGGGCACAAGAGATAGCGACGAAAACGATGGGATCGATCTCCTAGACTAATTATAAAAAGGGACTCTTAATGATAAATCTAATAGATAGATTTTTCTCTCTAAGGCTGAAGAAATTGTTTAGATACGATTTTCGGTTTCAATTTGCTAAGGATAGGTTTTAATTAGATAAAATTAGTAATAGATATGGCTATTTCTAATTAATTATCATATAGATAAACTAATTATTAGCTAGATGTTCCAATGGATTATTAAATCGGTTTTAACTAATAAATACTCTTTTCCGAGGGTTGCTTGCGGATCAAGAACTTAATTGCTTGTAAGCGAAGGAAACCCGTTCTCCGGCTTACGAGACCTAAAACGAATACGGATATTACAGGACCCTTCAATAATGGCTGCCAATCAAACTAAGATCGATGTTGTTCCTTGAGCAATCTTCTTAGCCCGACTCCTAGTAATTGGTCCATCAAATGGCACTTGAATCAACTCATTGACGTACGTAGGAGACATGGCTGGCTTCACTGCATCACAGACTTTGCTGGTTATCTGTTAGATAGGAAGAGGACATCACGTATGGCTCAGTTCCTAGGAGAGTGCCCAGTGTCATGGGGATCAAAGCAACAAAACTCAGTGGCACTCTCGACGGCTAAAGCAGAATGTGTGGCCGTTGTCTCATGCTGTTCCCAAGTCTTATGGGTTAAGTATCAACCCAGTGACTAAGATATGTCTTATGGCCTTGTTCCAATTATATGTGATAATACTAGTGCCATAAACATTTCCAAAAATCCCTTTCATCACTCACATACTAAGCATATTGACGTTTGTCATCACTTCTTACGTGATAATGTTGACCAAGGGAACATTATTGTGGAACACTATAGAACTTAAGAGCAGAGAGCAGATATTCTCACCAAGGTATTGGATAGGCGGCCTTTTGAGCATCTTCGTATGCTCTTAGGGATGATAACTTTTAATTAAACAAGTCCCTATTTATTCTTGCCCCGATGATTGGCTAGTTTAGTTATTTGCATGTTAGGAACCAGTTAGGAACATTGCATTCACTTTATCCCTTATTACTAGTCTAAGGAAAACAGTTGTACGCATAGGAACTTCTTTTCTTTTTGGCCCAAAATGATCAACTTGAGTTATTACTAGCCCGCATTACAAGCCACGATGATAGTTGATCACAAGCATTCCCAATGTCTTGGACTGGACAAACTCATCCCATGAGCCCTCCTTTTGTTTACCTTTTCGAGTTGAAAGTGTCCAAGTCCCTTTTATGTTCCCATCCCTCACATAAAGATTGAACATGATTTGAGTCCATCGACAACCGAACCAACAATGGAGCGTGCGCCGAAACTCTCGGAGGAGCCACGACCTGCCCTTGGCACGCCCGCACATTCAGAGCCACGACCGGCCCTTGGCGCACCCTTGCGCGGGGCTGGTGTGCCCTTGCAAGCGGCTGGAGGTGCGCCCTTGCAAGGGGTTGGCGCGCCTTGCGCTACGTCGGATCCCGACCTCGATGTTGCCAATTCATCAGGCACTTTGGATGGCGTCTTGTGCTACGATTCAAGTGAGGTTTATAGCTCTAAAGGCAAGCCCTTGGTGCATGAGCAAGGGAAGTCTACATTAGGACAAGCAACTAAGGCCGGAATTCGAAGCGCTAGGAAACCGAGTCAAGAAGCCATGCCCTATCTTGGGTGTATCACGCGATCCCGAGCTAAATCCATTCTTTGTCAAGTTCAAGAGGAGCTCATGGGTCGTAGGTTTCCGAAGGGAAGTAAAGAAGAAGGTTGAAGTCTCTTATTGCTTCATGGTTTGATAAGTGACAATTCTACGGTTAAGGACAATTAATAAGTTCTCGGGTTTTACGGGTTGATTTTGTAATTTTTCTTAAGTGAAGGGGCTGATTTTGTGAGGCTTATGTTTAGGTTATATGGCCGGCCACCATGCCCCTTTTCTCCTTAGACTTGGACGAAAACTTGTTGCTTTTCTTTCCTTAATTTCAATTCAAAGTTCTTGTTTTTCATTCGTTCAATCTCTTGTTAGGGTGTTGGTGCGTAATATCCGACGTTTCTAGCAATCTAGTTTGTTCGTGTCTTGGTGAGTCATATCCATGATCGAGAATCCATATCCCTTGTCATCTCCTACAAACCATCATCCAAACCAAGGAGTTATCGAGTTCTCTTGGCGATTCCCTTGCACCATCTCCATCTCCATCGATCCGGCCATCAGAACATGAGTTCCTTTTACCACTCTGTTTAAACCAGCCTCTCTTGTAAGATCATGAGAACCTCACTTCCGAGTAAGACGAAACGTCTCATCTGGTCAACAACTCTGTCTTGGGAAGATAAAAACGGTGTGTCAGGCTATTTATTAGGGGAAGACCAACTGTGAACCAAGCTTTTAAATTGCATTAACAGGGAATAGCCACATTATAGAGCTTACTAAAGACATTGAAGATGAAACGACACCGGCTGAGTTCAATTCTCAAGGGCACAATGAAAAAGACGACTATGCCACTTTTTTCAAAAGTCTTTAAATATCGGCCTCCTCTCAAAGCATAACTCATCTTCAACCCTAATTTTTCGAAACCCCCTCATGAAACGCTCTAAGGGTAGAAAGGTACCCCTTTACAGCCCCAAGAGGGCCAAGTCTTCGACACACTCCATCCTTCCCAAGAGGTGGTCAGTACCAAGATCGTCCACTCGAAGAACAGGCGGTGTGATGTGATTCCATCTATCGAGTCATGGCCCCACAGTACCGTGCATATTGGGGCGCCGTTGCACACGCTGATTTCCGACCTTGGCGCGCCTTGGCCTTTGATGAATGGTACCACTTCTTCGGGCACTTTTAAAGGGACTATGCTCCATGATTTGAGTGAAGATCTCAGCCCTAAAGACAAGTTCAATTTGCACGACAAAGGAGGGTTTTCACTGGGACAAATATCCAAGGCCGGTGTCCGAGGCGCTAAGAAGCCAAGTCAAGGTACCACGCCCTATCTTCGGCGCATCACTCGAGCACATGCTAGGGAAATGCTTGACAAGATCAAGAAGGAGCTCATGGCTCATAAGTTGGACTTTGGTTAGCAAAGGTGAAAGTTGGAGTCTTATGATACATCATGGTTCGATAAGTGACAACTTAACGGTTAAGGACGATTAATGTGCTCTCGGTTTTTATGGGTTGTTTTTGTAATTTTCTTTAAATGAGGGGGCTGATTTTGTGAGGCTTGTTATCTAGGTTATATGGTCGTCCATCCCCCTCCTCCCTTGGTAGACTTGGACGAAATTTGCTTCTCTTTTCCTTGCATTTTCAATTCGAAGTTCTTGTTTTGTTTCGTTCAATTCTCGTTGTTCAATTGTTGGTGAGTCATATCCGACAATTTCGAGCATCCTAGTTTGTTTGAGAGCTTGGTGAGTCATATCCAAGTTATCAAGCATCCATATCCCCTTGTTCTCTCCATTTCGAACCATCCTCCATCTCGGAGGTTTCTGCACCATCTCAGTAAATTCGACATAACTTTCAATCCGCTTATCATCTCGGTCTCATATTTTGAGGACTTCAACTAGACTCATAGATCTAACTTCTCGAATTAGAATCACTCAATTTCGAGTTCGGACGAGGAAGATCCAGCCAGTTGAAGACGGGTCAGTTGCGTGGTGTTTGTTGTCGGAATTCCTTGGATTCTCATGGCGATCTCTTTGCACCATCATCCCCTCCATCGATCCGGCCATCACGGTGCATGAGCTCATCAACACCGTTATCCTGTGAGAAGACTTTTGTGGGCACCACGGGAAGAGAAAGAGGATCAAGCAAGGATTTGCACTCACAATGCATGGAGGAGAAGATCTACTCGGGACACCGCCCCCAGGGACCGTGTCAGTGAGTCTCACATCCAACCCATTTCCGCACAATGGGTTGGATCAAAGGCTCATGGCTAAGGTTCTTCTTGGTTGAAGAAGAAGAACCAAGGCCCTCTTGATCTTATCCCTTCTTTTTCCACTTCCTTCTTGCTCCTTCCCTTCCTCTTTCCCCTTGTTTCTCACTCAGCAGTTCCCTTCTGTACAACTTGTTTGCCTAAGTAATAAAATGGATCTTTAGTTTGAATGTGTGTTCTTTACTTTATTGTTCCGATACACAAGTTTACTCTTTTCGATGATGCCAAAAGGGGAAGGATAAAATGTGTGCGATTCGTTATTTCAAAGTTATCATAGAATGGCCTTTCCTAAGGGGGAATAATATCACAAAATCTGCTAAGTAGGAACTTCATAACCATATAGTGGAACTCCCTGCGATATGTTGTCACACCAAGGGGGAACTTGCATGAGCATAACATGAGCATAAAATTAAATGAAATACTTGCCATTTTATTATGGGTTTGTCATCATCAAAAAGGGGTAATTGTTCAGTCGGTGTTAGGAACTCACGTTCATTAACATTGAAACAACATCCTTAGTTTTGATAATTACAAACACCATGGGAACCAACGCCAATTGCTAAGTATTTCAGCATAACAGTTTGCACATTGCAAAGAAAAGCAATGATTAACAAGTTCCTACATCATGGGAACTAATGCAACAACGAAAAAGAAGACGACCAACCTCAGAAGAGAATAGAGTTCCCACATAATAGGAATTGGATAAGAGGAACACGAATCCCTCAGAAGTCAAGAAGAGTTCCCAAGAGAAGGGAACCAAGAAGACGAGAGTTCCCTTTGGATGGGAACTGGTGCATGCATGAAAGCGACATCTCATCGCATTTTTAGGGACCGTGTTTGTTTCGAACACACAAGCGTCTCAGACATTTGAAGCCTCAACAGAGAGAAGACGACCATCCAACGGTCCGGATTGATTCAAGAGTTGACAATTTAAATTCAAATCAAAGTCACATGTCAAACTTAAGGAATCATACTTGGAGAGCAAGGAAAAAAGGGTATTTAGGACAAATACCTCTACTGGATAAGGGTTTCTCGTCACGCCTATTTAAACCCTTCAATAGTCACCTTGTTGCTTACTTTTCCCAAATCATAAACTCCAAACTCATAAAAAGAAGAGCTAAAGAGCTGCTTGAGTGAGAGTCATCAAGCTGGTGAAAAGTCCCCAGCGGCGAGCTGATCTCGACGACGGTGTAAGAGGAAGAGCAAGTTCCTAGGTCTAGGGGAACTCAGGAGAAGAGACAGAAGAAGAGAGGGAGAGAGAGGTTTGAGTTTTGCTTTCTCTTTGATTGTAAGTGTTTACTGGGTTAGGGTCGAGAGAGTACATTTGTGTTGCCTAGGGAGAGAATCCTTGTAGGAACAAAGAGGTTTGTATTCTGCCTTGTAACCTGAAGGGAACTAAGCAATAAAGAAAAGGAAACTCATTCGAAAATCCTCCAAGGGGAGGTAGAGGTTTACTCACACGATTAGTTTATCGTTGTGGGTTCCTCTATAAGGAAACTGTCTCTAGTGTTTTTACTTACCCGCTTAATTTTATTCCGCCGCATGTGGGAACTGTTCGATACAATTCCCATAACTGATTTAGACTAACCTACGATCCAACAGAAAGAATGTCATAGGAACACGATGGGCGTTCTGCAATAAGCTAGATGACACAGGAGCTATTTCAAGGAACAAGGCAAGATTGGTAGCTCAAGGCTACAACCAAGAGGAAGGAATCAACTATGATGTGACCTTGGCCCCTGTGGCAAGAATCGAGGCGATCAGACTTCTAATCGCCTGTGCGGCTCACAAGGGATTCAAGCTTTATCAGATGGACGTGAAGAACACATTCCTTAATGGAAACTTGAAGGAAGAAGTATATGTAGCTCAATCACTACGATTTAAAGATGGAAACTTTCCAGACCACGTCTACTTTCTTCAGCGTGCCCTATACGGACTTAAACAGGCCCCAAGAGCCTGGTAAGACAGGTTTGCACAGTTTCTCTTGTCTCATGGATACCTACGTGGTTCCATTGACAAGACTTTAGTTCTTAAGAAAGAGTTCAATGATATTCTTATTATTCAAGTATTCGTTTGTTGGGGCTAAAATCTCAAAGGCCTGCATCCGCATCAGCCCATCAAACAAAGATTGACTTCTCAGACCCGTTTTAGCTCAGCCTACGTCCGAAAGAACAAGTGGTTGGAGAGAGCATAACGAACGGGGGAACACGATGCCGGACGTGGAGCATAGCCTGGGGGATCATGGGTAGTAATGGCCATGGATATTGGAGTTGAGGAATAAACCATGTAATCTAGCTTAGAAAAAGGTACGGTGTAATAGAAAGAACTAAACGATTGTAATCATCCTTTGAAATCAAATACTCACGAGTTGCAATTGAATTCCGGTTCTTAAGTTCATATATTGATCGAATCCAGTTTATCGGTTAGATTAAGCCCCACACTCGATATCTAGAATCAGGAATTTCCGTCGGTTAGATTTTTGACCAAAACAATAGCCAGTTTTGTTTTTTCGATCAAGTCCAACCGTCCACCAAGGATGTCAAATCGACCCGCACTACCCCTTGCTGCTGGAGGAGATGGACATGGAAACAGTGACGCCAATCTGGCGGGCGGTTTCGGAGGAAATATTGCCGAGGAAGTCTAAGATCTCCGTAGCATTTTGGACGAGTTCGTAATCCAGATCACGACTCTCCAACAAGACATGTCCAAAAAAAAGGACCACAGTCAGACCGACATGGAGCACATCGCCCAACTGACATCGGCAAATGCCTGCTTGCGTGAGCAACTCCAGTCGGCCTCCGCGTCAACCTCGGTCTGTCGGAGTTATCAAGGAGGTTACTATCCACCTCAACATCGGGGAGGCATCCAACCTACTAGCCAAAACTAGCGGCCATCCTTCGTCGACAAATATGGTCACCCAGCCGCCACTCTCTCATGACTACCAACCGCCCTAGGATTCGGAGATAGGACCGCGGGTACTGGGGTCTATCACCCTATCTATGGTGGAAGTGTAAAAAATCAGGTACCTCCTTCTCACACTTTCATGGAGGTGTTATTCCAAAAATACATGAAAGATCGGCTCAAGGGGATTGATGATAAGATCTCTCAGATCGTCGGGGTGCGCCCTCCAATCGAGAAGGAGGCCTATGACAGTTATGACGAATCCCTTTTTCGGCTGCTATCGCCAGTGTGGATATCCCCAAAAGATTCACCGTCCCGAGGGTTCCTACATACGACAGGACGGGAGATCCAGACGAACACATAGCTGTCTTCAAACAGAAGATGATGACTGGTTCCATGCCGCGAGATTCAAGGGAGGCAATCATGTGTAAAGGGTTCGGAACTACGCTCTTGGGCGCGGCCCTAACTTGGTTCATAAACCTTCCCCGGGGAAGTATCGGGTCTTTCGCCAATCTAGTGGACACTTTCATGGTGCAGTTCTCCAGCAGTAGAAAACTGATGAAACAGTGCAGCGACCTTTACCGAATGGCCCAGAGGCCGAGAGAATCCTTGATTGTGTTCCTAAACCGCTTCAACCTAGAAAAAGTGGCGATTCCGCTCTGCGATATCCCCACATCAATTGAAGCCTTTCAGAGGGGTCTGCTTCCAGACAGCGAGTTATATCGGGAACTCACGAAGTACCCTTGCCACAATTCCGAAGATGTTCAAGTGAAAGCCCTGGAACACATCAAACTAGAGGAGGATGAGGGTCTTGTAAGAGCCTCTTCGGTTTTCGACCGGGTGGAAAGGAAAGCCGCTCCTGACCATCGAAGGGAGCATCGCGGGCAACCGTACCCGAAGGCTTGGCCAGAGGCACCCGGGGTACACACCGTCGGCGCCAAGCAGCCAGGCGGAAAGAAAGACGCCCCTTCGTGACAAAAAGTCCAAGAATACAACCTCGGCTTAGGGAAAATCCCAATCCAAAGAGAGACAAGACAAAATGGTGCAACTTTCATGAGGACTACGGGCACAAAACAAATGAGTGATTTTCCCTTAGGAAGGAGCTAGCCTATCTCCACTCGAGAGGTTTGATATTCGAGATAGCACCAAAATCCGGGATCCCAGCTTGCCAGAACATGTCCGAACCCATGGACGTTCCATCATCCCAGAGTATGCTAAGATCGTCAACGTCATCTCCGGAGGGTTAGAAATATGTGGCGTTACCTACTCGGCAGAGAAACGCCACGCTAGGGAACGCCCCAAATGGACAGTTGATGGCAAGCTTCCGCAATCCTGAGGGACGTCCGGGGGAAGCCATATCCTTCAACGATTCAGACTCTGTTGGTCTAGTGGGCCGTCATCATGATGGGCTCTTATTTCACTATCAATATGAAACGTGCTAATGAGGAGAATCCTCATTGACATGGGGAGCTCCACCAACATGATGCAGCTGGATGCTCTCAAAGAAATGGGGCTGAAGGAGGAGGATATTCTCATAAAATCAATGACGCTGGTGCGTTCCAGCGGAGAAATTACGCATACCCTCGGCGAGGTAACCCTCCTTACCTACGCCAAAGGGGTCAACTTGCAAGTGAGGTTCTCCGTACCGGACTTCCCTTCGTGTTATAACATCAACATGGGGCGACCCTGGTCCACGACATGAAGGCGGTTCCCTCCTCCTATCACCAAATGATCAAGTTCCCCACACCTTGGGGAATCCAAGAAATTAAAGATGACCAACGGTTGTCCAGAGAGTGCTGCAAATCTGCTCTCAAGGCAACAATTGCCCAGACAACATATCAACTAAACGGGGGCCAAGGGTGCCGCACCGTCATGGGATCCTGTGGCCGAAAAGATCAAGGAAGTTGTCCTGGATACCCAGAAACCACTGCAGACGATGAGAGTCGGACAAGACCTCGACCTAGATTCAAAAACTGAGTTGGTCAGCTTTTCAAAGAGACATAGTAGCTGCTTTGCATGGACACACGAGGATATGGCGGGGATCGACCCCGCTGTCATCACCCACCGACTGAATGTGGATCCTCGCCATCCACCAGAAAAATAAAAAAGGCGCAAGTTCACACCCGAAAGAAACCTAATTGTTGATGAGGAGGTCCAAAAGCTTCTTAGAATTGGGAAAATCAAAGAAGTAAAATATCCAAAGTGGCTGGCAAACGTCGTGGTAGAACGACAAGTGGAGAGTCTGCATCGACTTCATAGACCTCAACAAAGCCTACCCAAAAGATTCTTTCCAGGTGCCGCATATAGACGCCATGGTGGATGCTACCGCCGTTCACGAGATGTTGACCTTCATGGATGCCTTCAGCGGGTACAACCAAATCTAAATGCATCCAGAAGATCAGGAAAAGACTTTATTCATCACAGTCAAGGTACATAGGGCCCGTTTGGTATTAATATCTCGATATCAGATATCGGTATCGGGCCATATCTTGTGTTTGGTACGAGAGTATATGGATTTAGATATCAGTATGGGGCCATATCTTGTGTTTGGTATGGGAGTATATGGATATCGGGCCATATCCTTGATATCAAAACAAGGCATTTTTCATGATATTTAATATACCCCAACAAAAAAAGAGGTATGAGAGGTATGGGATATGAATGATATCCCATATCCGATACCTATACCGATACCCATACCTGATACCGATACCCGATACCGATATATGATATCGATACCAAATGAGCCCTTACTGCTATGGAGTGATGCCATTCGGGTCTTGGAGAACTACCACATGAAGCTAAACCCGTCCAAATGTGCATTCGAAGTGACGCCTGGTCGCTTCCTGGGCTTTATTGTGACTGAGTGTGAAATAGAAGCCAACCCGGACCAGATACGAGCCATAGCCAACCTAAGATCGCCCAGATGCATAAAGGACGTTTAGAAATTGATGGGGAAGATAGCGACACTGAACCGTTTTATTTCCAAATCGTCGGACATATGCCGGCTATTCTATGATGTGCTGCGAAAGAACAAGATATTTGAATGGGCACCCGCACATAAAGCATCCATTCAACGGCTAAAGCAGTACTTCACGAACCCATTAATGTTGTCCAAGAACGAGGAGGGAGGAAACCTTTTTCTGTACCTGGCAGTGACTAAAGTAGCCATCAGTGGAGTTTTGGTGCGAGAAGACGACGGGGACCAACTGCCGGTGTATTACATCAGCCGCACACTACTCGCGACCGAAATGAGGTACTCTCCCTTGGAAAAACTCGTTCTAGCACTAGTGATGGCCTCAACAAAACTAAGGCCCTATTTTGAGTCCCACCTGAGTTGTTTCAACATCACCGTCCGCACCAATTATCCACTGAAAGTGATACTGAGGAAGCCAGAGATCACCTGTCGAATGGCTAAATGGGCCATCCACCTGAGTGGTTTCGACATCAGCTACAAACCCAGAACAGATGTTTAGTCACAAGCGTTGGCAGACTTCATGGTTGATTTCTGCCCAACCCTGGAAGACGTTGCTAAGTTATAAGAGATGTTTGTGGCGGAAATTGAGGCCTCCAAGGTCTGGACCCTACACACAGACGGGGCTTCCAACGGTCGGGGAGTCGGAATTAGTGTTGTGCTGAAATCACCCAAGGAGGAGAAGATAGCTCAAGCAGTATGGTGCACCTTTGAGGCCACAAACAACGAGTCTGAATATGAAGCAGTGATACTGGGGCAGACAGTAGCCCGAGAACCTTTTTGTCAAAGAGATAGAGGTGAAATGTGATTATTTGCTGGTCGTGAATCAGATTCTGGGGACCTTTGTTACCCGAGACGCTAGGATGGCCGCGTATGCAAAAAAGGTCAAAGAAATTATGCACGAGTTGATGCGCTAGCTGACGTCTGAAAGTAATTGGACCCAGAATCTCAGAGGCCCGCATCCGCATCAACCCATCAAACAAAGATCGACTTCTCCGACCCATTTTAGCTCAGCCTACGTCTGAAAGAACAAGTGGTTGGAGAGAGCATAATGACCGGGGGTACACGACACCAGACGTGAAGCGTAGCCTAGGGGATCATGGGTAGTAACGGCCATGGATCTAGGGGTGGAGGAATAAAATGTGTAATCTAGCTTAGCAAAAGGTATGTTGTAATCGAAAGAACTGAATAGTTGTAATCATCCTCTGAAATCAAATACATAAGAGTTCCAATCGAATTCATGTTCTTACGTTCATATTTTGATCGAATCTAGTTTATTGGGTAGATTAAGCCTCACACTTCATATCTAGAATCAGGAATTTCCGTCGTTCAGATTATTGACCAAAACAACGTTGATGATATCGTTTTTTGTGCCACTAACCCTTTGCTTGTTGAAAAGTTTAAAGATCTAATGAGTTTAGAATTCGAGATGAGCTTGATTGGGGAACTTACGTTCTTCTTGGGACTCCAAATCACTTAGACCAGGGAGGGAACAAAGATACATCACTAGAAATACATCAAGGAAATGCTGGCCAAGTATGGAATGGAGAATTCAAGGCCTATCAATACTCCAGTTTCCACCAACTAAAAGCTGAACACAAATGAAAAAGGTACAGATGTGGATCAAAGGAACTATCGAGGTATGATTGGTTCCCTTCTCTACCTTACAGCTAGTAGGCGCGATATCATGTTTGTCGTGTGTTTGTGCACACGCTTTAAAGCTAACCCTAAAGAATCACACCTGAAAGAGGTGAAGAGAATTTTCAAGTATCTCAAAGGGAACGACAACTTACGCTTGTGGTACCCACCCAGAAGTTCTCTTGAGATTATTGCTTTTTCAGATGCAGACTTTACGGTCATCTGGTAGATAGGAAGAGGACATCTCGTATGCCTCAGTTCCTAGGAGAGTACCTAGTGTCATGGGGATCAAAGAAAGAAAACTTAGTGGCACTCTCGACGGCCGAAGGAGAATATGTGGCCACTGCCTCATGCTATTCCCAAGTCTTATGGCTTAAGTACCAACTTAGTGACTAAAATATGTCTTATGGCCTTGTTCCTATTAGATGTGATAATACTAGTGCCATAAACATTTCCAAGAATCCAGTTCATCACTGACATACTAAGCATATTGACGTTCGTCATCACTTCTTACGTGACAATATTGAAAAAGGTAATATTATTATGGAACACTGTAGAACCGAAGAGCAGAGAGCAGTTATTCTCACAAAGGCATTGGATAGGCGTCCCTTTGAGCACCTTCGTATGCTCTTAGGGATGATAACATTAAATTAAACATGTCCCTGTTTATTCTGTCCACAATGATTGGCTAGTTTAGTTGTTTGCATGATAGGGTGTTAGGAAAACTACATTCACTTTGTCCTTCGTTACTAGTCTAAGGCAAACGGTTGTACGCATAGGAACTTTTTTTCTTTTTGGCCCAAAATGATCAGCTTGAGTTATCTCTAATAACCCGCATTACAAGCCACGATGATAGTTGATCATACTCTTACCCAAAGTCTCGTATTGGACAAACTCGTCCCATGAGCCCTCCTTTTGTTTACCTTTTTGGGCTGAAATTGTCCAAGTCCTTTTGTGTTCCCATCCCTCACACAAAGTATGAACATGATTTCCCTTTATCACTCTATTCAAACCAGCCTTTCTTGCAAGATCATGGGAACCTCACTTACGAGTAAGACGAAATGCCTAATCAAGTCAACAACTCATTCTTGGGAAGATAAAAAGGTGTGTCAGGCTATTTATTAGGGGAAGACCAATTGAGAACCAAACGTTTGAATTGCACCATGGAGAAGACGCCACGTTGCAAAGCTTCTTCAAGACGCTAACCATGAAGATGAAGAGACTTCGACCGAGTTCAATTTTCAAGGGCACAATGAAAAAGACTTCTATGCCCCTATGTTCAAACTCTTTAAATACCGACCCCCTTTCTCTCCAAATGAAACTCATCTTCAAACCAAAATTCTAAAACTTCTTCATGAAACGCTCCGAAAGAAAGAAAGATGTCCCCCATACAACCTCAAGATGGCCAAGCCTTCGACAAAATCCATCCTTCCCAAGAGGCGTTCATTATCAAGATCGTGAACTCGAAGACCAGGCAGTACATCAACTCATCAACACCTCTAGTCTGGAAGAAGACTCTCATGGCCATCACAGGAAGTGGAAGAGGACCAAGCAGGAACCTAAGCTTCACTTACGTGGAAGCGAAGATCTTCTCGGAACACTGCCCACAACGATTGTTGGCCCTCTCAAATCTAAGCCCAACAGGAATGACGAAGGCCCAAAATGCTTGGTTTCAAACGGTGGAAAATAAGGCCGAAGAACTAGTCCATGAAGAGCGAGAATCTCGGATTCGGTATTGATTGCCCTCAACGGTTACTTCGTGGAGGACGGAGGCGAAATCTTCGGGGACGGGGAGCGTCCCTTTCAACGGTCAACAGGGGAGGGACATTATAAAGCGAGATTGAAGAAAAGACGAGGGACATGAAAACTAGAGGAAAAAACCCACAAGCTGAAGCTCATTCTTGTTCACTTGTTTAATTCTCCTTCAAGGATTCACTTGTATTTGAAGAAGATTCTTCTAAAACCATAATCACAATTCACGCCTCGCAATCGATTTATCTCTGTAATTTCTATTTCCTGTATTGTTTTGCATTCTGTCTTTGGTTCATAACGCGTTTCATTCGTTCTTTGGTTAGGAATATCCACATTATAGGAGGTAACACGTTAGTGTGATTATCCCGCTAAAACAATTGGCGCCCACCGTGGGGCCTAGCCAAAAAAAAAGAGTCACACTAAAACAACCGCAAGATCCGTCACATGGAGGGAATCCAAACTACATACAGCCACGTAGGGGATCTCGACAATCACGAGGTCAATGAAGTGACGAACAATCAAGGCGATGAAAACATGAACGGAACTAGAAACGTAGTCGGTACAGGAAACATAGATGGAACAGGGAATGGTGATGGAGTCGAGCTAGGTTCTGGGGACACCAATGGCAATCCTGGTACTTCCGAGCGCGGGGAGCTGGGGGAGGCGACGCCGACGTCATTATGGAGCTTCGATCAACAATGATTGCTCTTCGGAAGGACTTGGAAAGCCAAAAAGAGGCCAATGCCAGATTCACTGAGGTATATGAAAAACAAATTGAAACTTTAACTAATGAACGCAACTTGCTTCGATCGCAGGTACAATCGGCTCCAACCCGTCCTCGTGGAACCGATGTGGTGGAAGGAGTCGCCAGGCGGTTAGACATGGATGATCCGAGTCTCGTGACACCCGATGTCGTCAGGCCAGTAACCGGGTATCAGGTAAACGGTAATTCTTTAAGGGCGATATGGGAAGATATCGAGGTTTCCCAATTACGGGAACGCCTTCGAGCGTTGGAGGACCGAATTACTCAAGTCCCGGGGGCACCTCAACCGATAGCGATGGAGAGGAGAGACGGTTATACCGACTCCCCCTTCGTACCTGCTATTGCAAGGGTTGATATTTCCCGAAAGTATCACGTCCCCGACGTACCTAAATACGAAGGGGTGACAGATCCCGATCAACACATAGCCGCATTCAAACAGGCTATGAATATTAGTACAGTCCCTTTTGATATGAAAGAAATTGTTATGTGCCGTTGGTTCGGGAACACGTTGTCTGGACCCGCTCTCAATTGGCATTCGCACTTACCTCTTGGAAGTATCTCATCTTTTGCCGAGTTGATTGACAAGTTTAGGATTAGGTTCGCAAGCAGTCGACACGCCAAAAAGCGATCGAGTGATCTATACCGTTTGGTCCAAAAACCGGGAGAGTCTCTGAAAGCTTTCCTCAACCGCTACAATGAGGAACTGGTGACCATTGAAGGATGTGATGCCGCTACGGCTGTGGAGGCGTTCCGAAGGGGCATATCAATACGTAATCCTGAGTTGTATCGTGAACTAACTAAATATCCTTGTTCCAACTTTGATGAGGTACAGGTAAAAGCTTTAGCCCATGTTCGCCTAGAAGAAGACGACCTCTTCACCGAAAAAGCAACGAGTCCCCATCGACCTGATCGGAGATAGGGAAGACGGGACACAAGATACATTCCGTATCCAACTGCACCTCATGCTAAGACTACCGTCAATGCAACGATGTTTAGACAAGGTGACAGATACGAGAATCCTAGGCTACCTCCGAAACTCTCCTACTACAATTTTCGCGTGGATGCAACCGAAGTGGTCCGAACCCTCAACACCATGGGAGACACTGTTAAATGGCCTCGAAAGAGTAACACGCCAGCACATCAGAAAGACAAAACCAGATGGTGTGATTTCCACTTTGATCACGGGCACAGGACCGATGAGTGTATCGCATTGCGAAAAGAAGTAAGCGAATTGTTACGAAGGGGGCATCTTAGAGAATTAATATCGGAGAAAGCAAAAGAGCAGTTAGAGCGCAACAAGGAAATAGCAAGTCCACCACCCCTACCAAAGCACACTGGAGTAATCAATGTCATCACAGGGGGATCGGAGATTTGTGGTGTAACCTACTCCGCAGCCAAAAGGATCGCAAGGGATACTAGAAGAGAGCGCCCAAAAGCACCATCCCGAACAAGTCTTACCATGATGCCAATCACCTTCGACGATGTCGAAGAAGAGGAAGTTCACCATGACTGCTTAATAATCTCTTTAACAATAGCTAATTTTCTTGTTAAAAGAATTTTAGTTGATAATGGGAGCTCTACTAATTTACTCATGTTGGACGCCTTATACAGCTTAGGTTTCGGGATGGACGATATCACCAAAAAATCGACCACTTTGGTAGGCTTCAGTGGAGAATCACGCAATACGCTTGGGGAGATATCATTACCTACCGTCGCAGGAGGAGTTAACTACCAGGTAAAATTCCAAGTACTTGATTGCCCTTCACCTTTTAATGTCATCTTGGGCAGGCCATGGATACACGGGATGAGGGCTATCCCCTCCACCTATCACCAATGTGTGAAGTTCCCGACACCATGGGGGATCCAAGAGATTAAGGGAGAACAGAAACTGGCAAGGGAGTGTTACTCCATAACAATGAAAGCAACGACTTCCAAAAACTTACAGCTTGGCGCGGGGAAGAAGGCGTCGGATTAGCAATTAAAGGACTGTAGAACGACCACATGCTATGCAAAGCCGGAGACGCCCGAGCTCCAAGAGGTAGCCCTTGATCCCTTGGAGCCATCCAAGAAAATCCAAATAGGAGCAGATCTGGAACCGACTTTACGTGAGCAAATGGTGGAATTTCTACGGTCCTACAAAGATTGTTTCGCCTGGTCGAACGAGGATATGGTAGGTATTGATCCCGACGTAATCACCCACGCCTTAAATGTCAATAAAAAGGTTCCACCAGTAAAACAGAAAAGGCGTAAGTTCGCTCCCGAACGAAATCAGGTAATCAACGATGAGGTAAAATCCTTACTTGAGTCTGGAAAAATCAGAGAAGTACAATATCCTGATTGGCTTGCGAATGTGGTTGTTGTTAAAAAGAAAAATGGTAAATGGCGCGTTTGCGTAGATTTTACCGATTTAAACAAAGCATGTCCCAAAGATTCGTTCCCCTTGCCTCATATAGACGCAATGGTGGACGCAACGGCAGGGCATGAATTATTGACCTTCATGTATGCATTTAGCGGATATTACCAAATAATGATGCATCCTAACGATCAAGAAAAAACCGCATTCGTGACCAATCAAGGAACTTATTGTTATAAAGTTATGCCCTTTGGGTTAAAAAACGCAGGTGCTACTTATCAGAGATTGGTTAATAAGATGTTTCAAGAAAAACTGGGGGATACGATGGAAGTATACATAGACGACATGCTGGTCAAGTCACTGAAGGCGGAGGACCACGTTAATCACTTAAGAGACGCGTTCGAGATTCTGCGAAGTTACAAGATGAAGTTGAATCCCACCAAGTGCTCTTTTGGAGTAACGTCAGGAAAATTCCTCGACTACATAGTGACACAGAGGGGAATCGAGGCGAGTCTAGAACAAGTCAAGGCCATAATGGAGTTGCAATCACCCAAGTGCATCAAGGACGTCCAGAGGCTAACAGGACGAGTAGCTGCATTAAACCGGTTCATATCGAGATCTTCAGACAGGAACAAACTGTTTTACGACATCCTAAAGAAAAACAAGTCGTTCGAGTGGACAGAGGAACATGAAAAAGCCTTTGAAGAGTTGAAAAATTATTTGTCTAATCCACAGGTGCTATCCAAACCCAAACCGGGCGAGAACTTGTATGTGTACTTGGCCGTGACAGAAGTAGCAATAAGTGTAGTTCTGATCCGAGAGGAAAATGGAGAGCAGTTGCCCATCTATTACGTAAGTAAAACCTTGCTTGACGCAGAAACAAGGTATTCCCCCATCGAAAAATTAGTGTTGTCCTTGGTAATGGCTTCAATAAAATTGCGCCCTTATTTTGAAAGTCATTCTATAATCGTGAGAACTAATTACCCAATGAAAAGTATCATGTCAAAGCCAGAGTTGTCAGGTCGATTAACGAGATGGTTGATCCACCTAAATGGTTACGACATTACCTACGAACCCCGAACAGCGATGAAGTCTCAAGCGTTGGCAGATTTTGTGGTTGACTTCACTCCTACCACTTTAGAGAATGGAGATCAAGATGTGATACACGTAACAGGAAACGGCAGATGGTTGATGCATATAGACGGAGCGTCGAACCAAATTGGTGTAGGATTGGGGGTAGTCCTGAAGTCGCCATAGGGGGATAGGATAGCCCAGGCTGTTCGATGTACATTCAAGGCTACTAACAACGAAGCAGAGTACGAGGCGCTTATTGCGGGGTTACTTGTTGCTAAAGATCTGAATGTACATGAAATTGAGGTAATCTGTGACTCGTTACTTATTGTGAATCAAGTTACAAACTCGTATGTTGCCAGGGATTCAAAGATGAAGGCATACTTGGAGAAGGTACAAGAGATCGTAAAGCACTTCAAACATTTTGAGATAAGACAGGTTCCTCGAGATGCTAACACGCAAGCAAACGCCTTAGCCAACCTCGGATCCGCAATTGACCCAAGGGAGTACGACAAGATACCTTTCGTATATCTTGATGCACCATCTATAATTAAAGAGGCAGACATGTTGGAGATTCGAAGCCCTGATGAAGACAAGTCATGGGTAACCCCTTATCTGAAGTGTTTACGAGATGGAGTTTTGCCAGAAGACAAGGAAGAAGCTCAACGACTTAAGGTAAAAGCTTCCACTTTCACTGTTAAGAATAACATTTTGTTTAAGTGGATGTCGTCAGGAGTTCACGCGCGATGCGTAAAGGAAGAGGAAGTACAGAAGGTGTTACAGGACATACACGATGGAGAATGCGGCAACCATACAGGGGGTCGCAACTTGGTGAAGAAGGCGAGCAGGATGAGTTACTATTGGCCTACCATGAACAAAGACGCAGTGGAGTTTGCTCGCAAGTGTGACGCGTGCCAGCGTCATGGACCTATACCACACCAACCTTCTGAATTGTTGCATCCTATAACATCCCCTTGGCCATTCATGAAATGGGGGATGGACATTGTGGGAAAACTTCCTCCAGCTTCGGGGCAACGTGTTTACATCTTGGCAATGACTGACTACTTCTCCAAATGGATTGAAGCCGAAGCCTTCAAAGAAGTTAAAGATACGCAAGTCATCTCCTTCATAAGGAGGAACATTCTGAGTAGATTCGGAATACCATCCACCATAGTATGCGACAACGGGTCCCAGTTCATCAGTGACAAGACGAGATCATTCTGCTAGCAGTACAACATACAATTGGTGATGTCAACGCCTCGTTACCATCAGGCTAATGGGCAAGCAGAAGCAAGTAACAAGGTGATTATTAACAACTTGAAGAAGCGGCTCAAAGAAGCAAAAGGGAAATGGGCAGACGAGTTACCCCTTATCTTGTGGTCAGATCGAACAACCCCTAAGACAGCAACGGGTCATACACCTTTTTCTTTGGTCTATGGATGTGAAGCCGTACTACCAGTAGAAGTAACTTTGCCCACAGTCCGATACGGACTCACCACTGAAAAGTCAAACCTGTCCAACCTGTTACATCATTTGGATACAGTGGACGAGTTACGAGATGAGGCTTCAATTCGGATGGCGGCATATAGGCAGGGGGTAGCTTGGAGTTACAACAAACGCGTTAACGGCAAAGTATTCCAAGTAGGAGATTGGGTATTAAGAAAAGTTTTTCAGAATACGCAAGAATTGAATGCTGGTAAGTTGGGAGCAAATTGGGAAGGACCATATCAGATCACGGAGATCGTAGGACAAGGGGCCTACAAGTTGATATCACGAGAGGGGAAGGCGGTCCCCAGAAGCTGGAATGCGCTGAACTTGAAGTTGTATCACTTTTGAAACGTACGAGTTCTAGTAAGGTAATTTTCATAAATTTTCTCCTCTTACATTATATCACTAAAAGTCTTCGTACATACACAAGTACAACGGTATCAAGAAAACTAACAAGGGACGCCTTGTGACGTTACAGGCCAAAACATGGGCCCTCGCCTTGTGATCAGGCAACGCTGTGCACACAACGACTAGTCAAAAAGATGCAAGAGACGAGAACATGTATCATGAACGAGTGAAATTTTCATCAAAGGATTGTAACGTGTTTTCAACAAGTTTATTACAAACATCTACAATTACGTTACTTTCTCTCTCCCTTTGCATCTTACATAAGAAGCACTATACAGTGAAAAGTCTACTACTAATCTACACCTCTCCTCAAACAAGAAAGTTTGTCACGAACAGCTTGATCTTCATTTACTCCACGGCAGACCTATCCCACCTGCACGAAAAACAACAATAGATCCAAAGCATGGCAAAATAGTAGAGGCAATAAACAAACATAAAACCCCTGAAAAACTAACAAGGGATAAAACTTGTCCACACTAGGGCCCTAGAACAAGCGGCCATACAAAATAAGAGTTTAAGAACCCCAACACGCTGGGGGTAGGAAATTGTTCAGAATTCGACAGACACAATAGAACAAGAAGGGATCATTCTTTGGACTAGTTATCCATTTCCACTTGAGCAACCACCTTGGCGACGGAAGCGATGTCATCAATGACGGAGGACTTCTTAGTCGCGATCACCTCGTCAAAAAACAAGCTTTCAAACAACTCCCTTTCCTTCACAGCATCCCACGAAGTGTGCCTCCCCGCTGCGAGTTCCTCCATCATTTCCACTCGAGCTCGGCAAGACCAGTAGTCCGCGGTATCTTCTATCTCTTTAGCCAGAGCAGCTTCTTTACCGGAAGAGACTACGAACTTCTCTTCCCACTCCTTGGACTCCTTAGAAGCCTTCTCAAGGTTACTCGTCAGATCGCGAACTTTCTTATCCAGAGCGGCCTTCTCATGTCCTAAGATAGTGCTCCTGTCCCTCTCAAGCTGAAGGCTGATCTTGCTTTGAGCCAATTGATCAAGCAGATCCTTGAAAGCTTCAAAGGCAGAAAGGGAGAGTTGCAAGCCCGGCATAAGAAAAGGGGAAAATCAGGTAAAAAGTGGAACATGGAATAAGAGCATATGGAGAAGACGTACCTGCCATTGTGCCGCCAGAATTTCACCGAAGAATTCCGGGAAAGAAGGTTGGTCTTCCTTGCCACGAGAATAGCCCACGTGAAGAGGTGCCAGGGAGTTCAAACACTTTTCAGCAGCCATGTCCACGGACATCATTGTCTTTGGGAGATCAGAAAGGGTTGAACATGCTTTCTTCCTAGGGGAGGAAATCCGAACCTCGGAGGACTTCTTGGGGTCTGGGATCGTCAGCGCAGTATCCACAGTTGAAGCTGATTCAGCCTTCCTCTTCTTTCGAGCTTCAACTCGCTCCATAGTAGTCAGCGCAGTGGTAGAACGGGTAGTCCTGGAACCTGTTATCAAAGAAATAAAGAGGTCACAGGGAAAGTAGTAGCAATATAAGAAGGAAGGGGAAAGCGCAACGTACTCGACATTTCGGTATCCTCTGAATCAATGAAGCACGCTTGCACCAGTTTTGGGTAGGATCTCTCTTCCAAGGGGATGGCTTCGATATGAGATATCACTTGCGCCGATACTGAACGTGGTTGGGGGGAAGAAAATTTTTCTGCATACAGTATGGAAATGATCAATGGTTAGAAAAAATCAAGTGGGGTGAGAGGAAAAGAAGGAAGTGCTACCTGTTGATATCCACCGAGTTTTTAAGAAAGATGTGTCAATTCCCAAAGAAGAGAGCTTTACGAAGAAAAATTTGTCAGCCCAACCCCGGTCGGACATGGAAATATTGAAGATTAGGTCAGATTTATCTTGGAAGGTTTTTAGGGTTAATCGACCCGGGCCACCTTTGGAAAGGCGATAGTTGTGGAAAAAGTCGACAGCTTTAAAGGGGAGACCATGTGAGGAGCACAACAGATCAATCGATAATAGTAATCTCCAGACCTGTGGAAGTATTTGACCAGGGGAAACGTTGAGGGTGGAAAGGAAATCGACAACCAATGGAGAGAAGGGAAAACGATGTCCAATGCGGAAAGGGTACTCGCATAAGCAAACCCAGTCATCGTTGTAAAAATCTGCCCAAATTCCAAGAGGAGGGAGAAAGATTTCTGCAGAAGAAGGGAACCCCACGGAAAACGCGAGTGCATGGGGATCTTATGAAATACTGCTTCTACAATGGGTGGGAGTAAGGATTTTGGAAGAGGTTAAGGAAGGAAGTACTTCCGGATCAAGGCAGCGGGAGAAAGGAGAAGAACCAAAAGTCGCCATAGTAAGGGAAGGAAGAAAGTCGAGGATGAGGAAGCAAAAGTAAGGGGAAACGTACCTGGATACCGAGAAGCACAGTTGAATCAATGGGGGTCATCATAACCGCTATAAATAAGAGGTTGATTAGACGTGACACAACCCGCTACAACTTCCAAGGCATGAAAATCGAAAACCCTAGAAAAGTGGGGGCTGGAGTTTTCCCAGGTTTTCGATGGAGGTATTGTTGGGCCCTCTCAAATCTAAGCCCAACAGGAATGACGAAGGCCCAAAATGCTTGGTTTCAAACGGTGGAAAATAAGGCCGAAGAACTAGTCCATGAAGAGCGAGAATCTCGGATTCGGTATTGATTGCCCTCAACGGTTACTTCGTGGAGGACGGAGGCGAAATCCTTGGGGACGGGGAGCGTCCCTTTCAACGGTCAACAGGGGAGGGGCATTATAAAGCGAGATTGAAGAAAAGACGAGGGACACAAAAACTAGAGGAAAAAATCCACAAGCTGAAGCTCATTCTTGTTCACTTGTTTAATTCTCCTTCAAGGATTCACTTGTATTTGAAGAAGATTCTTCTAAAACCATAATCACAATTCACGCCTCGCAATCGATTTATCTCTGTAATTTCTATTTCCTGTATAGTTTTGCATTCTGTCTTTGGTTCATAACGCGTTTCATTCGTTCTTTGGTTAGGAATCTCCACATTATAGCAGGTAACACGTTGGTGTGATTATCCCGCCAAAACAGCGATGATGTCAAAAAGCTCCACATCCAACTCATTTATAAATATTGGCTTGGATCAAATCTATGAGGTTGAGGTTTTCCTTGTTGAAGAAGAAGAACCAGGTCCCTCTTGATCTTGTTCCTTCCTTTCTACTTCCTTCTTGCTCCTTCCCTTCCTCTGCCAACTTGCTTTCCATTTCGGAGTTCCCTTATGTACAATTTGTTTGCCTAAGTAATAAATTGGATCTAGTTTGAATGTGTGTTCTTTACTTTATTGTTCCGTCATTCATGCTTACTCATTTCGATGATGCCAAAAGGGGGAAGGAGGTAAAATGTGTGAGATGCGTTATTTCAAAGTTATCATAGTTATGGCTTTTTCTAAGGGCGAACAATCATAGAAAATCTGCTAAGTACGAACTGTGTAACCATAAAAGGGGAACTCCCTGCGATATGTTGTCTAACTAAAGGGGAACTTGCATGAGCATACATGAGAGCATAAAATTCAATGAAATACTTTTCATTTTATTATGGGTTTGTTATCATCAAAAAGGGGGAAATTGTTGAGTCGGTGTGAGGAACTCACGTTCATTAACATCGGAACAACATCCTCAAGTTTGAAAATGACAAACACCATGGGAACTAACGCTAATTGCCAAGTATTTCAACATAATAGGTTGCATGTCTCAAAGCAAAACACAAGAAAAAAAAGTTCCCAAAGCATGGGAACTAATGCAACGACGAAAGGAGAGCACCCAACCTCAGAAGAGAACAGAGTTCCTAAGAGTTAGGAACTCAATGAGCCAATGTTTCCCCAGGATGGGTACTGGATGAGAAGAATAGGAGTCCCTCGAAGTCAAGAAGAGTTCCCAAGATAAAGGAATCGAGAAGACAGGAGTTCCCTTTGGATGGGAACTGGTGCATGCATGAAAGCGACATCTCAGTGCATTTTTACGGATCATGTCTGTTCCGGACAAAAGGGCGTCTCAGACTTCAGAGCTTCAGCAGGATGAAGACAACCATCCAACGGTCCGGAATGATTCAAGAGTTGACATTTCAAATTCAAATCAAAGTCACATGTCAACCTTAAGAATCATACTTGGAGAGCAATGCAAAAAGGGCATTTAGGACAAATGCCTCTAGTGGATAAGGGTTTCTCATCACGCCTATTTATACCCTTCAACAGTGACCTTGCTTCTCACTTTTCCTAAATCACAAACTCCAAACACAAAGAAAGAAGAGATGAAGAGCTGTTCGAGTGAGAAACATCAAGTTGGTGAAAAGTCCTCGGCAACGAGCTAATCTTAACCACGGTGTAGGAGAAAGAACGAGTTCCTCGGCCTAGGGGAACTCAGGAGAAGAGACAAAAGAAAAGGAGAGAGAGAGGTTTGAGTTTTGCTTTGTCTTTTATTGTGAGCGTTCACCGGGTTAGGGTCGAGAGAATACATTAGTGTTGCCTAGGGAGATAGTCCTTGTAGGAACACAGAAGTTTGTATTCTGCCCTGTAATCTGAAGGGAACTAGGCAATAAGGAAAAGGTAACTCATTCGAAAATCCTCCAAGCGGAGGTAGAGGTTTACTCACGCAATTAGTTGACCGTTGTGGAGTTCCTCTATAAAGGAATTATGTCTATTGTTTCACTTACCTGCATATTTACTTATTTTGCTGCGTGTGGGAATTGTTCGATATATTTCCCATGACTTTTCGACTCACCTACGATCCAACATATCGCCAACTAAATGTTGTCTTGACCTTGGTTAACCACTCGTTGCAAGTGTTCTTCAAGTCGTCTATCCTTTGTTGTTGTTTGCGAGCGTGGTCTATTGTCTTGCATATTGTTTGTGTCAATTTTCGTCCTTGTTTCTTGTTGATGGAGGTTGAAATTTTTCTGAGCCATAGCTGAGTTTTTGCTTGCACAAGCTTGAAGAAGGAAAAGCAAAGGTTCTTTGATTGAAGGAGTAGTTGAAAGGTTGTCTTTACTCCATGTTTATTCCGTTCAATTAAGAGCATTTTTGAATCCTCATTGCTGAATTTTTGTGCTAAAAACCGAGGAGTTAAGTGAGTAAATCGTCCCGTTTTGTGTTCATTGCATGCTTGATGATTGGTTCGACTCTAGGATACGGGAATGACACCAAGAAGTACTTGTCTTGCTTGTTTGTTGTCTAAATTTTGTTTGTTTAAAAAAATTAGAATTTTCATGCCTAAAGAAAAAGTCGGACTTGGGGAGAAAGAGAATCGAGGCTTAAGTGCTCCCTATAGGAGCATTCCGCCATATGTCCCTCCTATGATCTTCAACCATCCACCCTATGTGTGCAATTACGGGCAAGACCTTCTTATGCTACTTTCGCAAACAATATTCCTTTAGTTTTCACTAACGTTTCAGGTTTTGGAGTGGAAAACTTCCAAGAGGCTAATCAAACCATGGCCACCACTATGTTGGGGCCAGCCTTGCATCTCCCTTGGCGTGGCCAACCGCCTCGTGTGCTGGTGCAAGGTGCCGCCTATCCTTCAAAAGGAGCGGCCACCGAAACCCCATTAAGGAATCAAGCTTAATGTGCCGACCTTTGTGAGCACATCCGACGTCGATGCATGCCTTGATTGGCTTGCCAATGTCGAGTCTATTTTTGACTTCTATGGTAATGATGATGCTCGGCGAGTGGCCATGGCGGCAATCCACTTCACCGACTTCGCTTACCATTGGTGGCTCGAGGACAAGGCCTTGAGGAGAACGCGTCGGATGCCTCAAATCAACACTTGGAAAGAGCTTAGGGAGGCCATTGAGGAGCGGTTCATGCCTCAAGATTATACCGAGCGGATCTATTCAAAACTTGAGCAAGTGCGCTGAGGAAACCGTTCCCCTAATGAGTTCTACAATGAGCTGCGTATGCTTATCTTTTGTTCTGGGTTACAATTCCCCGACGGGTATGTGCTTTCTAAATTTGTTAATGGTTTAAATTCGGAACTAAAAAATATTGTGAGAATGCATCATTTCAGTGGGGGAACCGAGGTTGAGTAAGTGCTTCTCTACACCAACCACATTTACAAGCACCTCTCTCAACGGCGTCAAAGTTCCACCAATCCTCGGGTGTGGCAACCTTCCACCATGCCTCCTAGGGTGCCTTCAAATCAGTCAAAGAAGCCGGATTTTAGGAGGGAGTCGACCACCAACCATGAAGAGAGTTTTCCCCACACCCAGGGTAAGAAGGAGAAGAGCGTGCCAACGATGTGAAGTGTTTCAAGTGCCTTCCTGATGCAGTGAAGTCAGCCATGTCTCCTACCGACGTCGATGAGTTGATTCGAGTGCAATTTGATGGACCAATTACTAGGAGTCGGGCTAAGAAGATTGCTCAAGGGACAACAACTAATGAGAGGATCGATGGTGTAGATGATGGTGCAAAGAGAGCGCCACGAGAATCCAAGGAATTCCGACAACAAACACCTCGCAAACTAACCCATCTTCAACTCGCTGCATTTTCCTTGTCCGAACTCGGAATTGAGTGATTCTAAAATGAGAATTTAGATCTATGAGTCTAGTTGAAGTCCTCAAAATATGAGAACCAGAGGATGAGTGGATTGAAAGTTATGTTGATTTTACTGAGGTAGTGCAGAAACCACCAAGATGGATGATGGTTCGAAGTAGGTAACAAGGGATATGGATGCTTGATAACTTGGATATGACTCACCAAGCTCTCAAACAAACTAGGATGCCCGAGATTGTCGGATATTACTCACCAACAACTTGAACAACGAGAATTGAACGAACGAAAACAAGAACAAGAACTTGAATGGAAAGATGCAAGGAAAGTAAGCAACAAGGTTTTTCGTCCAATCTCTCAGGGAGAAAGGAGGCCAAAAATGGGCCTTATAATCCTAATGCCACTCCTCTCTCAACTCAGCCACCCTCACTTCTCTCTAATTACATAAAACACCCTTAAATTTCAAGAAATTCAACTAAAAACCCTTAACAAAACATAATTCAAGTTTTAACACTAGTCGAACCAATAGTCACAAGTAAACTCCAACCTTCACCATCATTAGCCATCGGAAACTTATGAGCCATGAGCTCCTCCTTGATTTTGTCTAGTATAGACTTAGCTAGGGCTCGCGTGATGCGCCCAAGATAGGGCATGGCTCCTTGTCTCGGCTTCTTAGCGCCTCGAACATCGTCTTTGGTTGCTTGTCCAAGTATTGGCTCCCCTTTATCGTGCAGATTGGGCTTGTCTTTAGGGATGGAATCTTCACTCAAATTATGGGGTCATGACTCGGTAGATGGAATCACATCAACAACGATCTTAGTTCGATTGGCAGCCGTTGTTGAAGGGTCCAGCAAGACGAGATGGGTCACTTGTATTCGGCATCATCTAAGCCCAGATTCAATGGATTAATTCAATTGGGCGAGTTTCACACTTATTTCCTTATTTAGAAACATGAAATAGCTTCTCTCACTTTACGGATGAATTTAGTAAGTGACCGAGTGAGATGAGTTGTTACATGGGTCAAAGTCAACCCTTTGACTTGACCAATCTAAATAATGGAAAATATCTGCTTTTATTTATTTTATTATGGACGAGTTTTTAATGTATTAGTGTGAGAATTTCGACCATAGGCAGGTTGTTAGTGGTTGATAATCTCTCTCCTATGTTTATTTTATCTTTTGGATATTTTAAGTTTGTTAGGATATTTTGCTTAAATAAATAAATTGGGTTTGATTTATTTTATTTAAGGGAGATCTAATTAGTTATAGTGTGGATATTTTATTATATCTTGGGAAGAAAGCAAAGGCCTTTTCTACCCCTCTAGGGCCGGCCATGCCTTGTTACTTGCTCTCCAAGATTCAACTTTGTATTCACTATTTATACTTTACAATTTCATTTAATAAAAAAATCATCCTGAGAGAGATTAGACCCAAATTGGTTTAATCTATCTCTTGGGCTCCAAAAACACACGTGTGCTTATTGCTTGCATTCGATCATCACCAACATTCATTCGATCTCAATTCTCTCGATCCCTCACTTTTGTGTGCATCAATCTAAATTATTGTTTTGATCAATTAGATTGTTCTACGTTAATTGTTAAAGATCAAACTTAGTTAATCATTCGGATTTAGCGTTAGAGCCAATCCGTTTGAACTATCAAGTTGATTATCTCCCTAATTCAGATCGGTTTCTTTTGTTCTCAATTTCGTTCAGTTTTGATTACTTGTGCATCAAGGAATTAACCTTGAGAGCATTGTAGGTTGGAATTCTATTACAAGGCAAGATCGGGACTCGTGTGGGTAATATACGAGGTTTCTAAGGAGTAATCTGAGGTAATCACGTATCAAATGATATCATTCATCCAACGTCTCGCCAAGTAATATTTTCTTTCCTCAATTTGCTTTCTAGTTGATTAATTCAGTTTTAGCCTTAAAGTTTATACATTTACCATTATCTGTACACTTTGAGACCAAAATTGAAATTTTCCACCCAATTACCACCAAATTCTGCCACCACCACCATATACCACCACCGGCGCCACCATACCTGGTGTCGCTTTCCCTTGCCGCACATCCCACCATCACCGTCCGATCACAACCCCACCACTCCCGTACTCATCGGACCACCACATCTCCTAATCTCCACCCCACCCCGAAACCCTAATCCCAGCCGTGTAGACCAAACCCTAATCCCCTTGTTTAAGTTGCTTGCCCCCCCCCAAGTAATTAACCAACTAGGAGATATTTAAGGGATTTGTTGCATGTTTTTGGCTGATTAGTTTAGTTTATTTGCAATCTAAGATTAGCTTTTGTTTTCCCACAGTTTTATGATTTTTTCATTCATATTGCATGATTGATTGAGATCCATAATGCTTGATTGACAATTGCTGATTTTGGTGTTGCATCCTATAAATTCGACCTATCCTTCTTCATTTATTTTATTTTGGCTTATAGTTGGTTTCATTGGTAGCAATAGTCACTTAGTATAAAAAAATTCAGTCATTTCTTTGATGGCCGGATCGATGGAGGGGATGATGGTGCAAAGAGATCGCCACGAGAAACCAAGGAATTCCGACGACAAACACCACACAATCTGACCGGTCTTCAACTGGCTGGATCTTCCTTGTCCGAACTTGGAATTGAGTGATTCCAAAACGATAATTTAGATTTATGAGTCTAGTTGAAGTCCTCAAAATATGAGAATCAGATGATGAGTGGATTGAAAGTTATGTCGATTTTACTGAGATGGTGCAGAAACCACCGAGATGGATGATGGTTCGAAGTAGGTAACAAGGGATACGGATGCTCGGGAACTTGGATATGACTCACCAAGATCTCAAGCAAACTAGGATACCCGAATTTTCGGATATTACTCACCAACAACTTGAACAATAAGAATTGAACGAAGCAAAAACAAGAAACTTTGAATTGAAAATGCAAGGAAAAGAGAAGCAAATTTTCTTTCAATCTAGAGAATGAGGAGGAGGAGGCCGGCCTTAAAACCTAACACAAAGCCTTACAAAATCAGCCCCCTCACTTAAGGAAATTACATAAATTAACCCGAAATCCCGAAAACTTATAAAGTGTCCTTAACCGTAGAATTGTCACTTAGAACCATGAAGCACAATAAAACTCCATCCATCTTCAATGCACTCTCTCGGAAAGCTACACCCCATGAGCTCCTCTTGTACTTGACATAGAATGGCCTTAGCTCAGGATCGCATAATACGACCTAGATAAGGTGGTGTAGTTCCTTGAGACTTGGCACCATCAAAACCGGAAGGCAAGGGTGCGCCACCATCCAAGCTTGTTGGCGCGTCTAGGGTATGCCGAGGCTCCTCCAAGTGTTGCTCCTACAAGTGTTGCCCCTCCAAGTGTTCCGACGTGTGCTCCATAGTTGGCTCGGATGTCGATGGAATCACATCATTCTTCCTTTTTGTTCTTTGTGTTATTTGCTTTGCTTTGTTTGTTCTAGCACAAGAGTAGTTTGTGCATAAATAAAAAAAAAAGTGCAAAAGAAGTGATCTACCCCAGCTAGTTGCAAGCCACTTTCACCCCTAGTGATTGCTTGCTAGAAAAGTAGTTGGTAATCACTTTGAAGAAAAACAAGTGACGAAATAAAAGTCACATAGCCCACCTTATTTTCTGTCCTTTCATGCATTAATTGGCTTTATTAACTTGCATAGAGTCAATTGAGAGATTGCTTGTGTTTGAAAGCTTATAAAGGGATATATTGCCTTGCTTGTCTAGTTGCATACTTGCTAATTGCTTGAACTGCATATTTTCCTTTATCTATCATTAGAACATCATATCTACACCTTTACTCCCTCATTTCAAACCAAAAACGGAATTAGTTGATTGGATTGCTTTGAGGGAAGTTTTGGCTTGATTAAGGTGTGGTATTGCTTGTTCGGTTTGCTTTTGGAACACGCTCCTCTCTCGTTTTTCTTGCTTTGTTTTCAAGAAAATAATGGTTATCCCAATCGAGCCTAACCCAGCTGAATTGAATCTCACTAAGGAAGCAATCGATTTCATTAGGTTTTCCATTAGTGAGAGTATAAGAGATGGTCATCAACGAGCTGCGGAAGTTGCAAATGCAGCATTCAACCCAAGAAGGCATCGTATTGAGGAGCAACTTGCAACCTTAATACAAGCCTCTCAAGCAAGTCAAAAAGTTGCCCCTTCAATTACACTTCAAGATGACCCGAATCATGCCTCTGCTAGCGACAAGGGCAAACAACATGTAAAAGATGAAGAGCATGATGTGCTTGCTAGCTACAATAGAGAAAATGATCAACCTGGCCAATATTCTCCAAATGGTGGCCGAGGTCGAGGAAGTGGCAACGGAATGAGGCAGCCGCCGGTTACACATCAACAATTCTATACTCAGCAATCGACACGGTTTCCTCAAGCCACACATCATCAACAACAACAATTCAACAATCCTTATGATGATGTAACTTATGGCTATCCCGGGGAAGAAAGACGCCCATGGCATCCTCCCCTTGATGATTTCTACAATCAAGCTGAAGTTGTAGAAGAGATTCCACCGGCTTATGGAGTACAACGGCCAGCCAACAACAACGCCAATCAGAATGTCACTCAAATTGGCAAGCGTGACATTAAGATCAAAATAGAGCCATTCAACGGAGAGCTCAATCCGGAGAAGTGTCTAGAATGGGAGCAAGCTACAAACTTCATTCTCGATCACATGGACTATGAAGAATGGGATAAAGTTGTTGTCGTTGTTATTCACTTTGTTGGAACCGCTAGAAATTGGTGGTTCAGAATGAAGGAAGATAGAGCTAGAAAGGCCTTGCCACATGTTGAAACTTGGGGCCAGCTGAAGTTTTTCATGAGAAAGAAGTATGTGCTAGAAGAACACACCGAGCACATAAGGCTTAAAGTTGTCACATGAAAACAAGGAACCAAGTCTCCAACTGAGTACTTCAATGAGCTTGAAGATTTGAGCTTCAAGGCTGGAATTCATCATTCACAGAGGTCTTTAAGGACCAAATTCATGGCTGGACTAAATCAACCTATTAAAGACACACTTGAGATTCAACAAATCAAGGATCTCAATGCATTAGTGCATTCAACCCAACTACACTATGAGCAATATCAAAGGAAGAAGAAAGAAGCATGGAATGCGCCCAAAAGGTATACTCCTAACTCTAGTTCAAATTCCAATTCTTATTCTTCTAATCCTTCTATGCAACAAAAGGGAGCTTTTAGCTCACCTAAACCAGGTACACAAGGCCCTAGACGTCCCACAAATGCACCTCAAACGCAGTAAAGGACACGTGACATACTTTGTTACAAATGCCAAGGACGAGGTCATTATGCTAAGGATTGTCCAAACCAAAAGCAAGTGCTCCTTACCACTAATGGAGGTTATGTGAGTAATGAAGAAATACCTCCAAATCAATTGGAGGAGGAGAGTAATGGACAAGAAGAGGAGGACGTGGAGGCCATTGAACCTGATTGCACCGAACAACCTTTAACCTTGGTAACTGATATGTGATTGCCTCGGATGACTCCTTAGAAACCTCGTATTTGACCACACAGGATCCCGATCTTGCCTTGTAATATTGAATTCTTCCCTCCAACACTTTCAAAGTCAGAAACTTGCGTCACAAGGAATTGAAGAACTCAAACTTGATTATGAGAAACTGAATTCGAAACACTAATTTGAATCAAATAAGATAGTTCAACTTGGATGGCTCGAACGCTAATCCAAATTGATAAACTAGTAGATATAAATCGACTAGAATTAAACTTGATGGATCAATTCAATGAATCAAACAAACGAAACACAAAAGAAGAGATTGAGAATTCGGTGATGGTGATGATCTCGGATTGATGATGATGATCGAACTTGCAAGCAATAACAATCAGCCACACGTGTGTTTTTGAGCCCAAGGACGAGATAAACCTTTCTTAGGGTTTATCTCATCTCAAGCTGATTTTTATTAATGAAATTGCAAAGTATAAATAGAGATACAAAGCTGATCCTTGGAGAGCAAGTAACCCATATCTTGTTTCCAAAGATATAATAAAATATCTATAACTATATCTATCTAGATTTCCTTAAATAAAATAAATCATGGTTGATTTATTTATTTAAGAAAATATCCTAACAAACTCAAAATATCTAAAAGATAATAAAAACATAGGAGAGAGAATAATCAACCACTAACATCATCCTATGGTCGAAATCCTCTTAACATAAATAAATAAAAATCGTCCTTAATAAAAATAAATAAAGATAGAAATTTAAACTGAAGATAAGATTCCCGTAAGACTTGAATAGCTCTCAGTAAAACCCATTTTTCGGTCCTTTTCTGTTGGATTCGGGATTTGATGTAAACTACAAAGTTGTAGAACTTTTAATTATCTTTCCAACGAGTACTTATCGGACTTGAGATGAATTTTCTAGCCCAAGTTATGACCAGTTTACTGAGCACTGTTTTTAATTTAACGGGCTTCTTAACTTCCGAACTTTTGTGACTTCATCCTCTTCCTTGGTGGTCGAGGACGCCATTGATGAACATAATTAGAGGATAATATGGAATCCATGAAAACCTTCTTGAAATTGAATGCTCGGGACCTTAGTAAAGGTCTTGTTGTTTGGCCTCCCTTCGTCTTCAACGAATCATTCGCTTGGATCCTCCCTTGATTTGTATCATTCTCCCCCACTTGGCCTCGAATCGTCCTCGATTCGATGTTGTATGTAGATGCAACGGGAGATTCAGTAATTAATAATTTGAAATCAGAAAGAGACAAACCCGTGGAAGTATCCGAGATAGGCATTGCAACAACTTGCATGACTGAATTTGATGCGGTGTCGATGACCAATGGCTCTTCATCAAGAGTAGGGTGCTCTTGATAGACTTCTTCTAAGATTATTGGTTCACCACACCAATCGGGAGCAATCACTATGTCAGGAAGCTTTGCAATAGTGATGTCTTCATCTTGATCAACTTTGTGGACTTATTTTTGGACTGGTGGAAAAATCTTCATTAGTGTTGCGAGTAGCGCCTCTATGCGATCAAAGCAAGCATTGAGAGAAGTCGGTAGAGGGTCATTGTAGTCACCGTGACTGAGTTTCGGTTGAATAGGCATCGTTGTACTTGACACACAAGGAACAAAGAACGAATCAGAAATTGAAGAGTAAGAGAAAGGAGATTTGAATGAATAGAACTTCTCAAGATGATAGTTCAATTGAAAGGCTCGAACGCTATTTCAATTGACAAACTAGTTGAGATCTTTAACAATCCAACTAGAACAATCAAATTGATGATTATATATACTCAAATCTGAAATTTGGAATGAAAACAAGGTGGATCGATCAATGCAAATTAACCACACAAGAAATCTGAATTTTTAAGGGCCCGAGAGATAGACTAAACCAATTAGGGTTTAATCTCTCTCAAGCTCATTTTTATTAATGAAATTGCAAAGTATAAATAGAGATACAAAGCTGATCCTTGGAGAGCAAGTAACCCATGTCTTGCTTCCAAAGATATAATAAAATATCTATAACTATATCTATCTAGATTTCCTTAATAAAATAAATCATGGCTGATTTATTTATTTAAGAAAATATCCTAACAAACTCAAAATATCTAAAAGATAATAAAAATATAGGAGAGAGAATAATCAACCACTAACATCAGCCTATGGTCGAAATCCTCTTAACATAAATAAATAAAAATCGTCCTTAATAAAAATAAATAAAGATAGAAATTTAAACTGAAGATAAGATTTCCGTAAGACTTGAATAGCTCTCAGTAAAACCCATTTTTCGGTCCTTTTCTATTGGATTCTGGATTTGATGTAAACTACAAAGTTGTAGAACTTTGAATTATCTTTCCAACGAGTACTTATCGGACTTGAGATGAATTTTCTAGCCCAAGTTATGACCAGTTTACTGAGCACTGTTTTTAATTTAACGGGCTTCTTAACTTCCGAACTTTTGTGACTTCATCCTCTTCCTTGGTGGTCGAGGACGCCATTGATGAACATAATTAGAGGATAATATGGAATCCATGAAAACCTTCTTGAACTTGAATGCTCGGGACCTTAGTAAAGGTCTTGTTGTTTGGCCTCCCTTCGTCTTCAACGAATCATTCGCTTGGATCCTCCCTTGATTTGTATCATTCTCCCCCACTTGGCCTCGAATCGTCCTCGATTCGATGTTGTATGTAGATGCAACGGGAGATTCAGTAATTAATAATTTGAAATCAGAAAGAGACAAACCCGTGGAAGTATCCGAGATAGGCATTGCAACAACTTGCATGACTGAATTTGATGCGGTGTCGATGACCAATGGCTCTTCATCAAGAGTAGGGTGCTCTTGATAGACTTCTTCTAAGATTATTGGTTCACCACACCAATCGGGAGCAATCACTATGTCAGGAAGCTTTGCAATAGTGATGTCTTCATCTTGATCAACTTTGTGGACTTCTTTTTGGACTGGTGGAAAAATCTTCATTAGTGTTGCGAGTAGCGCCTCTATGCGATCAAAGCAAGCAATGAGAGAAGTCGGTAGAGGGTCATTGTAGTCACCGTGACTGAGTTTCGGTTGAATAGGCATCGTTGTACTTGACACACAAGGAACAAAGAACGAATCAGAAATTGAAGAGTAAGAGAAAGGAGATTTGAATGAATAGAACTTCTCAAGATGATAGTTCAATTGAAAGGCTCGAACGCTATTTCAATTGACAAACTAGTTGAGATCTTTAACAATCCAACTAGAACAATCAAATTGATGATTCTATATACTCAAATCTGAAATTTGGAATGAAAACAAGGTGGATCGATCAATGCAAATTAACCACACAAGAAATCTGAATTTTTAAGGGCCCGAGAGATAGACCAAACCAATTAGGGTTTAATCTCTCTCAAACTCATTTTTATTAATGAAATTGCAAAGTATAAATAGAGATACAAAGCTGATCCTTGGAGAGCAAGTAACCCATGTCTTGCTTCCAAAGATATAATAAAATATCTATAACTATATCTATCTAGATTTCCTTAATAAAATAAATCATGGCTGATTTATTTATTTAAGAAAATATCCTAACAAACTCAAAATATCTAAAAGATAATAAAAACATAGGAGAGAGAATAATCAACCACTAACATCAGCCTATGGTCGAAATCCTCTTAACATAAATAAATAAAAATCGTCCTTAATAAAAATAAATAAAGATAGAAATTTAAACTGAAGATAAGATTCCCGTAAGACTTGAATAGCTCTCAGTAAAACCCATTTTTCGGTCCTTTTCTATTGGATTCTGGATTTGATGTAAACTACAAAGTTGTAGAACTTTGAATTATCTTTCCAACGAGTACTTATCGGACTTGAGATGAATTTTCTAGCCCAAGTTTTGACCAGTTTACTGAGCACTGTTTTTAATTTAACGGGCTTCTTAACTTCCGAACTTTTGTGACTTCATCCTCTTCCTTGGTGGTCGAGGACGCCATTGATGAACATAATTAGAGGATAATATGGAATCCATGAAAACCTTCTTGAACTTGAATGCTCGGGACCTTAGTAAAGGTCTTGTTGTTTGGCCTCCCTTCGTCTTCAACGAATCATTCGCTTGGATCCTCCCTTGATTTGTATCAGTAACCATGCGTACTCTAACTTTACAAGAAACACCTAGGCTAGATCAAAGGGAATATATTTTTCATACTAGGTGTATTGTGAAGAATCAAGTTTTATGCATGATAATTGATAGTGGTAGCTGTTGTAACATTATTAATGCTAAGGTAGTTGATCACTTACAATTAAAAACTCAACCTAGGGCTACTAGTTATGGTCTCAATGGTATAAATGATTCAGACAGTGCAACTGAGACGAAAACGGGGCTATCTCCCAAACCACTCGGGCGTTCTGGCTCAAATTTTGGGAGCAACTCAGAAATTCAGAGAGCTAGAATATAGGAAGAAAAACGCCTGCAAAAGGAGCCAAAAATCGGCTTAAAAGGCAGTGTAGAAAAGCGCTCTCTAATAGCACAGTCTAGTACTTCTTTCCCTACTTCTTTTTGTTTACTTCTTATGAAGAAAGAATTACTAATTATAACTCAAGACATCTCTCATCTTCCAAAGTGTATTCAGGATCTTTTACAGGAATTTGAGGATGTTATGCCTGAAGAGTTGCCACAAGGCCTTCCACCAATAAGAGGAATTGAGCATCAAATTGATTTGGTGCTTGGAGCTTCTTTACCAAATCGTGCAGAATATAGAGCAAGTCCATAGGAAACTTATGAGCTTCAAAGACAAGTGCAAGGCCTCATGGAGAAAGGCTATATTCGTGAATCACTCAGTCCATGTGCGGTTCCGGTGATTTTGGTGCCAATGAAGGATGGGACTTGGAGAATGTGTGTTGATTGCAGGGCGATCAACCAAATAACAGTTAAGTACAGCCATCCCATTCCTAGAATAGATGATATTCTTGATGAATTGCATGGTGCTAATTTCTTTTCAAAAATTGATTTAAGAAGTGGGTACCATCAAATTAGAATGAGGGAAGGGGATGAGTGGAAAACTGCTTTTAAGACTAAGTATGGTTTATATGAATGGTTAGTAATGCCTTTTGGATTAACTAATGCACCTAGTACTTTCATGAGGCTTATGAACCATGTTTTAAGAAGATACTTAGGGAAATTTGTTGTAGTCTACTTTGATGTCATCTTAGTTTATAGCAAAACTTTGCATGAACATGTAGATCATCTTAGGGCTGTTTTGGACACTTTGAGATTGGAAAAGCTTTATGTTAAATTCAAAGAAGTGTTCTTTTTGCTCGGAATCTATTGTTTTTCTTGGTTTTGTTGTGTCTAAAGGTGGATTGAAGGTAGATGAAGACAAAATCAAGGCTGTCAAGGACTGGCCACAACCGACTACACCCACTATGGTGCGCTTTTTTCTTGGCTTGGCTGGCTTCTATAGACGGTTTGTGCGTGATTTCAGCAAAATTGCAGCCTCTCTCCATGAGCTTACAAAGAAGGTTACATCATTCAAATGGAGAGAGCAACAAGAGAACGCCTTCAACACTTTGAAGGACAGCTTGTGCAACGCCCCGGTGCTCCAGCTCCCTAATTTCTCCAAAGCATTCGAGATTGAGGTGGATGCATCAGGCCATGGCATAGGAGGCGTCCTCTTGCAAGACAACAAACCCATAGCTTATTTTAGTGAAAAGCTTAGTGGGGCTGAGTTGAACTACCCTACATACGATAAAGAACTTTATGCTTTAATTAGGGTTTTGAAAACTTTGTCTCATTATTTGTGGCCTAAAGAGTTTGTAATTCATTCTGTTCATGAGGTCTTGAAGTATTTGAAGGGCCAATCCAGACTCAATAGGAAACATGCAAGATGAGTTGAATTCATGGAGACCTTTCCTTATGTTGTAAAGCATAAGAAAGGCAAAGAGAATGTGGTAGCTGACGCCCTTTCTCGCAAGTACGTTCTCTTGAACCAATGTGATGTGAAAATCCTTGGATTTGTAATGATTAAGGAATTGTATGCTAGTGATCCTCAATTTACTAAAATTTATAAGAATTGCATGTCTAGGGGTGAAGTTGATTCCTACTTTATTGATGATGGTTATTTGTTTAAAGCTGGAAAATTATGCATACCTTCATCTAGTATTCGTAGGCTTTTAACTAAAGAGGTTCCTGAATCAAGAGGACATAGAGGGTTAGAGAAAACTTTAGAAGGCTTAAAAGAACAATACTATTGGCCAAAAATGAGTAATTATGTGCTTAGGTTTGTCAAAGGTTGTGTTGTGTGTGCTAAAGCCAAATCTAGAGTAAACCCTCATGGTTTGTACCAGCCCTTGCCTATTCCCAGTTCACCTTGGGAGGACATTTCTATGGACTTCATTGTTGGATTGCCTAGAACTAGGAAAGGTAGAGATTCCATATTTGTGGTTGTAGACCGTTTTTCTAAAATGGATCATTTTATTCCATGTCACAAGACTGATGATGTTGTGCATATTATTGATTTGTTCATTAGAGAAGTTGTTACATTGCATGGCATTCCTTGTTCTATAGTTTCAGATCGTGATGCTAAGTTTTTGAGTTATTTTTAGAAAAGTTTATGGTCTAAGTTGGGAACTAAGTTGTTATTTTCTACCTCATGTCATCCACAAACTGATGGGCAAACAGAAGTTACTAATAGAACGTTAGGGGTTTTATTAAGAGCTATGCTTAAAGCTAACCTCAAACGTTGGGAAGATGTTTTGCCTTTTGTGGAGTTTGCTTATAACAGGTCAATCCATTCAGCTACAAAAATAACCCCTTTTGAGGTTGTGTATGGGCTGAATCCAAGGATGCCAGTGGATTTGACGCCTCAGCCATACAAGGGAAAAGAGAGCTTTGAAACTGACTAGAGGGTTGAGTTTGTGAACAAGCTACATGAGAGAACTAAGATGCACTTGGAGAGGAAATCCATGAAGTACAAGGCCCATGCTGACAAGGGGAGAAACCAAAGGGGAGGTTCCCAAACCAATGGAAGAACAAGTTAGATCAACGAGGAGATGGACCGTTCAGAATAAAAAGGAGAATAGCCCTAATGCTTATCAAGTCGACATGCTTGGTGAGTATAATGTCCATCCGACGTTTAATGTGGCTAATCTTTCTCTTTATGTGCCAGATTTTGATTCTGACGTCGAATCAGAGACGATTCAAGCTCAAGTGGAGGAGAATGATGCAGTGAAGTCAACCATGTCTCCTACCGACATCGATGAGTTGATTTGAGTTCCATTTGATGGACCAATTAGTAGGAGTCGGGCTAAGAAGATTGCTCAAGGGACGACAACGATCTTAGTTCGATTGGCAGCCATTGTTGAAGGGTCCAGCAAGACGAAATGGGTCACTTGCATTCGGCATCAGCTAAGCCCAAATTCAATGGATTAATTCAATTGGGCAAGTTTCACACTTATTTCCTTATTTAGAAACATGAAATAGCTTGTCTCACTTTAGGGCTGAATTTAGTAAGTGACCGGGTGAGATGAGTTGTTACATGGGTCAAAGTCAACCCTTTGACTTGGCCAATATAAATAATGGAAAATATCTGCTTTTATTTATTTTATTATGATGAGTTTTTAATGCTATTAGTATGAGAATTTCGACCATAGGCAGGTTGTTAGTGGTTGATAATCTCTCTCCTATGTTTATTTTATCTTTTGGATATTTTAAGTTTGTTAGGATATTTTCCTTAAATAAATAAATCAGTTTTGATTTATTATATTTAAGGGAGATCTAGTTAGTTATAGTTTGGATATTTTGTTATATCTTGGGAAGCAAGCAAAGGCCTTTTCTACCCCTCTAGGGCCGGCCATGCCTTGTTACTTGCTCTCCAAGATTCAGCTTTGTATTCACTATTTATACTTTACAATTTCATTTAATAAAAATCAGCATGAGAGAGATTAGAACCAAATTGGTTTAATCTATCTCTTGGGCTCCAAAAACACATGTGTGCTTGTTGCTTGCATTCGATCATCACCAACATTCATTCGATCTCAATTCTCTCGATCTCTCTCTTTTGTGTTCATCAATCTGAATTATTGTTTTGATCAATTTGATTGTTCTGAGTTGATTGTTAAAGATCAAACTTAGTTAATCATTCGGATTTAGCGTTAGAGCCAATCCGTTTGAAATATCAAGTTGATTATCTCCCTAATTCAGATCGGTTTCGTTTGTTCTCAATTTCGTTCAGTTTTGATGACTTGCACATCAAGGAATTAACCTTCAGAGCATTGTAGGCTGGAATTCGATTACAAGGCAAGATCGGGACTCGTGTGGGTTATATACGAGGTTTCTAAGGAGTAATCCGAGGCAATCACTTATCATTGGCCATGGGCTCTATGCCAGTAATTGCCCCAATCCTCGGAAGGTTATTTTTACCTCCCAAGGGGAGTATGAATTCGAGGATGAAGGGACTGCGGAAGAGGAGGAGGAGAGCTCCAAGGTTGAAGAAGAAAAGCTTCAAGTCACCGCCGAGGATGGAGAGTGTTTTGTGGTTCAACAGACGCTCTTTATGACGGAGAACACTACCACGCCTAGTCAACGGGAAGTTATCTTTCACACTCGATGCAAGATCATGGAAAAGGTATGTAGTGTGATTAGTGATAGCAGTTCTTGTTGCAATATCATTAGTCAAGAGGTGGTGGATAGATTTTCCTTGCATACTACTCCTAACCCTTTAACTTACCCTTTGTGTTGGTTGAACTCTAACGCCACTATCCAAGTCAAGGAGAGGGCTCGTGTCTTCATTTCTATAGGACCATACAAGGATGAGGTGGAGTGTGATGTGGTCCTGATGACCACTTGTCATCTACTATTGGGACACCGTTGGCAATTTGACAAGGAAGCGATCCATGATAGAATATCCAACGAATACCACTTTCAAATGGTGGGAAATAAGGTAACATTGAACCCGATGACTCCCGATGAAATTATGTTGGATCATGAAGCCAGGGAGCAAAGGAAGAAGCATGCTCTTCGAGAGGAAAAGAGGGACAAGAAGCTAGCCATAGGCGGCCCCTCTATGCCCTTACTTTTGGCCAAACCGAAGGAGATTGTTCACACATTCATGGAAAGTGGTGTTTGCCTTTTACTTGTCTTTCAAGAGTCTTATTTATCTTCCCAAGAATTAGTTGATATTCATCCTTCTTTTCTAATCTTTTGTAGGACTTTGAGGAGCTTTTTCAAGAAGAGGTGCCATAGGGACTCCCACGCATAGGGGAATAGAGCATGAAATCGACTTCGTCACGGGCGCCACTCTACAAAACCGTCCAACATATCAGGCTAATTCCGAGGAGACAAAGAACTTCAAAGGCAATTACAAGAGCTCTTAGACAAGGGATATATGCGTGAGAGCCTCAGCCAGTGTATCGTTGTCGTCATTCTTGTGCCTAAGAAGGACGGCACATGGAGGATGTGCGTTGATTGCTGGGCGATCAACAACATTACCATCAAGTATCGCCACCCTATTCCACAACTTGAGGGCATACTTGATGAGCTTCATGGGGTGAGTCTCTTCTCGAAAATTGATCTTAAAAGCGGATATCATCAAATACGAATGAAGGAGGGAGATGAATGGAAGACGACGTTCAAAACCAAGAAAGGCCTTTATGAGTGGTTGGTCATGCCCTTCGGATTGACTAACGGTCCTAGCACCTTCATGCGCTTGATGAACCACGCCTGTCGACCTTTTATTGGTAAATTTGTGGTTGTGTACTTTGATGATATTTTAATTCAAAGCCATGATTTACCTTCCCATGTCGAGCACCTTAGGCAAGTGCTTGATGCTTTGAAAAGAGCGCCTATTTGCTAACTTCAAGAAGTGCCTCTTTTGATCGGATCACGTGGTATTTCTTGGTTTTGTTGTGAATAGGAATGGACTACAGGTGGATGAAGAGAAGGTGAAGGCGATTAAAGAATGGCCAACACCGACTACAATGACACAAGTCCGAAGCTTTCGTGGGTTAGCCGGTTTCTACTACTGGTTTGGGCGAGATTTTAGCACATTGGTTGTGCACGCCCTTGACCTTTCTCACTAAGAAGAAAATCCCATTTACGGCAAGTAGAGACATTTGCAACCCTTAAGGCTAAGTTGACACGAGCACCATTATTGGCCCTTCCCGATTTTAGCAAGATGTTTGAGATTGAGTGTGATGCGTCGGGAATCGGGCTCGGAGGGGTGCTTATGCAAGAAGGGAGGCCTATTTCCTATTATAGTGAGAAGTTGGGAGGAGCCGAGCTCAGGTACCCCACGAATGACAAAGAGCTACTTGCTCTTGTTCCAGTACTACGGGCTTGGGAGCACTATCTCTTGCCTCGGGAATTTTTCATCCATTCCGACACAAGGGAAATGACAACGTTGTCGCCGACATGTTGTCACAGAGGTTTGTTCATTCCACTACAATGAAGACGCCTTTTTAGGTGGTGTATGGGCACAATCCTGTTATGCCACTTGATTTGGAGCCTTATGTTATTACATACCGTGAGAGCCGTGAGGGACGTGACCAAGTTGAGCATATTAAGCAGGTTCATGAGGAAATTCGCCTTCAATTGGAGAGGCGAACATTGCAATACAAGCGCCAAGTTGATAAAGGGAGCAAAGAGCTTATTTTTGAACCTGGCGACCTTGTTGGTGTTCATTTAAGGAAGGAACGGTTTCCCAGCCTTCGGGATTCTAAGCTTAAGCCACAAGGAGATGGTCCTTTCTTGGTTTTAGAGCGCATCAACGACAATGCTTACAAGCTCGACCTTCCTCCGAATTATGACGTCCATGAGGTATTCAAATTGTCCAATCTTATTCCTTATTTTTCTAATTATGATGTTGAGTTTGAGCTGGATCAAGGTTTGTGGACAAACCCTTTTAAAGGGGAGGAGGATGATAAGAGTTCATCTACCGAGCCAACCTCCGAGCCAGCGAGCGCGCCGTTGCACACGCCGACACAACCTTTAGGTGCACCTTGCACATGGCACCGACGCCTTCCTTTGGTGGGCCGTTGCAAGGGGTTGGTGCGCCCATGCAAGTGGCTGGTGGCGCGCCTTGGCATATGCTTGTTTCTGACCTTGGCTCGTCTTCACCTTCGATGGATGGTGCCACTTCGTCGGGCACTTTTGATGGCACTTTGTCCCATGACTTGAGTGAGGATTCTAGCCCTAATGGCAAGTCCATTTTGCGTGACAAAGAGGAGTCTTCACTTGGACAAGTAACCAAGGCCGGTCTCCGAGGCGCTAAGAAGCCAAGTCAAGTTGCCACACCCTATCTTGGGCGCCATAACGCGAGCCTGAGCTAAAACAATCCTTTGCCAAATCCAAGAGGAGCTCATGGCTCATAAGTTCCCGAAGGTTTAAAAACACGAAGGTTGGAGTCTCCTTTTGACTCTTGGTCCCACAAGTGATTCTTTTACGGTTAAGGACAATTAGTTTGTTTTTGGAATTAATAGGGTGATGAGAGGATCGATGGAGGGGATGATGGTGCAAAGAGATTGCCAAGAGAATCTGACCCGTCTTCAACTGGCTGGATCTTCCTTGTCTGAACTCGGAAATGGGTGATTCCAAAACGAGAATTTAGATCTCTGAGTCTAGTTTAACCCCTCCAAATTTGAGAGTCAGATGATATGTAATTTGGAAGTTATGGTGAAAATACTGACATGGTGCAGAATTCCACCGAGATGGAGATGGATCGATGGATGGAGCGTTTGGAAGTGGATTGATGGATTGTTGGATACGGATGCTCAAACCTTGGATATGACTCACCAAGAATTGAGCAAACTAAGATGCAAGATTGTCGGATATTACTCACCAATAATCGAACAACGAGATTGAACGAAAGAAATGCAAATTAGATTGAACAAAGTAAAGAAACAACAAGAGAGTATTTTCGTCCAAGTCTAACCTCAAAGGAGGCCACAAATGAGACTTAATACCCTAGGCCACGCCTCTCTCTCTCTCTCTCTCTCTCTCTCTCTTTCTGATTTCAGCCATAACTCCTCTCATTATTACATAAAATAACCCAAAAGTCACGATAATACTTCACCCTTCTCCATTGTTAGCCAAAATCCAACTTATGAGCCATGATCTCCTCCTTGATCTTGTCAAGCATTGATTTAGCTCGGGCTCGCATGATGCCTCCAAAATAGGGTGTAGTACTTTGACTTGGCTTCTTAGCACCTCGGACACCGGCCTTGGATATTTTTCCAAGTGAAGACCCTCCTTTGTCGTGCAAATTGAACTTATCATTAGGGTTGAGATCTTCACTCAAATCATGGAGCATAATGCCTTTAAAAGTGCCCGAAGAAGTGGTACCATCCATCAAAGGCCAAGGCGCGCCAAGGTCGGAAATCAGAGTGTGCAACGGCGCCCCGATTGGCACAGGTACCGTGGGGCCATGTCTCGGTAGATGGAATCACATCATCCTCCTCCCCTTTAAAAGGATTTGTCCTCGAATCTATCAAGCATGTAAAACAAAGGACACATTGAGGGAAGCACAAGCAAGTACAATCTATAGAAGTCAAGTTAAGAATAACATTTCCAATCTCAATATGATAGGCCAGAAAGTATACACTAGCTAGACCACTTCTCTTCCTATTCTTACGGGTACATCTCATAATAAAGCAATGAAGAGATTGAGTGTAAGTAGGTGTCAATGGAATTCTATGACCTATATGCATCCTAGATGACATTTATTGGGCAATAGAACTAAAATGGAAGAAAGAGTACCTAGTCCTAGATGTCACAAATGCATGAAAGAAAAGTGAAATTATTTGATCAAATGCATGTGACACAACCAACACATAGTCATAAATATAGAATAGAGGAGTGCAAGAAACTTCCCTGAGAGGTGCACTCATATCACCATGTGAGCTCAACAATGGAGGTAGGGCTTCTAGCTCCCTTGGTGTGGCATCCTCCATGACAAAGACATCTTTCTTGGTCTCCACAAGAAAAGGAATGTAATCACCGCTTAGAGTGACTAAAACAGCCTCGTCCTCCTCATGGAGCAAGAAGGGAAAACTTGAAGGAATCATAGGAAATGCATCCATCCATGGTGTGGCCAACGAGTTCATAGAGCTAGGAGTGATGGTAGGACGACGCTTGATTTTAGGAGATGATTCCACAACTTCCTCCTCTTCTTGCAATATGTGCATCAGTTTTATTGGACACTTGATGGTGATGAGTTGTTCCAATTCATGGAAAAGAGTATCTCTTTTTGGTTTTTCTATGTCACTCATCAATCTTTGTTGGAAGGAAGTCTTCTCCCCTTCAAAAGGGTGCGTCCACGAACCCAGCTGACCTACAAAACAAGTCAACACACAAACCTCCTTTCCAAGCACAACATGATATGACAAAATATAAGCACAAGCTATGCCACTTTTCTTTGCAATCCTATTGGTATGGTACATGACAAAGCTATCGAAAATATTAGAATAATTCAGCCAAGATGTCAAGTTTTGAGATAAAAGTAAGGAAGAAGTGTTACTTCCCCGAATGGCATGCACATCGTAGCTTGGGACAGTTTTTAGCTCCGACCTGTTCAAGGTCATTCTCTTAGCTCCAAACTCCAAATTGAGTGATTCCAAGTTCCAGATTGAGCTCAAGGAGCCTACTTCCTTTCCTCCAAATTTGAGCATCATTCGACCACTGAGTTGTAAGTTACACCCTTTTTGCCAAGGTGGTGCAGATTTATCCGAGAAGGAAGTTTCACTTTCCGCTTTCGGGTTGGCCAAAAATAGGGGCGTAGAGGGGCCCCCTTTGGCTAGATTCTTGTCCTTATTTTCCTCTCGATGAGCATGCTTCTTCCTTTTCTCCTTGGCTGCGTAATCCAACATTATCTCATGGGAAGACATAGGGTGCAAAATCACCTTCTTTCCCTCCATTTGGAAGTGGTATTCGTTGGATATTCCATCATGGATCGCTTTCCTGTCAAATTGCAAAGGGCGTCCCAATAGTAGATGACAAGCGGTCATCGGGACAATGTCACACTCCACCTCATCCTTGTATGGCCCTATAGAAAAAGAAATACGAGCCCTCTCCTTGACTTGGATAGGGGCGTTAGAGTTCAACCAACACAAAGGGTAAGGTAAAGGTTGAGGAGTAGTACTCAAAGAAAACCTATCCACCACCTCTTGACTAATAATATTGCAACATGAACCGCTATCAATAATCACACTACATACCTTATCCACGATCTTACATCGAGTGTGAAAGATAAGTTCCCATTGACTAGGCCTGGTGTCCGTCATGAAGAGTGTTCGTGGGACCACCAAGCACTCTCCATCCTCTCGTGTCTTCTTGAGCTCCCCCTCTTGAGGCACTTTTTTCCTCTCGTCCAGCCCTAGGATTCGGCTCTCCAAAGCATAAAATCGATCAGCAAGGCGAGTCTCCATAGCTTCCAAAGATTGTTTCAAGGATTGTAACATGGCAGCCACCGAAATAGTGGACGTCTCTTCAACATGTTGCTTCTCCTTTCCATCACCTACACTTGTCATTTTTCAAACACGGCAAAGATCAAGGTATAGAGTGCACTTGAATTAACCACCAAGACTTGCCCGAGATGAAAATCCGACAAGTTGCAAGTAGGTAAAAACAACAAAAGGGCAACAAAGACAAGATTCACCACACACTTGCTTAGGAAAATCATTCTAGGAAGCTACTAAACCACCAAGACACAACATCAAGTATAAGGAATGAAATAATTTTTTTTTATTTTTTTTTTATATATTCGAGTAGGCCTTTGCTAGGCACTACTAGATGACTACTCTTTCCGTGTCCGGCCCCTTATTAGCTTTACGCCGGCGGACAAGGTTTTTCTAGTCTTAATCTTTTTTTCTGTGCCCGGCCCCTTATTAGCTTTACGCCTCCGGACAAGGTTTTTCTGATTTTTCAACAAAGGATTTCAAGAGACTTAAACAACAACACAAGATTTCCCGTCTTGGTGTCGTTCCCGTATCCTAGCACCGAATCGTTCACAAGCATGTAATGAACACTAAAACAAGGCTGGTTTTGGCCTCAAACCCACGTTTTTCACTCAGCAAAAAACAGAAAAGGACCAATCAATTCATGCACTACAGTAAGGCATTAATCAAGCAACAAAAGCAACCTTTCAACTACCAAATTATGAAAGCCTTTGGTGTTCTATTTGGACGTTTTTTGAGCAGTTTTTCCAGCCATGGCTGAACACCATACTCAGCCAAGAACACCAACAAGTAAGTTCTCAAGAACTCCAACAAAACAGGACAACCAATCAACTATGGCCGCACACAACAACAACAACAACACAGCCACACAACAAGTTCGAACCAAATACTTGCAACAAGTGGAAATTCAAGTTCGAAACAAGGTTTATATGGTGATACCTTCGCATGGATATGATACAACTTGATGAGAGTATCGATGGAGGGGACGATGGTGCAAAGAGATCGCCAAGAGAATCCAAGGAATTCCGACAACAAACACCAAGGAATCTGACCCGTCTTCAACTGGCTGGATCTTCTTTGTCCGAACTCGGAATTGGGTGATTCCAAAACGAGAATTTAAATCTCTGAGTCTAGTTTAACCCCTCAAAATTTGAGAGTCAGATGATATGTAATTTGGAAGTTATGGTGAAAATACTGACGTGGTGCAGAATTCCACCGAGATGGAGATGGATCGATGGATGGAGCGTTTGGAAGTGGATTGATGGATTGTTAGATATGGATGCTCAAATCTTGGATATGACTCACCAAGAATTGAGCAAACTAAGATGCAAGATTGTCGGATATTACTCACCAACAATCGAACAACGAGATTGAACGAAAGAAATGCAAACTAGATTGAACAAAGTAAAGAAACAACAAGAGAGTATTTTCGTCCAAGTCTAACCAAAAAGGAGGCCACAAATGAGACTTAATACCCTAGGCCACGCGTCTCTCTCTCTCTCTCTCATTTCAACCATAACTCCTCTCGTTATTACATAAAACAACCCAAAAGTTTAAAGAAACTAACTTAAAGCCCTTAACAAAACATAAGTCAAGTTTGTGCACTAGTTTCACCAAAAGTCACAATAATACTCCACCCTTCTCCATTGTTAGCCAAAATCCAACTTATGAGCCATGATCTCCTCCTTGATCTTGTCAAGCATTGATTTAGCTCGGGCTCATGTGATGCCTCCAAAATAGGGTGTAGTACCTTGACTTGGCTTCTTAGCACCTCGGACACCGGCCTTGGATATTTGTCCAAGTGAAGACCCTCCTTTGTCGTGCAAATTGAACTTATCATTAGGGCTGAGATCTTCACTCAAATCATGGAGCATAGTCCCTTTAAAAGTGCCCGAAGAAGTGGTACCATCCATCAAAGGCCAAGGCGCGACAAAGTCGGAAATCAGAGTGTGCAACGGCGCCCCGTTTGGCACGGGTACAGTGGGGCCATGACTCGGTAGATGGAATCACATCATAGGGTGTTTTTTTGTAATTTCCTTGGAAGTGGTGGCTGAATGAGTGAGGCGTGGGAATTAGGGTATTAGTCTCGTTTTTGGCCATCTTTCATCCTTAGAGTTGAATCATGACATTGTCCTCTTCTCTTTGTTTTTAGTCTAAATTTTCTTGCACTTTTCTTTATCAATCTTGTCGTTTGATTGCTGGTGAGTCATATCCGACAATCTCTCGACTCTATTTTGTTACTCTTGGTACATCATATCCAAGTGCAACATCCATATCCTTCACGTCCATCTCCATCTTCGCTCGTCTATGAGGAAAAACTCATTCTTCTTTCAAGGCGATCTCTTTGCACCACCATCTCCACCATCGATCCAACCATCAAGTCATCGATTGATCGTTGAACCATGTGCTGAGGCTTGGTCAATGACCAGGGCAATGAGTCGGGACCAAAACATCAATAAATCTTTCCCCTAAGAATCGGCGTGTGATCGAGCAATTTTGTAACACCTCATTTGGAGGCAATGTTTACCGGATAGGGATGATTCAAGAAGCATCAGAGAGAGGACGAGTTTAATTCAGTTCGTCTTCAGGAACCGTACTTAGAAACCCTCGGGAAATGGGCCAAAAAAGTGTTTGAAGGCTGTTGTGCGCATAATACGCAAAACTACTTAACCGGCTTATAGCATTTCATTTGGGCATTACAAAAATTAGAGAAAGACAAGCCTTATATGGATGGAAAACTGAAGAAAATTTTCAACGTTTTGTCTTTTCACATCAAGACCAGGAATGAAATTCCTGGGTGTATTTTTATATATTTATGTTCATCGAAATACATGTTGAGATTGCTTATAGCTTGCAAGTAAACTCGGGTGACTTTGTTTTTACAAAGATTTTATAAAATAAAGTTTTCCTAGTTGGCTAAGTTATCTAATAGCCAAATCTTATGCATTTACTTATGATCTCTACATATGAATACTTAGTCTTTAAGGAAGTCACTTGTTCTTATCCATTAAAGTCCATATACTTATCCTAAGTCAATTTTTTCCATGTTAAGTTTTTGACCTTATCCACCATGTTACTTTATAAAGGTTTAAAGGTTAAGAAATTGTCTTGTGAAAGCCATCTCTTTCCTTCCAATTTTCATCCCTCTCTCCCTTCCTTTCATTTCTTTGTTCTCTTGATAAGCTGGTTTTAGTACCGCGTAATTCTGTATTTTTATTAGGATTTCTGAGTGTTTTAGGCTAGAATACGATGTTTATCTGTAAAATCAGAAAAGCCTATAGTTGAAGATTTGGAAGACAGAAGTCCTAAGTTCGAGCTAAAGAGTTTACGGAAACAAGACCCGCGCCCTCAGGTTCGGACCCGAGCCCGCGGTGAAGGAAGATTCGAGAGAAGTTGAAGATCACAAGACCCGCGCTCGAGGGTGGAAACCGCGCTCGCGGTTCGTCGAGGATCCGCGACCGAGGGAGGAAAGCTGAACCGCGCTCGCGGCTGTAGACCGCGCTCGCGGGTGGCCGTGTGTCCGAAGCGCCGACTCTGCTTTATTCTATCTTTTATTATATTTTTATATCTTTAAGTTTTAGGTTTTTTTCGGTTTAGTATTTAAGCTTAGTTTCGTGTTTCAGTTGAACATATCACATTATCCTAGCATACTTTTGGAGACTTTTACTTTAATCTAGTTGTTATTTTCTATTATGGAGAACTAATTTCCCTTGGAGTTTGTTTGATCAAGGAAGCCTTTTTATGTAATTCGTGAGATTTTGGTAACTTTTCTATCCCTTGGTTAATATCAAAACTCTTGTTTTTATTTATATGATCTATGTTTGATTTTATGAGCCTGATCAACTTGTTTGATTGACTTAGATCTACTGTTTGGATTAGGTTTGATTGTTGTCTGTGCAATCTTATTTATCCTTGAAACAACTCTTTTCTAGGACCGTGGACTAGAATTGAGAAAGAGTGTTTGATTGTTATTTTATGCATGAGCCTCGTAGCTTGATTGCATGATTTGATATCCTTCTATCCTTAATACTTTACATGATTTTAATTAAGCGTTCTTGTTCATATCATCTTTTCGCTTGGACGTGGACAAGCGGACATCTTTTATAAGGATTGGAATTAACCTGGGAATTAATAGAAAAGTGAATGAATCAATGATCGAATGATTAAAAAGGTGGAATTGATTGAATGAACTCTACTTTTCCTTAATTGATTTGATACTTAATATGATTTTCTTGTTTAAACTCTCAAAACCCCCTGTTTTGTTCTTTGCTGATTGTTCAGAAAATCGATTCTCTTGGGTTCGATCCCTTACTTGCATGCTATACTAGTTTGTAGTTTAGGGTAATTTATTTTTGATCTTCGCAACAACGACTTTAGCCGAGTCAAATTTTGGCGCCGTTGCCGGGGAATCGGTTTTAATATTCTGTTCAATCGGCGTTTCTGACAACCCGCGCTCGCGGCTCGAAGCCCGCGCTCGCGGCACGAAGCCTGCGCCCGCGGTTGTAAACCGCGCTCGCGGTTCGGTTCGTCCAGAACTCTCGAATCTGGTAAGAACCTATCTTATGGTTCTTACCCATTCTACTGATAATTCGCATGTTGTTCCATTTGATCCAGAAATTAACAGGACCCTGAGAGAGTTGAGACGTGAAGTTCAAGCTCAAGTGCTAGGCATTCAATTTGATCCAATTTCATCTTCTTCCTCATCATCTGATTCAGAAGTTGAAGAACAGCTAGTAACCATGGCAGATCGTACTATTAGGCAACTGACTACGCCTAATCTACAGCAACAACAGCTTGGTCTTCAATTTCCCGCCCTAGGGGAAGGAGTGAAGTTTGAGTTTAAATCTGGTCTTCTCCATTATTTGCCTAAGTTCCATGGATTGAGTGGGGAGGATCCGACGTGACTGAAGATCAGCTTATGTTGAGGGCTTTCCAATTTTCTTTAGCTGACGCAGCTAAGGAATGGTATCTGTACTTAGCACTTGAGACGATTACTACTTGGACTCAGATGAAGGGTGCATTTCTGGAGAAATATTTCCCTGCTGCCAAGCAAACATCAATCAAGAAGCAGCTGAGTAGTCTGGAGCAGGGTGATGATGAAAATCTGTATGAGTATTATGAGGCATTACAAGAGGCTCATAGCCAGCTGCCCCTACCATGGCTATTCTGATAAAGATCTGATCTGTTATATTATTGAGGGGCTTTGTGATGCTGATAGACGCTTGATGAATGCGTCCTGTGGAGGTTCTTATGAAAATCTCACCCCAAGGCAAGCGTTTGAGAAGTTGGAGACTCTAGCTAAGCAATGCAGAAATCAAAGAAAGAGGTCCAATAGTAGGTCAGTTAATTCTGTGAATGATTCCCTGAATGCTGAAGTAAGGGAGTTAAAAGCTATGATGAAGCAATTGTTGGTGGGCAATGGAGCTTCAAGTTCAAGGGCTTGTGGAATCTGTGGTGAAACAGGCCATCCTTCTGATGCATGCCCTATTATGCAAGAGCCAACAGCTGAAGTTAATGCTATAGGGAACTATGATCAACAAAGGCCCCAGAATGACCCATATTCAAATACATACAATCCGGGGTGGGCAAACCATCCTAACTTTAGGTGGAATCAACAACCTCAACAGCCTTTTCCACAACAAGGAAGTCAGCCCAATTATGTTCCCAGGCCTAATTTAGTGCCAAGGCCCCAAGTTCCTCATGAAAATCTAGCCATTATTAATCAGCTCATGAAGGAAAATCAAGAGACCAAGGCTGTAGTGAAAAGCCTGGAAAATCAATTAAGTCAGATTGCAACCATTCTTAACCGTCTAGAAGCCAAAGACTCGGGGAAATTGCCATCTCAGACCATTAACCCGAGGGCGAATGTGAGTGCAATTACACTAAGGAGTGGGAAAGAGCTGAATATTGAATTCCAAGCCAGCGGAAACCCGCCGAGCTCGCAGGAGGATAACCCCGATCGCGGTACAGAAAGCGAAGCTGAAACTGAGCGACAAACAGAACCCGCAACCGCAGACCAAAACTGCGCCCGCGGGTCCCTTCTCCGACAGATTCAGATTCTTATGTCAGACCTTCGTTTCCTCCCATGGCTTCGCAAAAGCCAGCTCCACCATTTCCTGAGGCAGTGAAGGACACCAGGAGGCCAGCCAATGACAAGGAGATTTTTGAAACCTTCTCCAAGTGTGAGGTTCAAAGGCAATTGCCTAAGAAGTATGGAGATCCAAGGAGGTTTACTGTTACCGATACTATCGGTGAGGCCAAAATTGAGCATTCTATGCTTGATTTAGGAGCATCTATTAATGTCATGCCACTTAGCATATATGAGCGGTTAGGTCTAGGGCCATTACAGGATTCAAATATTACTATTGAACTGGCTGATCACTCTAATGGGCACCCGAAAGGATTTGTGGAAGATGTCTTAGTGCAGGTGGACGGTTTAATTTTCCCGACGAACTTTTATGTCCTGGAGATTGGTAAGGGGAGATACGACCCAGTTTTGCTGTTGGGTCGTCCGTTTATGAAGACGGCGAGCGCCGTGATTGATGTTTCAAAGGGCCTATTATCCATGGCACATGAAGGGAAAAAGGTCCAGTTCCAGATAGATGATGATCCATTATGAGCTATGAAAGACGTCGGGCTAACGACGTTAAACAAAGGCGCTGCTCGGGAGGCAACCCGAGGTAAGTTTTTCTTTTCTTTTATTTTTATCTTTTTAGTTTTAGTTTAGTTTTTGTTCTATCGGGCTAACAATGCAGGTTAATTTTCATATCTCGAAGACAGCCAGCCAGAGGAGAAATCTGAGGCCGCGGCTGGACCCGCGAGCGCGGGTTCCTCCTGGCAGAACTTCCGTTTTAGTTTTTGTTAGAAAAACAAAAAAAAATTTAAAAAAAAAAATAAAAAAATAAAAAAATATAAAAGGTTTTCGGGTGAAACCCCCAAAATAAAAGGCTTTCTGGTGAAACTCCTGAAATAAAAGGTTTTCGGGTGAAACCCCCGAAAAAGCCCGAATCAGTACCAACCCGAGCTCAAAACAAATACAAAAATCCCTTAGCCTTCTCAAAAATACAAAAACAATCCCACCAACTCTTGTCTTCCTCATTCACCCACACAAAAATACCTAAATTCCTCACAAAAGCTCCACCAAGCCAAACTCCACAAAACCACCAAACCACCACTTCTGCTGGAACAACCGCGCACCACCATGCACCCCCGCGCCCGTGGCCCGTCACCGCACTCGCGTTTTACAGTTCCTAGCCATTCCGAGGTTTCGTTCAAGAGAGGTCGAGATTGGGATTGAAGTTTTTAGCAAAATTCTATCAGATCTATACGGTTAGTCTTCAATCTTGCCTTGGAGTTTGATTATTGCTGAGTTGGAGTCGGAATTGTTGTTGTTTGAGAGGAATTTGAGGAAGATTTGAGGAATGGTTGTGCTCTCGCCATTGATGTTCGTGCGCGAAGCTGAGATCTGGTTTTCGCATTAAACCGCACCCGAGGATTCGAACCGCGCTCGCGGATTGTAGTTTCCAGATACCGCGCTCGCATATTAAATCCGCGCTCGCGGGTTGCGTTTTCCAGTCTGCGCCCTCTGCTTTCTGTACGCGCTCGCGGATATCAGCTTTTCCGAGTAATTTTCTCGTTTGATTCTGTTCTGTATTCAGCTATGGCATATTTTGGTTTACAGAATTTGACTGATGGACAGAGGGAGTTGTGGGATAAGTATGAGACTAGAAATTTTGTCAGTACTAAGTTCTTTGTTATCCCTACTTTGATAGATTTGGGATTTAGGGAGTGTACAGAACAGTTGCTAGAGACTGGAGGTTTAGGTAATTTCAGTACTATGCCTATTCCTACCTATAGAGGCCTGACCATAGAGTTTCTGTCTACATTCCGCTATTCTAATGGGATCCTGAGCTTTAATGCATGTGATAGATTCTGTAGTATGATCCGTGAGGAGGCATATCATAACTTTGGGATTACTTCACCACCTATAGAAGGGTGGAGGAGTATACTGACTGATGCTACAATTTTTGATTTCTGGCATGCTCTTACTGGCTCCCTCTTTGATACTAAATCTGGGAAGACGAACAATATGATTCCCCACTCTTGTGTGCGTCTGTGTCATAAGGTCCTAGCTATGGCATTTTTAGGGCATGGAGAGGTGAACAAGGTGTCTGCACATGACATGAGGATTATTAGATGCTTGTTTCTTTTTCCATCTGAGTGCCCAGACTGGTTTGGATTATTTATTGCCTTAGCTAGAAAGTATCCCAAGAGAGGTGGGCTGATAGGATTGGGTGGTATGGTTACTCACTTAGCCACCAGATTATTACTATAGAGCAGATAGATGCCCGTTATGGAGGACGTCTAACTGATGGTTACAGATATACATATCAGGCTTTAGTTCGGGCTAGTTGTTTGAGGGGTTCAGATGAGGGAGGTTGGACTTGGTTACATGGGCATCCTGCTACACCTTTTCTGCGTCTACCTATAGATTTACGGTATGGAAATACTATATATGATTTTCACTTACAGCTAGATATAGATGCTCATGTAGATGAGGTTATGGAGGAGTATGAGGATGATGGTGGAGGTTGGGATAAGCATGTTGAGGCTTTTCATTCTAGATTTTCTTCTGTGCCATCTAGATGGGCTCCTGGTCCACAGAGTACAGCTGGTTGGGGAGTACCTGACCCAACTACTGCATCTACTTCTGCTTCTACTTCTGCTCCTTCTGGTTTACCATGGACTCCTGAGATGACACTTGAGGAGCGAGATCTGAGTGGATTGCAACATTTATCAGTTCAACAAGATGCGATGTGGGAGCATCAGAGACAGGCTACTTCATTCTTCCAGACTCAGTGGCCTAATTTTCCATCGTTTCCTCCACTTGATCAGTAGTGAATCTTCTGATTCCCTCTTCTATACTTTGTTCTATATTTTCTTAGCTTCATTGGGGACAATGAAGGGTTTAAGTATGGGGGAGGGGATTCACTGCTATATTTGTAATATATGTACAATTGCATTTTATTTCTGTCATTTGATTTTGTATTTTCAGTTAATATAAAAAAAATGATAAAGCCATAAAAAAAGAGAAAAAGGCATATAAAATCCTAGGATGAGTTGAAAACCCGAAAGGGCGGCTCAGGTAATAAGCAGGTAACCCGAACTAGCATTAGGCTAGGGTAATATGAGGTTTATGAGAGATGTGAGTATTTGTGAGCACACCTGAGAAAAATGAAATGAGTGATTAGGTGAAAACCCGAAAGGGCGTCTAAGAGAATGAGTGGTAAAATCAGAGTGTTTAGGTTCATATTCTACTTCGGGGTTTGGGGATTACATTTTAGATGTTGGGTAGATCCTAGGTTGCTCTACACTTTTTAGAGCTTGAGTGTTATATCTTGTATTGGCGAGGTGTGTGTTTGAGCTTTCATGTGTTTCCTCATTATTTCTCTACTTGGGTTCGGGTTGTGAGTTGAGAGTTAGATTTTTCATATTTCCCTTTACTTCCTGTGGATCTTTGATAGGATGTATTGTTAGATTTATTTTGAGCTTACTCGAGGACGAGCAAGATCTAAATATGGGGGAATTTGATTCGCTGCTTTTAGTACAATGTAATTCTGTATTTTTATTAGGATTTCTGAGTGTTTTAGGCTAGATTAGGATGTTTATCTGTAATATCAGAAAAGCCTACAGTTGAAGATTTGGAAGACAGAAGTCCTAAGTTCGAGCTGAAGAGTTTACGGAAACAAGACCCGCGCCCTCGGGTTCGGATCTGAGCCCGTGGTGAAGGAAGATTCGAGAGAAGTTGAAGATCACAAGACCCGTACTCGCAGGTGGAAAACGCGCTCGCGGTTCGTCGAGGATCCGCGGCCGAGGGAGGAAAGCTGAACCCGCGCTCGCGGCTGTAGACTGCGCTCGCGGGTGGTCGTGTGTCCAAAGCGCCGACTCTGCTTTATTCTATCTTTTATTAGATTTTTATATCTTTAAGTCTTAGTTTATTTCGGTTTAGTATTTAAGCTTAGTTTCATGTTTCAGTTGAACATATCACATTATCCTAGCATACTTTTGGAGACTTTTACTTTAACCTATTTGTTATTTTCTATTATGGAGAACTAATTTCCCTTGGAGTTTGTTTGATCAAGGAAGCCTTTTTATGTAATTCGTGAGATTCTGGTAACTTTTATATCCCTTGGTTAATATCAAAACTCTTGTTTTTATTTATATGATCTATGTTTGATTTTATGAGCCTGATCAACTTGTTTGATTGACTTAGATCTAATGTTTGGATTAGTTTTGATTGTTGTCTATGCAATCTTATTTATCCTTGAAACAACTCTTTTCTAGGACCGTGGACTAGAATTGAGAAAGAGTGTTTGATTGTTATTTTATGCATGAGACTCGTAGATTGATTGCATGATTTGATATCCTTCTATCCTTAATACTTTGCATGATTTGAATTAAGCGTTCTTGTTCATATCATCTTTTCGCTTGGACCGTGGACAAGCGGAAATCTTTTATAAGGATTGGAATTAACCTGGGAATTAATAGAAAAGTGGATGAATCAATGATCGAATGATTAAAAAGGTGGAATTGATTGAATGAACTCTGCTTTTCCTTAATTGATTTGATACTTAATATTATTTGCTTGCTTAAACTCTCAAAAACCCTTGTTTTGTTCTTTGCTGATTGTTCAGAAAACCGATTCTCTTGGGTTCGATCCCTTACTTGCATGCTATACTAGTTTGTATTTTAGGGTAATTTATTTTTGATCTTGGCAACAACGACTTTAGCCGAGTCATCTCTCCACCACCAAACCACTCTGTCGCCACCTTCTTACTTGTTATTTGTCTGCCCTTCCACCGGAAGACAAGGCTCGTCCTTCAACTCCTCTTTGGTGAGTTTTCTTTCCTTTGTCTCCTTGTTGAGTTGTGTGAGGTTTTGGCAAAGTTTAGTGGCTAATTTGTGGCCAAGTTGGTTGGGCAAAATTAGATGATGTTTTGGCGGATTATTGGGCGAGAAGGGTGTTGAAAATTGATGTTGTGTGGGTAAGCATGTGGGTGGTTGGCGGTGGTGTTGATGGGCTGTATTGGGGTTGATTTGTAGGCCGAAAGAGCATGGTTGGTGGTTTGTTCCATGGATAAGAGGTGTGGGATTTATTATTGTCGGGTAAGGTTACATTAAGAGCTGGAGTGATTCAGAGTCTAAATCTTTATTGTGATTTCTAAGCCTGAGTTGTCTTTCCACTTCTAAAATCTTATATTGTTGTTTAGAAAAAATTTCGTCAAGTCGTGTTTCATTTGTGTAGTTGGATTCCAAGTCTAGAGGTAAGTCATTTATGACTTGCTCATTTTCTATTCAATTCTTCTTAACTAATTGTTTTATGGAAAAGTGTTTACTTGTGTATGATTTGTGTGCAAACCAATTTCAAAGAGTTTTTGATGCAAGGATCGCGCTAGGATCACTCCAAAACTCAAGTCAAGGAAGATCTAAGGAGTCGTGGAAAGCTCATGGAAGTCATGCACATCCAAAATTTGTCCAAGTGTAGAACTCTCGAAAAACTTTGCTTTTGTGATGATATTTTTAAGGACTAAACAAACTAGAAAGATTATATGTAAAAGGATAGGCAATCGAACCAACCAAGGATATGAAACACCAAGATTAGTCAAAAGAAGGATAGGAAATCGAATCTCTTGTGGATATGACCCACCAAAAAAAGAAAAGAAAGACGAGGTTAGGTAATCGAATCTGTGGTAGATATGACTTACCATAAAAGAAACGAAAGAGGTTGAATTCGATTCCCTAAGGATATGACTCACAAGTCAATATGAGTCATGACTTACACCTAAGCACTCCCAAAGGAAACATTTCAATTTAATTTCTCCAAAAATTCTTTTGATTCAACGTTCTTCTCCCAAAATGAGGGAGAGAGGTGCCTATTTGAAGGCATACAAAACCATTCCTTTTCAACCTTTCATATGGAGGAACATTAACTAAAGCCTCTCCATATTCCCAATATTAGAACTCTTAGACTTACATATAAAATGCATAATGAAAGCTAGGATTAAATAAAAAAACGTTCCACTTGCAACATTTTAAAGGACTTAGGTTGATGACACAAAAGTCGCATGCTCAGCATTAGAATATTGGAGTCGTAGACTTGTGTCATGTTAGGGACTTGAATGTACTTGATGGGGCATATTCATATCATCCTCTCATTCTTTAAGAGGATCCGTCCTAAAATCCTTGTCGTAGTAGAATTCCTTGGTTTCACGAGGACTTGACAACATAAACTCCAACCTTGTTTTTTGTTGAAATGCAAAACATGGATTTGACTTGAAATTCCTTGGGTCCAGCTCTGATACCAAATGATGTGGATAGGATTGTTTGCTCGATTCGGTATTGAAGAAAGTTTAAACTCAATTTAAACATGAAAACAATCCAGCCTTGCTTTTCATTTTGTTTGTTACTATATTTTGAGATGAAAAAGAAAGAGATGACAAGTGATTTAACCTAAAACGTAAAGAACTTAAATTATAAATATAGGAATAAGAATCGAAAAACCAAGGATATTATACACCTAGACAATTCGAAAGAGGGATAAGCAATCAAATCTTATGTTGATACAACTCACCACAAGAGAATCAAAACAGGGTTCGAATCTAATAGGATATAACACACCTAAAGAGAAATGAAGGTTTCGTCCGGATATAATTCACCGATTCTTTCCAACAATTCTTGGTAATAGTTTTAAACATAGAAGTTATAGCCCTTCAAGTAATCTTTCCAACAATTCTTCAATGGATCGGACTACCACATCCTCCAAACGAACTAAAATACTAAAGCATTTTTTTCTCAACCTCTTTTTTTGTTTTTCTTCTTGCAAACACTTGCTCTAAATTCTTTCTTTTTTTTTATTTTCTTCATTTATTTCAAAAGCCATAACAATACCAACATACTAAACATGTAATCCCTCTAAGCTTGGCTCACACCCAAAAAGTAAATCAATTATAATTCCTAATTCCCAGATGAGTAAAAAGCTAAATCTTAGGCTCAGATTTTCTTTTGTGGAGCTTCCAAAGAAAAAGGCTATAAAAGGCTCAAAGAGGCTAGAACCAGAGGAATAGTATACAGGGTAATCAGGTAATAACATGCTAATGAAAACAATGCCTTTATCATTTTTATTTCATGCACAAGAGTTATAAATGTGGCATCGAAAAGAGTCTAATTGCAAGTTCTAGAGGTAACAATCAAACTGAGAATCACACATAAAAAGAAGAGAGGACTCGTGAAATTTATAGTCCAAGAAAGGCTAAGAAAACCTCACATGGCTTTTTGTCTTAAGTTTCAAAACTAAATTAGCTCAATGAATAGGCAGAAGTCAATTCAACTCAAACATTTTCAAAATATCAATATTTTTCATCATTAAGAAAGATCATCTAGGGCATCAACGACCAATGAAATTTCAAGGAACATTTTTTTAAAGAACAAGCAAAGCTAAGCCATGGGGTTCATATCAAAACACCTAATATATGCAAATGAAATGCATGAAAAGTCATGAAAAATGAAAATAAATAAAAAAATGCAAACAGAACCCACATAAATTTATCCCTCCCCCAAGCTTAAATTCTACATTGTCCCCAATGTAGAAAAAGAAAGAGGAAAAGTAAACTCACCAAAATTTCAGGCATTTAGGTGTTTTCGTTGAATTCAGGAGAGTGTAATGTCTCTTAGAGCAATCCAATAGGACGATAAAATTTAAGCAACACTTTTATTCATAATGGACATGTCTCAATCAAACAAAACAAGCAAGCCAAAGAAAAAGAAAACGAGAAGTACTAATGTGGCCGTCAAACAGAATAAATCATAATTAATCAAGAATACTAAAGGCATAAACTACATCAGCAAGCTACAAGTCTAGATCATCATGCCCGTCAAACACAAGTTCACAATTGTCGACACACGTTAAGTTATTGCATAATAACATTTCAGCCTATTAAGTAATTTACCACAAACCAACTTAACCAATTCACCCCTAATAAAAAAAATACTACACACTTGCAAATACTGAGCTACCCACACATTAAAATCAATAAACCAACAACAAATACCAGTGTTAATTTTAAGTAAGAAACAAAGCATCAGAACCTTGCTAATTTGAAGCATAAATACCAACCATACACACAAAGCCAATTGCAACGATACCAAGTCAACCTAAAATTCCATGATTAGCATAGAAATTTGATTAACTCAAAGCTCATTTCACCACTTCACCATTTAAATGAATGTTCATGCAACCTTAAGCATTAGCAAACAAATCCAAATTGGAAATAAAAGCAAATAGACAACTCATAAGTGCAAACCCGTTCATGCTTCTTATTCAACATAATGTTAATTTCAACTGCAAAAATGAATAGCACTAAAAATGACTATACTATGCATTCAGGTGCAAAACTAGTTGAATTCCCGTACCATGTACGGGTTTTGTTTAAAAATATGTTGCATAAATAAGTTATTTTTCAAATTTACATAATTTAAAAATATATTAATGTTTAAATTTTGAAATGCCTACATATTAGGAATGTTAAGTATTTGTTATTTTAATAAGTAAAAAAATTAGTTAAAATATAATGGGACCCAAATTATTGATAAAAATAAAAATTCAAAAATACCAAAAAATGACACATAAGCGAATTAGATAATAGGTTGACATGTGGCCAAAAGGCTTCTTCTTTAGTATATAGATAGATTTGTTCAAGCACAGCAATGCCCAATTTAGTACGCACATTCAAAAACTCAGCAAAGACAACCGAGCCACTAGAGCAAATTGAATATCAACTAGATGTAACATCCATTCACCAATTCAACAGAAGAAATCGAACAACCCCTTGAGAAAAATCAAGGCACATTCAACAAAGACAAAAATTCATGACATCCATTCACAAAATATCAACCAAATCAACACCACACAATTCAGAATTAACAACAAGACCATCCACTTATGATACATGATAATTAGACTCTGCTTTATATTTCCAGTCATTTCAATTCTCGCATTTAATTTATTAATCCCGGTTTAATCTGGCTTTGTATAAACTTTTCCTAAAACCGGATGTGTCCCGGTTCACTTGGTCGTTAGGCTCGTTTTGGTTGTATTTGAGGCAGGTTGCCTGCTTAGGAAAGTTTGTCAAAAAAATCCAAATATCATCCAAACCTCATTCTCTCTCTTTTCCCCTTTGACAAGCTTGTCCAAGTTGATCTTTCAATCCTCAATCAACCTCTGAACTTGCGAGTCCCAAGTCTAGATTGGTATTCAATCTCTTTTAGGTTGCTTATCATTTTCCTTTTACTAATTCATTTTTTCATCATCAGTGGTATCAGAGCATATGAACTCCCACGACCTAGCAACCATGGTTACTGAGACTAGAAGTCAATCGCTATAGGATCTGAACAAGCAATTTGAGGATTTGCAGTTGAATCAAGCTCATCAACACTAGGTAACAACTCAGAAAATGGAGGACATGGCCAAAGAGATGGCGGAGCTCAAGGAGTTGTTGTTAGGCGGCTCGATGAACATCCGATCACAGTTAATATTGTTAAATGCGACCGCGATGGGAATTCCTTCTTCTCCGGTGCCTAATAATAGTTCGATCAAAAGACTGACCCACCCGATTCTCAATGGACTGGAAGCATACCTAATCGAGGGCCACTTGTGACGAGACAAGGGAGTTCCTCTTTTCCGGGTGGCTTAGCGGCTCGACTAGCCAAGGTTGAGTTTCCCAAGTTCAATGGATCTCATATGATGAAGTGGCTCTATAAATGTGAGCGGTGTTTCTCCCTGGACAATACGATGCCCGAACTCAAGGTCCGACTCGCCTCTCTACACCTGGAGGACAATGCGCTTCAGTGGCATCACAATTACATTCAGGGTAAGCAAGGTGAGTTTCCCCTTTGGACAAAATATGTTATTGATTTATCTGCAAGATTTGGAGAACTTTTTGAGGATCCTCTTGCTGAGCTAGTGAACCTGAAGCAAACTAATTATGTGAAATATTATTTGAATCGGTTTGAGTGTGTTTTGACTAAATTGCATCTCCCAATGGCCCAAGCCCTTAGCATTTTTTTGGCAAATATACATCTGCATCTACATGCACACATTAGGCAATTTAAGCCAATGAACATCTCCGAGGCTGCCAGACTTGGCAAATTATGAGTCATGCTTGGCTTAGCCCCACCAAAAGCTCCACCAAAATTTCCAGATCGTAATCGATTCCTCAACAACTACAATAAAACCTTTATCCCTCAAAAGATCTAACCACTACTCCCTACCCCAAAGAAACAAAAGTTTCCCCAGCCTAAATTGCTTACCATATTAGCCACCACTAAACCAAACTATACTGAACCACCCAAACAAGCTAAGCAGGTGATTTATGAAGAAATGCAAGACAAGAAATCCAAGGGTATGTGCATGTTTTATGAAGAGCCGTTTTGATGTGAATCCTTCCCATCAAGACCTCGATGCACCGAGCTTGGACGTCGCAGGGAACGTCAAAGACAAGAAGCAAGAACAAGAGGAGCTCATGCGTATCACTCATTCCATGTCGAGGGATCCACACCGATAAGTCAAGCACGCCCTCGTTACCGTGCCATCGGTGCACGTTAACGAAAGACCACTAGGCCCTCGTTACCGAGCCACATGTGCATGTTACCGAGGCTTCAGCTCCCTAGGTGTCTTCAGCTCCCTCAGTACCGAACGGTTGGACCTCGTTATCGAGGCTTGGCGTCTCGGGTGTTACTTTTCGTTGGGATAATCAACTTTAATTAGCTTTGAGTTAAGACACTCTTTATTTGAGGTTTGAATGCTTTTAGTAAGGAGGCCGACCCAAGGAGTATTAATAGGCCTTATCTTGTGTTTGTTGTTTTTTACCTTTGAATTTGATTAAGAAAAACTCTCTTTTTGCTTGAGCAAAAACCAATCCATTTGAAGGTCATCTTCTTGATTGTTTGTGAGTCATATTGATCTATCAAGAATCAGTCATCATCACTTGGTGTGTAGCATCCAAGTCCCCTATTTCTCTCAACGCCGGTGAGTTATATTCGACTTTGAGAGGCCATATCCCTTTCCATCTCCATCCTAAATCGTCCATCTTTCCACCAAAGTCCTCTCGACTTCCTTCATTACCGACCCGATACCCATCATTACCGATTCATCGCTGTTGCCACCGAATCGTGTTCATTCTATTTGAACGTGGGCGCTTGTTTCTAGGAGCCATTCTCTCGCACCATGAATCAACCAAGGACGATCCTATCACGTGGTATCAGAGCCATGCAAGGATTGTCTCCTAAAATCGGTTTTTAAGTGCATAGAAATGGGTTTAAGAACGAGTTTCCTTGGCCTATTGTTTTCCTTGTTCGTTGAGTCGATCTTTTGTGCCCTGAATCTGACATGTGTTTTGTTGTTGAGTTGTCTACGAAACTGTTGGAGTCCTTGAGGTTGAAGACGAATAATCTCAAGTTGAAACCGGTTACACTTTACTTTATAACTCCACATTCCATATCCGACTTTAACTCTTGTTATTTCCCGTCTTATCCACATACTTAAGTGAGTTAGGAATGCAAAGGGTTGTGCGTGATTCACATGTAGATTTTAAGGATTAAGGGAACGAAATTTTTAAAAGCAGCGTTTTTATTCTTGAAGAGTAGTAGGAGAAGATTTGGTTAGTAACCATCCTCCTTCAAAGTTAAAAAAATGCTAGGAGAGAGATCTTGGTATTGAATCCAACCTCTCTTAAGAAAAAAGTGGTTGTTCTTAGAAAGATCTGGTCACCATTGAAAAAGGAGGAGTGACCGAGAAGAAGTAAAGAAACACAAGAGTAATACCTACACTAGATCCATCTTGTTGTTATTAAAAAAAATCAAAATCAAGTACCTTTCCTTATGCTTTATGTGTTGCACAACTTGGAGCTTGTTAAGATTGCTTGGTATTTTGTTTTGCTCTAATTTTCCTACCTTTGCTTTGTGTCCTTTTTCGTAACCTTTAGTAACCAATTTTTATTGCTTAAGGATCGGTATAAGGACCCTTGCATTGTGTGGGATCCATTGACAAGTTTGTCCTAGTTGTGTGTGTGTGTGTGTGTGTGTTGAGTTTGTGCTTTAGGAACGTTATAGACGACCCAAGCAACAAGAAGGATAAAGGTGTTCTTGACGGCGAGGTGTCTCCTTCATCCGTCGCCATGGATTATTTGCTTCGAGCCATTGAATGCCTCAAATTTGAAAATGAGGAACGGATGCGTCAGCAAAAAGAAGAGATCGAAGCCTTCAGGTGCACGGTGGAAGCTAGGATTGGTGCGTTTCAAATGGGAAGCCTTGGTGAGACTCAAGCGAGCAGGGGTCTTCCAACAACCCATGTGGAGGGTGAGTTTTCGGGCCAGGCGCACACCACCTCGTTACCGACCCGAATCCACTCATTACCGACCCAGACTCCCTCGTTACTGACCCTGTCTATGGCGCCATCGATTTCCTACAGACCTATCCCAGCTACCCACCGAGAAGAATCAGGTATGAACTCTACTCATTCTTTTCCTTATGCTAGCTACCATACTATGCCTTTACCTTCGGGCCCCACTAAATTTCCAGGCCAAGAGCATGTGGGAGATTTCCAACCAAGGGCGTCGTTGGCACTATGCCAACCGAGGCGTCTGACTGGGGGCCGAAGGGCGGGGCAAGCCAATCCCCAAGCGGGAAGGCCACTTCCACAACCAATGCGGGGCTACCAAGGTCGTGACATGGACCAAGGGTATGGAAGAGGTCCTAATGTGAAATTGGAAGTGCAGCCCTTTGGTGGTTCAACCGATACCGAGACCTACATGGAGTGGGAACACAAGACGGAACAAGTCTTTGATTTCTACCAATACAAGGATGCTCAAAAGGTAGCCATTGCCACCATTAAATTCATTGATTTTGTTTATCATTGGTGGTTAGAAGACAAGGAGGAAAGGGAGCACAAGACGGAACAAGTCTTTGATTTCTACCAATACACGGATGCTCAAAAGGTAGCCATTACCACCATTAAATTCATTGATTTTGCTTATTATTGGTGGTTAGAAGACAAGGAGGAAAGGGAGTACAATGGTTTACCAGCCATTGACACTTGGGACGAGCTCAAGGCTGCGTTAAGGCACCGGTTTGTGCCTGAAGATTTCACCACTCGCCTACACTCAAGGTTAGAGCAATTGAAGCAAGGAACTAAGACGTCGGATGAGTACTACAAGGAACTTAAAATCCTCATCTATAGATCCGGCCTAAGGTTTCCGGAAGGGTATGTTATCTCTAAATTTATCAATTGTTTAAACCCGGACCTTAAACCTATTATGACTATGCGACATTGATACAAATCAAGGGAGGATCCAAGTGAATGATTCGTTGAAGACTAATGGTAGCCAAACACCAAGACCTTTGCTAAGGTCCCGAGCATTCAAGTTTAAGAAGGTTTTCATGGATTCCATATTGTCCTTTGATTATGTTCATCAATGGCGTCCAAGACCACCAAGGAAGAGGATGAAGTCTTGAAAGTTCGGAAAGTTAAGAAGCCCGTCAAATTAAACACAGTGCTCAGTAAAATGGTCATAACTTGAGCTAGAAAATGGATCTCAAGTCCGTTCAAACTGTGTTGGATAGATAATTAAAAGATCTACAACGTTGTAGTCTATGTCGAATCCAGAATCCAAAACCAAAGAGGTGAAAATTGCGATTTACTGAGAGCTGTTGAAGTCTTACGGGAATCTTATCTTTAGTTTTAATTCTATCTATTTCTAGATATTATATGTATAATAATCTCGGCCATAAGAGTTTGTTAGGGCTGAAATATATCTTGCTCTATTATCATTTATATCTTTTTGAGTTTTAGGATTAGCTTTTTAGTTTTATATCTAAATAAGTCAGATAATTATTTATTTGATTTATTTTGGTAAGGGGACTTAGATAGAAGTTTTAGGAATATATTAGGTTATCTTGTGAGGCAAGAAAAAGGTCCATTATACCCCTCTAGTGCTGGCCACCTTGTTACTTGCTCTCCAAGGAGGCTCTTTTGTATACCCTTTAAATACCTTGCAGTTATCATTCAATAAAGATGAGCCTGAATTAGATAAACCTCTATTGGTTTATTTAGTTTATGGGCCATTAAAGCAACTATTGTTCAAGCATTCAATCTCTACGATCATCATCACTAATTTGTTTTCTTTCAATTCAGATTTGGATTGTTAATTTGATCAACTTGTTAGTTCTAGTTTGATTGTTAAAGATCAACTAGTTTATCAATTGAATTTAGCGTTGGAGCCAATTCAATTGAACTATACTTTTGATTATCTTAACTCTTTGAATCGGATTCGTCCTTGTACATATTTCGAGTTTCTTGTTCATCAAGTTATTAACTTTGAAGGCAAATCAGGTTGAAAATCGAACTACTGGCAAGATCGGGATCTTGCGAAGTGACATACTTGATCAACAAGGAGTAATCCGAGGCAATCACGTATCAGTTGGTATCAGAGCCACATGTGAATCCAAGATTAAGATGTATTGATGTGATCCCTATGATGATATTGCACTAACTCCAAGGGTACAAAGACCTCCCAAGATTGAGCCTTTTTCAGGAGAGCATGGACTGAATGATTACCTGGCATGGGAGCGAGCTATTGATTACTACCTTGACTACTATGGTTATGATGAATACGATATCCTTCCATGGGTGACTAACTACCTTGTTGGTTCTGCCCGTTCCTTTTGGTTATGGATATGTCAATCTAGAAGACGTCAAGGTTTGATCCCAATTGCAAACTAGGACCAACTGAAGTTTGTAATGTGAAAGATCTATGTTACAAATGATGAAGAGTTGCATAGATGATATAGAGAGGCTTGTGCTCCTACATGCAAAAACAGAGCTCCAATCCGATCCTTGATTCAAGCACGAGATGTTCATTGTTTCTTGTGTCAAGGAAGATGTCATCTTGATAATATTTTCCCTAATCGCAAGTATGAGTCTATAGACATGTCTGAGGAGTCTTTGCATCAAGAGAAGCATGAAGAGTTGTCCATTCAAGATGAACTTATTGAAGATATAGTGATTGTTCCTGATTGGTGTGGGGAACCGATAGACTTAGAAGAAGTTTATCAAGAGAATCCTACTCCTGATGAAGAGCCATTGGCCATTGACACCGTATCCAATTCAGTAATACAAGTTGTTGAAATCCCTAGCTTGGATTATTCCATGGGTCCATCTTTTTCTGATTTGAAATTTTTAATTAATGAATCTCCCGTTGCATCTACATACAACGTCGAATCCAGGACGATTCGAGGCCAAGTGGGGGAGAATGATACAAATCAAGGGAGGATCCAAGTGAATGATTCGTTGAAGACGAATGGTAGCCAAACACCAAGACCTTTACTAAGGTCTTGATCATTCAAGTTCAAGAAGGTTTTCATCGATTCGATATTGTCCTTTGATTATGTTCATCAATGGCATCTAAGGCCACCAAGCAACAGGATGAAGTCTTGAAAGTTCGAAAAGTTAAGAAGCCCGTCAAATTAAAAACATTGCTAAGTAAAATGGTCATAACTTGAGCTAGAAAATTTATCTCAAGTCCGTTCAAACTGTGTTGGATAGATAATTAAAAGATCTACAACTTTGTAGTTTACATCGAATCCAGAATCCAATAGAAAAGAGGCGGAAATTGCGATTTACAGAGAGCTGTTGAAGTCTTACGTGAATCTTATCTTTAGTTTTAATTCTATCTATTTCTAGATATTATATTTATGATAATTTCGGCCATAAGAGTTTGTTAGGGCTGAAATATATCTTGCTCTATTATCATTTATATCTTTTTGAGTTTTAGGATTAGCTTTTTAGTTTTATATCTAAATAAGTCAGATAATTATTTATTTGATTTATTTTGGTAAGGGGACTTAGATAGAAGTTTTAGGAGTATATTAGGTTATCTTGTGAGGCAAGAAAAAGGTCCATTATACCCCTCTAGTGCTGGCCACCTTGTTACTTGCTCTCCAAGGAGGCTCTTTTGTATACCCTTTAAATACCTTGCAGTTATCATTCAATAAAGATGAGCCTGAATTAGATAAACCCCTATTGGTTTATTTAGTTTATGGGCCATTAAAGCAACTATTGTTCAAGCATTCAATCTCTACGATCATCATCACTAATTTGTTTTCTTTCAATTCAGATTTGGATTGTTAATTTGATCAACTTGTTAGTTCTAGTTTGATTGTTAAAGATCAACTAGTTTATCAATTGAATTTAGCGTTGGAGCCAATTCAATTGAACTATTCTTTTGATTATCTTAACTCTTTGAATCAGATTCGTTCCTTTGTTCATATTTCGAGTTTCTTGTTCATCAAGTTCTTAACTTTGAAGGCAAATCAGGTTGAAAATCGAACTACTGGCAAGATCGGGATCTTGTGAGGTGACATACTTGATCAACAAGGAGTAATCCGAGGCGATCACGTATCAGGCATTTTGTCCGGGGTACTACTATTGAGGATGTTTTGAACTATAGCAATCACATCTATCAAAACTTGCCTCAACGAAAGAGTTATCCATCCAACAATAAGCCTTGGAACACCCATGGAGGGGGCTCATCTAGCTACCCTACTCGATGTCCGGAGAACAAGCAAAACACCGCAGCCGTGCCCACAAGGCGTGAGCCATCACGGCCTCCACAAGGCGGCAGGAGAGAAGGGGAACAACGCTCGAGTGACATCAAATGTATCGATGGAAGGGATGTTGGTGCAAAGAGATCGCCACGAGAATCCAAGGAATTCCGACAACAAACACCACGCAACTGACCCGTCTTCAAATGGATGGATCTTCCTCTTCCGAACTCGGAATTGAGTGATTCCAACTCGAGAAGTTAGATATCTGAGTCTAGTTTAACCCTTCAAATGTTCAGACCTAGATGATGAGTGGATTAAAAGATATGTTGATTTTACTGAGAGGGTGCAGAAACCACCGAGATGGATGATGGATCGAAATGGGGAGAACAAGGGGATATGGATACTTGACAACTTGGATATGACTCACCAAGCTCTCAAACAAACTAAGATGCCCAAATTTTCGGATATTACTCACCAACAACTTGAACAACGAGAATTGAACGAACGAAATACAAGAACAAGAACTTGAATTGAAATTGCAAGGGAAAGTAAGCAACAAGAGAGTATTTTCGTCCAATCTAGCAACAAAGGCTGAGGGGGACGACCATATAACCTAGAAAGCAACCTCACAAAGTTAGCCCCTTCACTTAAGGAAATTACAAAAATTAACCCAAAAACCCGAAAACTTAATAATTTTCCTTTCCGTCGAATTGTCACTTAGAACCATGAAGTAGAATAAAACTCCAACCATCTTCATTGCATTCTTTCGGAAAGCTACACCCCATGAGCTCTTCTTGCACTTGACATAGAATGGCCTTAGCTCGGGATCGCGTAATACGACCTAGATAAGGTGGTGTAGTTCCTTGAGCTTTGGCACCATCAAAATCGGAAGGCAAGGGCGCGCCACCATCCAAGAATGTTGGCACGTCTAGGGTATGCCAAGGCTCCTCCAAGTGTTCTGACGTGTGCTCCATAGTTGGCTCGGACATCGATGGAATCACATCATCCTCCTCCCCTTGAAAAGGGTTCGTCCTCGAACCTAGATCCTGCTCAAATTCAACATCATCGTTAGAAAAATAAGGAACAAGATTGGATACGTTGAATACCTCATGGACGCCATAATTCGGAGGAAGATCAAGCTTGTAAGCATTGTCGTTGATGCGCTCTAACACTTGGAATGGTCCATCTCCACGTGGCTTAAGCTTAGAATTTCGAAGAGTAGGAAACCTCTCCTTCCTCAAATGAACCCATACAAGGTCGCCGGGTTCAAAAATCAGCTCCTTGCGCCCTTTATCAGCTTGGCGCTTGTATTGCAATGTTCGCCTCTCCAATTGAAGACGAGTATCCTCATGAATCTGCTTAATATACTCAGCCCGGTCCCGTCCTTCACGACTCTCATGATCGGACATAGCATAAGGCGCTAAATCAAGTGGTGTAACGGGATTGCGCCCATACACCACCTCAAAAGGCGTCTTCTTTGTAGCGGAATGAACGGACCTATTGTAAGCAAACTCAATGAAAGGAAGACACTCTTCCCACCTGCGCAAATTAGTTTTCAAAATAGAACGCAACAAGGCACCAAGGGTACGATTAACGACCTCGGTTTGCCCATCCGTTTGCGGGTGGCAAGTAGTAGAGAATAAGAGCTTGGTTCCAAGCTTGGACCAAAGAGTCTTCCAAAAGAAACTTAGAAATTTAACATCACGGTCAGAAACAATAGATTTAGGGACCCCATGCAACCGAACCACATTATCAAAGAACAAAGTGGCAACATTAATAGCATCATCGGTTTTGTGGCAAGCAATAAAATGTGCCATCTTAGAAAATCTATCTACCACCACAAAAATAGAGTCCCTACCCCTTTTTGTCCTAGGCAACCCCAAAACAAAGTCCATAGAAATATCCTCCCATGGGGCACTAGGAATAGGCAAAGGGGTATACAAACCGTGAGGGTGCACTTTAGACTTTGCACGCACACATGTAGCACATGAAGCACAAAAGTTCTCTACCGACCTAAGCATGTGAGGCCAATAGAAATGTTCCCTAAGCATATGCAAAGTTTTAATGACACCAAAATGTCCCATGAGGCCGCCACCATGGGCCTCTTGGACAAGCAAACGCCTAACCGAACCACTAGGCACACACAAGCGAGTTCCCTTAAAAAGAAACCCATCATGCAAATAAAATTGATCCTGACTTCCCCCCTTCAAACAAGCATGAAAAATATCACTAAACTCAGCATCATGAGCATACAACTCCTTCATGAAAGAAAATCCAAGCAATCGTGCATCTAGTAAGGATAAAAGAGCGTACCTCCGGGACAACGCGTCGGCGACGACGTTGTCCTTGCCTTTCTTATGCTTGATGACATAGGGAAAGGATTCAATGAACTCAACCCATTTGGCATGCCTCCGATTCAGTTTTGCTTGCCCTCTCAAGTACTTCAACGCCTCATGATCGGAATGGATAACAAACTCCCGAGGCAAGAGATAGTGCTCCCACGCCCTTAGCACTCGAACAAGAGCAAGTAGCTCTTTGTCGTACGTGGGGTACTTGAGCTCGGCACCTCCAAGCTTCTCACTATAATAGGCTATGGGACGTGCCTCTTGCATAAGCACACCACCGAGCCCGATTCCCGACGCATCACACTCAATCTCGAACATCTTGCCAAAGTCGGGAAGAGCTAACAACGGCGCTTGTGTCAACTTAGACTTAAGGGCTGCAAAGGCCTCTTCTTGCACCTCTCCCCACATAAATGGAACATTCTTCTTGGTGAGGAAGGTCAAAGGCGCAACCAAGGTACTAAAATCACGAACAAACCGGCGGTAGAAACCAGCTAGTCCAAGGAAGCTCCGGACTTGTGTCATAGTTGTCAGTGTTGGCCATTCTTGAATCGCCTTCACCTTCTCTTCATCCACTTGAAGTCCTTTCCTACTCACAACAAAACCAAGAAATACCACGTGATCCGAACAAAAGTGGCACTTCTTGAAGTTAGCAAATAGGCGTTTCCGTTTCAAAGCTTCAAGCACTTGCCTAAGGTGCTCGACATGGGATGATAAATCGTGGTTATAAATTAAAATATCATCAAAGTATACAACCACAAAATTACCAATAAAAGGGCGGAGGACGTGGTTCATCAAGCGCATGAAAGTGCTCGGAGCGTTGGTTAATCCGAAGGGCATAACCAACCAATCGTATAGGCCTTGCTTGGTTTTGAACGCCGTCTTCCATTCATCTCCCTCCTTCATCCTTATTTGATGATATCCGCTCTTGAGATCAATTTTGGAGAAGAGACTCGCCCCATGCAGCTCGTCAAGCATATCCTCAAGTCTCGGAATCGGGTGACGATACTTGATAGTAATATTGTTGATCGCTCGACAATCAACGCACATCCTCCATGTGTCGTCCTTCTTAGGCACAAGAATGACGGGCACGGCACACGGGCTGAGGCTCTCACGCACATATCCCTTATCAAGGAGCTCTTGGACTTGCCGTTGAAGCTCCTTAGTTTCCTCCGGATTGGCTCGATAGGCTGGACGGTTCGGTAGAGTGGCACCGGGGACAAAGTCGATTTGATGCTCGATTCCCCTAACCGGTGGTAGTCTCGGTGGCACCTCTTCTTGGAAAAGCTCCTCAAAGTCCTGCAAAAGAGTAGATATGGAAGGAGGAAGATCAACTAATTCTTGGGAAGATAAATAAGATTCTTGAAAAACAAGTAAAACGCAAACGCCACTTCCCTTGAAAGTATGAAGAATCTCCTTCGGTTTGGCCAAAAGCAAGGGCGTAGAAGGGCCGTCTAGAGCTAGCTTCTTGTCCCTCTTTCCCTCTCGAAGCGCATGCTTCTTCCTTTGCTCCTTCGCTGCGTGGTCCAACATGATTTCATGGGGGGTCATCGGGTGCAACGTCACCTTCTTTCCCTCCATTTGAAAGTGATACTCGTTGGAGACGCCATCATGAATAGCTCCCTTATCATATTGCCAAGGGCGCCGCAAAAGAAGATGACAAGCGGTCATCGGCACCACATCACACTCCACCTCATCCTTGTAAGGCCCTATAGAAAAGCAAATACGAGCCCTTTCCTTGACTTGGATCGGGGCATTAGAATTCAACCAACATAGAGGATAAGGTAAAGGATGGCAAGTAGTTTTCAAGGAAAAGCGATCCACCACCTCTTGACTAATAATATTACAACAAGACCCGCTATCGATAATCACACTACATACCTTATCCATAATTTTGCATCGAGTGTGAAAGATAACCTCTCGTTGGCTAGGTGTGGTGGTGTTCTCCGTCATGAAAAACGTCTGTTGTACCACGAAGCACTCACCCTCCTCGGCGGTGACGTGGAGGCCGTCTTCCTCAACCTCGGGGCTCTCTTCTTCCTCTTCCGCAGCCCCTTCTTCCTCATACTCGTACTCCCCTTGGGAGTTAAGAAGAACCTTCCGTTCGTTGGGACAATCCCGAGCATAATGCCCATGTCCAAGGCACTTGAAACACTTCACGTCGCTCGCCTTCACACCGCCTTCTTGCCAAGGACGTGGGGGAAACTCTTTCCTCGGTTGAGGAGTCGAGTCCTTCCTTATTTCCGGCTTCCTAAACTGAGTTGGTGGTGCCTTAGGAGCCATGGATGAAGGCTTCCACGTTCGAGAAGTGGTTGAACTCGAACGTCGTTGAGCAAGTTGCTTGTAGATATGGTTGGTATAATGAAGCACTTGCTCAATATCGGTACCCCTACTAAAATGCTGCATACTCACCACATTTTTTAGTTCCAAATTTAACCCATTGACAAATTTAGAGATGACATACCCGTCGGGAAATTGTACTCGAGAACGGAAGATGAGCATACGCAGCTCGTTGTAGAACTCATCGGGAGTCCGGTTTCCTTGACGCACTTGCTCCGACTTGGCATGGATGCGCTCCGTGTAATCTTGAGGCACGAACCTCTCCTCTAAGGCCTCTCTTAGATCTTGCCATGTGTTAAGTTGAGGCATCCGACGTGTTCTCCTCAAGGCCTTGTCCACGAGCCACCATTGGTAAGCAAAGTCGGTGAAGTGTATGGCTGCCATGGCCACCCGCCTTGCATCATCATAGCCATAGAAGTCAAAGATTGACTCCACCTTGGCAAGCCAATCAAGGCATTCATCGGCGTCGGAAGTTCCCGAAAACGTCGGCACGTTCAGCTTGATGCCGTAATGGGGATCCCGGGGCCGCTCTTCTTGTTGCACCGGCGCGCCATGCCAAGGCTGCCCGGCACCAACATTGGCCGGCCCTCTAGGAGGTTGGCCGCACCTTGGTAGATGCAAAAGAGGTGGGGGTTGAGTGGCCGTTGCAGCATTGGCCTCTTGATAGCCCGGCGCTCCATAACCTGAAAAGTTAGTAGCACTAATAGGAATATTATTAGGAAATGTAGCAAATGAAGGCCTTACCCCGGAATTGGCCACAAAGTGTGGATTGTGGAAGCTCGTCGGAGGAATGTAAGGAGGCATAATCCCCATGGAGGTGCTCACACCGATGGATGCTTGCGCCTCCGAGTTTGGCAAATAAGAAGTAGAGGCCTCCTCGTGTAACGACTCCACTTACTCTGACCCTTGGCTCTCCAAATCAGTCAACTTAGTTCCCAAAGCCTCAATGGATTGTTGCAAGGATTGTTGCATGTTTTGCAATATGGCAGCCACCGAACTAGTGGACGTCTCCTCAACTTGTTCCTTATTCTTGTCATCACCTACACTTGTCATCGTAAAAACAAGGCAAAGATCAAGGTATAGAGGTCACACGAATTAATCACCAAGACTTGCCCGAGATGAAAATCCGACAAGTTGCAAGTAGGCAAAAACAACAAAGGCAACAAAGAGAGAATTCACCACACACTTGCTTAGGAAAACAATGCTAGGAAGCTACTAAACCACCAAGACTCAACACCAAGTATTGTGAAATTAATTAATTTTTTTTTGTTTCGGGTAGGCCTTTGCTAGGCACTACTAGAAGACGACTTTCTTGTAGGCCTTTGCTAGGCACTACAAGATGACTACTCTTTCCGTGCCCGACCCCTTATTAGCTTTACGCCGCCGGACAAGGTTTTTCTAGTCTTTAATCTTTCTTTCTGTGCCTGGCCCCTTATTAGCTTTACGCCGCCGGCAAGGTTTTTCTGATTATTCAACAAAAGATTTCAAGACACTTAAACAACAACACAAGATGTCTCGTCTCGGTGTCGTTCCCGTATCCTAGCACCGTAACCATCAACAAGCATGTAATGAAAACAAACAAGGGTGGTTTGGACCTCAATCCCACGTTTTTTAACTCAGCAAAATCAGCAAGATACACTTAAAACCAACACTAAAGAAAGGCTTAAATTCAAGCAACAAATGCACCCTTTCAACTACTAACCTTTGAATGCTCTTTTGGTGTTCTATGGGGACGTTTTTGAGCATGGTTTTGCAGCCATGGCTGAACACACACTCAGCCAAGACAACCACAAGATCAAGACAAAGCAACGACCACAACAACACACAACAAGGACACTATGGTCGCACACAACAACACAACGCAGCCAATAAAGAGTTCGAACCTAAAACCTTGCAACAAGTGGAAATTCAAGGTCGGAACAAGGTTTAGATGGTGATACCTTTGCGTGGCTCTGATACCACTTGATGAGAGGATCGATGGAAGGGATGTTGGTGCAAAGAGATCGCCACGAGAATCCAAGGAATTCCAACAACAAACACCACGCAACTGACCCGTCTTCAAATGGCTGGATCTTCCTCTTCCGAACTCGGAATTGAGTGATTCTAACTCGAGAAGTTAGATATCTGAGTCTAGTTTAATCCCTCAAAATTTCAGACCTATATGATGAGTGGATTAAAAGATATGTCGATTTTACTGAGAGGGTGCAGAAACCACCGAGATGGACAATGGATCGAAATGGGGAGAACAAGGGGATATGGATGCTTGACAACTTGGATATGACTCACCAAGCTCTCAAACAAACTAAGATGCCCAAATTGTCGGATATTACTCACCAAAAACTTGAACAACGAGAATTGAACGAACGAAATACAAGAACAAGAACTTGAATTGAAATTGCAAGGGAAAGTAAGCAACAAGAGAGTATTTTCGTCCAATCTAGCAACAAAGGGTGAGGGGGACGACCATATAACCTAGAAAGAAACCTCACAAAGTTAGCCCCTTCACTTAAGGAAATTACAAAAATTAACCCAAAAACCCGAAAACTTAATAATTGTCCTTTCCGTCGAATTGTCACTTAGAACCATGAAGTAGAATAAAACTCCAACCATCTTCATTGCACTCTTTCGGAAAGCTACACCCCATGAGCTCTTCTTGCACTTGACATAGAATGGCCTTAGCTCGGGATCGCGTAATACGACCTAGATAAGGTGGTGTAGTTCCTTGAGCTTTGGCACCATCAAAACCGGAAGGCAAGGGCGCGCCACCATCCAAGCTTGTTGGCGCGTCTAGGGTATGCCGAGGCTCCTCCAAGTGTTCCGACGTGTGCTCCATAGTTGGCTCGGACATCGATGGAATCACATCAAATCATGTTGAAAATCGAACTACTGGCAAGATCGGGATCTTGTGAGGTGACATACTTGATCAACAAGGAGTAATCCGAGGCGATCACGTATCAGGCATTTTGTCTGGGGTACTACTATTGAGGATGTTTTGAACTATAGCAATCACATCTATCAAAACTTGCCTCAACGAAAGAGTTATCCATCCAACAATAAGCCTTGGAACACCCATGGAGGGGGCTCATCTAGCTACCTTACTCTACGTCCGGAGAACAAGCAAAACACCGCAGCCGTGCCCACAAGGCGTGAGCCATCACGGCCTCCACAAGGCGGCAGGAGAGAAGGGGAACAACGCTCGAGTGAGATCAAATGTTTTAAGTGTCTTAGGCGTGGCCACATGGCTCGGGATTGTCCTTCTAAACGTCAAGTCCTACTCAACACCATTGGGGAGTATGAGTCGGATGAGGAAGCTGAGATAGAGGGGCCACAAGGAGGCGGTGAAGAGGTGGTGGAGTTGCAAGTCGCCGCCGAGACTAATGGTGAGTGCTTTGTGGTCAAGCGATCACTTGTTACCAATGAAGCTCCGGCACCTCCCAACCAAAGAGAAACCATTTTCCATACAAGATGCCTCATCCAAGGTAAAATTTGCAATATAGATGGAGGCTCTTGTTGCAACAATATAGATCAAGAGGTGGTTAAGAGGTTTGCTCTTAAAACTACTCCTCACGTACAACCTTATACTTTATCTTGGCTGAATTCTAACACACCTCTTAAGGTGAATGAGCAAGCTTGTGTCACGTTTTCTATAGGTGGTTATGCAGATGAAGTGATTTATGACATTCTTCCCATGACGGCGTGCCACATTTTATTTGGAAGACCATGTCAATATGATCATTGCGTCATTCACCAAGGAGTCATGAATGAGTACTCTTTCCACCTCCATGGTAAGATGATCACCTTGATGTCGTTGGCGCCACATGAAATAATGGCCGACCACATTGCAAATGAGCAACGGCGCCAAGCTGCGGCGCGAGGGGCGAGTCAAGAGAAGAAGACGCCGCCTAGTCACCTATTGCTAGCCAAGTCAAGAGAGGATAGAAAATCTTTGGAGGGGAGTAACACTTACTTTCTTTTGTTATATAAAGATGTGTTAGTTAATGAAAAAGATGTGCAGGATTTACCTTCATTTATTGCTTTGTTGTTGAAGGAGTTTGATGATGTGTTTCCCAAGGAGATGTCGGAAGGGTTGCCTCCTCTACGAGGAATAGAGCACCAAATAGACTTTGTGCCCGATGCATCAATTCTAGACAAGCCCGCCTATAGAGCCAATCCCATAGAAGCTGAGGAGTTGCGAAAAACAAGTTGTTGAACTTCTCTCTAAAGGCTATGTGCATGAAAGTTTTAGTCCGTGCTCGGTTCCCGTCATCTTAGTCCCTAAGAAAGATGGAACTTGGAGTATGTGTGTAGATTTTAGAGCCATAAACAATATTATCGTCAAGTATAGGCATCCTATTCTATGACTTGATGATGTGTTGGACGAGCTCTATGGTTCATGCCTATTTTCCAAGGTGGACCTTAAAAGTGGCTATCACCAAATTCGAATGAAGGAAGGAGGTGAATGAAAAAACGCCTTCAAGACCAAGTATGGTCTTTATGAATGGTTGGTTATGCCATTTGGGCTCACTAATGCGCATAGCACATTCATGCAGCTTACGAACCAGGTGTTATGGGCATTTTTAAGCAAGTTTGTGGTTGTGTATTTTGATGACATATAAATTTTTAGTCATAACTTGCAAGAGCATACTAGACATGTTCGAATGGTCTTAGAAGTTTTGAGGAAAGAAAAGCTCTATGCTAACTTTAAGAAATGTCATTTTTGTTCGGATAATGTGGTGTTTCTTGGTTTTTTAGTGAGCAAAGAAGGGCTTAAAGTAGACAAAGAGAAGGTGAAAGCAATCGAAGAATGGCCCATTCCTACGATAATGTCTCAAGTGAGGAGCTTCCATGGCTTGGCTGGTTTCTACCGCCGTTTTGTCAAGGATTTTAGCTCTCTTGCCACTCTTCTCATCGAGCTCACTAAGAAGAAGGTGACCTTTCAATGGGATCCAAGTCAGGAGCAGGCTTTTTCCATCATCAAGTACAAGCTGATCCATGCACCTCTTCTAGTACTACCGGATTTCTCAAGGAGTTTTGAGATAGAGTGTGATGCTTTAGGAGTAGGGCTTGGAGGCGTTCTTATGCAAGGCGGGAGACCAATTGCATACTTTAGTGAAAAGCTGAATGATGCCGAACTCAAGTACCCAACTTTATGACAAGGAACTTCTAGCTTTCGTAAGGGTGCTTAAGGTATGGTCACACTATCTCCTCCCTAAAGAATTTGTAATTCACTCCGACCATGAGGCGCTTAGGTTCCTCAAGGGTCAGAGTAAGCTGAACAAACCTCATGCCAAGTGGGTAGACTTCATTGAGACTTTCCTTTATGTGATCAAACACAAAAAGGAAAAGGATAATATTGTGGCAGATGCTTTGTCAAGAAGATATGCCTTAATCTCCACTTTAGATGCCATACTATTGGGCTTTTCTTTCATCAAAGAACTATATGCCTTAGACCTTGATTTCAAGGAAATCTATGAGGAATGTAGTACATTGGGAAGCAAGGATCAATTTTTCTTTCATGACGGATATCTGATGAAGGGTGCTAAACTGTGCATCCCTAAGGGGTCAATCCGACGCCTATTAGTGCAAGAAGCACACGGTGGTAGCCTTATGGGTCATTTCGGCGTTTCTAAGACTTTGAAAGCCTTGAAGGAACACTTTTATTGGCCGCGCATGCTTAGGGACGTGGAATAACTTTGTGCCTCTTGTGCTATTTGTGCGCAAGCTAAGTCTAGAACCAGCCCCCAAGGGTTGTACGCTCCCTTGCCCATTCCCCAACAACCTTGGGAAGACTTATCCATGGACTTTGTGTTATGTCTCCCACGGACTAAAGGGGGAAGGGACTCCATACTTGTGGTTGTCGGTCGGTTTAGTAAGATGGCACACTTCATTGTGATGTGACTATGCTAAGGCCATCACATTGTGAGATAGTGAGGCATGCATGTCTTATTAGAAGGCCATGACTTGTGTGGTTTATTCTTGGATTGTGAGAGTGTTTTATAACATTTGGAAATTTTGGGTCTTTTTTTTATTTCTTAAAATATTCCTAAGGCAAATGTCAGTTTTGCCCTTAGGTCTTTCTTTATAAGCCACTAGGGCTCTAGTTTCATAGTTAGACAAGATTGATGCAAAACCATGCCAACCTTTGTCTCCTTGTTTTAGGAATTTTTTTACATTGTTCTTTTCAATAAAATTTCAGTTTTAGATCCTTTGGATTGTGAGGCACATCAATCCAAGACCGAAGCATTGATCTAGGTGAGTCATATCCTAGGTTGATTCCTTCTTGTTCGTGTTTTCGAGAGGTGGGTCACATCCTTTCGAAGGCTCGTCCATATGCAACCTAAAAACTCGTTCATCATCACCACCCACCATCATCTAAAGACGCCATCAAGAAGATCCCTTGTCGCCGCCCTTTTTCTTTGAGAACTTCTATCCCTGTGGTTCCTACAGCCTCTCAGGAAAAGAGCCATAACTTTCGAACCATGCATTATCTGGCTCTCAAATTTTGTGACATTAAAGAAGACTCATAGATCTAACTCTGGGTTTTGGAATCACCCAATTCTGAGTCTGGGCGAGGGATATATGCCCTCGTGAAGCCAGAATAGAAGTTCCTCCATCGAGATTGCTCGGGTCTTGCTCGGATTGCCTTGCACTACTTACAACATCAAGATCCTTCATCAAGTGGTATCAAAGACATGCAAGGTACTCCTTATTTTGACCTTTGATTGAGCAATCTAGGGTTGCAAGTGCTCATAGGAGCCACCGTTGTTACCATTTTCGAAATTGCTTGCGAATTGCCCTAGAATTGTGGTTATTGTCCTTGTTGTTTGTTGTTGTTGTGTTGGATGAGTGGTGCACGACCATTTCTGAATTCATCCAATGATTTTTGTCCAAAGATTGAAGAGGATAGCCCAAGGGTTGGTCATTCAATCCTCAAACCGAAAAGCCTCAAAAGCCCTTTGAAACAACCTTTCATTTTTGGTGCATTTAAGGGTGTCTTGTGTGGGTTGTGTCCAAATCCAAACCAGCCTCAAAACAGCCTCATCCATTCCCATTTTCCATGCACATGCCTTGCATTTAGACTTGTATAGGCTTGGTTAAGATACGGGAATGGCATCGAGTTGTTAAACTTCGAAAAGAAATAACTTGTGTGAATTGTGGTTGTTTGCCACTTTCTTTTAAAAAAAATCAGAAAAACCTTGCCGGCGGCGAAAGCTAATAAGGGGCTGGGCAAAGAACACGAAAAATGAGGCTAGAAAACCTTGCCGGCAGCGAAAAGCTAATAATGGGTCGGGCATAGAAAAAAAGTAGCAAAAGAAGGCCTTACCCCGGAATTGGCCACATAACTTAGGAAGGCCAAAATTTCCTTAAATTGTTGTTGTGTAAAACACTTGGTGCCTAGTAGCTTCTTTTTCTTATAAGTCCTTGTTGAGTTCGGGTGCTTGTGTGTGCATTGGATTGTTATTTGCCTAGCCATACCTAACTCCTTGCCTTGACCTTGCACTTGCATTCCTTTGCTCTTTCTTGGTTGATTTAGGAAGAACTTGTGTTTTGGCATTACTTGTGATTTGTGGGATAATTTTGTTTGTTGAGTGTGTGCAAGATGTCAAGAACAAGTACATATTACGAGGAGTTCTTTTTTAAAAGGTCTTATATTCCATATTTTGACGGCCGATCCGATGCCAATGCTTGCTTAGCTTGGATCTCCAAGATCGATCATTTTTTTTACTACTATGGCGGCTATCTTGAATATATGAAAGTTACTTATGCCACTACACGCTTTATCCATGGGGCTCATAATTGGTGGTATGATCACAAGGAGAGAAGGAGGCGTAAATGATACAATCCCATTAGTACATGGCAAGAGCTCAAACAAGCTCTCATAGAGAGGTATGTACCACAAGTGTATGTTGAGGCTTATCCTTTTTACCCTTCATATTCTACTTGCGCCACTAACGTTGTAGGATATGGAGCATGGGATTTTCATCATCAAGCTTGGGATTTTCATCATCAAGACCAAGCTTCAGTGAGGAGGGCCAATTTCATGCCTTGGTATCCAACACCTAGAGGACAAGCCACATTTGAAGAACCACCTTATTGTCCTTCAATGAGTGTGGAGCCACAAAGAGTCCAAGAGAGAAGTAAAGAGCATTCATCTTGCTTGGTTCCACCACATCAAGTCTTTGAACCTTCACCTAAGGTGGATGTTTCAAAACGAATCGAAGAGCCTCTCATCCAAGAAGTTGTGGTTAACCTTACCTCCAAATTCATGGATGAAGCTACTTCAAAAGAGCCACTTCATGAGCCTCCAACACAAATTGAAGAGAAGGTTGATTCCAAGGAAAAAGTGGAGGAAGTTGTGGAATTATCTCCTAAAATCAAGCTTCGTCCTACCATCACTCCTAGATCCATACATTCTTTGGCTGCCCCATGGATGGATGCTTTCCCTATGGTTCCCTCCAGTTTTCCCTTCCTATATCATGAGGAGAATCCCACCAAGAAAGAAGAGAAAGGGAATACTATTCGACTCGCCAAACCAAAGGAAATTGTTCACACCATTAAGAGGAGTAAAATTTTCTTTCTACTTCTCTTTCATGAATCTTTGTTGTCTATTCAAGAATTTGTTGATCTTCCCTCACCGATCTCTCATCTTTTGTAGCAATGTGAAACCTTCTTCTCGGATCAATCTGCGCCACCATGGAAAAAATGGTGTAACTTTCAACTCAATGGTCTAATGCTGCTCAAATTTGGAGGACATAAAGTAGACTTCATGAGCTCAAACTGGGACTTGGAATCGCTCAATTTGGAGTTAGGAGCTCAGAGAACGACCTTGAACAAATTCGAGCTGGAAGTTGTCCCCCAGCATCACCGAGGAGATCGCCTTGATAAGGCGTGTCTGCTTTAACGCTTTCGGGATAGAGTTGCCACTAAGCTATGTTGTTCATGAGATTTTCACTTGGAAGTGCACTCGGATTCGAGGACGAATCCTTTTTGAAGGGAGGGAGGAGGATGTGACTATGCTAAGGCCATCACATTGTGAGATAGTGAGGCGTGCGTGTCTTATTAGAATGCCATGACTTGTATGGTTCATTGCTTGGATTATGAGAGAATTTTATGACATTTGGAAATTTTGGGTATTTTTTTATTTCTTAAACTTTTCCTATGATAAATGTTAGTTTTTCCCTTAGGTCTTTCTTTATAAGCCACTAGGGCTCTAGTTTCATAGTTAGACACGATTTATGCAAAACCATGCCAACCCTTGTCTCCTTGTTTTAGGAACGTTTTTACCTTGTTCTTTTCAATAAAATTTCAGTTTTAGATCGTTTGGATTGTGAGTCACATCAATCCAAGACCAAAGGTTTGATCTAGGTGAGTCATATCCTAGGTTGATTCCTTCTAGTTCATGTTTTCGAGAGGTGAGTCACATCCTTGTTTGAATCCATAGTTTGTGTTTTTGGAGAGTGAGTCATATCTCTGTAATTCCACATCCATATCCGTCACTTCATCTCATACAAAATTATCCTATTTCAACCCCCTTCCATCGCCACTCCATCAATCTCATTCAAACTCCCATCGAAATCTCTTCACGGTGGATTCTGCAGCACCTCAGTAAAAACGACATAACTTTTGATCTATTCATCATCTGGCCCTCAAATATTTAGGAGTTCAACTAGACTCATAGATCTAACTCCTTTAGTTGGAATCACTCAAATTGGACTTCGGACCAGGAAGATCAAGCCAGTTGGAGACATGCTAGATTTCTAGGTGTTTGTTGTCAAATTCCTAGGAAGTCTAGGGGGCTTACCTTGCACCGTGGACTTCACGATCCTTGATTCTCATCATTTGGAATCGGAGCTAGAAGTCGAAGAGAGATCTTCAAGGTTATAGGTCCATGAAGATTTGAGGACGAATCTTTGCAAAGGTGGAGAGGATGATGTGACCCGGGATTCCGCATCCCAAAGCTCAAGACAAATGAAAAGGTTGTTTTCTCGTTCTCGGATCCATTGAACACGCTTCAGTATTTTAGATCATTTGGAGGATGTGGTGGTCTGATCAGGGCCATTAAAGAACTGTTGGAAAGCTTAATTGATCCACTACAACTTCTATGTTCAATATTTTCCCTAAATCTTGCAAGAACAGTCTCGAAATCACCAATCTTTCTAGAAGCTCGAATCTGGACGTGAAAGGTTTTGATCATATTCAAGTCAAAGAATGCCAAACAACTTCATCACTTACATGGAATTAAAAGGGGCGTCTTCCATCAATTTTATTCATTTAAGTATGTGGTAGGTGAGGTGGTAGGTGAGAGTGAACTTGAAGGGTTTTGTAACCCAATTTTGTATGCCTATTTAAAGGTCCTTGTTTCTCTTGTAATAGGGTAAGTTGAATTTGTGGAAAAAACAAATGGGAGTGTTTGAGAGTGATTTCATTGTTTTGTGTGTAATATCCAAACATGTTCGGTGAGTTATATCCGAACGAATCCTTCATTTCTCTTTAGGTGAGTTATATCCTATGAGATTCGAACCCTCTTTTGATTTTCTTATGGTGAGTCATATCCACATAAGATTCGATTGCTTATCCCTCTTTCGATTTACCTAGGTGCGTTATATCCTTGGTTTTTCGATTGCTTATCCCTATATTTATAATTAAAGTTACTTTTCCCTTTTCCTTGAATCACATGTCATCTCTTTCGCTTTTTTCATCTCAAAATACCACAAGCAAGGCAGGTCAAGATCAAATTGAGTTGGAACTTTCGAAGGCTCGTCCATATCCAACCTAAACACCACAATTCCATCCTCCATTTCACAATACAAACTCGTCCATCATCACCACCCATCATCATCTAAAGACGCCATCAAGAAGATCCCTTGTCGCCACCGTTTTTCTTTGAGAACTTCTATCCCGGTGGTTCTTGCAGCCTCTCAGTACAAGAGCCATAACCTTCGAACCATGCATTATCTGGCTCTCAAATTTTGAGACATTAAAGAAGACTCGTAGATCTAACTCTGGGTTTTGGAATCACCCAATTCCGAGTCCGGATAAGGGAGATCTACCCTCATGAAGCCAGAATAGAAGTTCCTCCATCGAGATTGTTCGGGTCTTCCTCGGATTGCCTTGCACCACTTACAACATCAAGATCCTTCATCATATTGTGTGTCATAAAACCTATGATTCTACCAATGTGGCTTCCTTGTTTTTCAATCATGTTGTGCGTTTACATGGTCTTCCCAAGTCTATAGTGTTGGATAGGGATGTTAAATTCCTTAGCCATTTTTGGAGGACCTTGTGGGCTAGGTTTGGTACCAACCTACTTTATTCCACTACTTGTCATCCTCAAACGGATGGTCAAACTGAAGTAGTGAATCAGACCCTTGGCAACTTACTTCGTGTTGTTTTGAAAGCTAATCTATGCAAGTGGGAGGAAGGCCTTCCTTATATTGAGTTTGCCTATAATCGCTCCACACAATCGGCGACTAAGAAGACGCCTTTTGAAGTCGCCAATGGTAAGAACCCTCTCACTCCTTTAGACCTTATTTCTCACCCTATTGTTGATGGTTTTAGCCCGGAAGAAAAGGAGTTGGCGGACTATGTGAAGCGTTTGCACGAAGACACTATGAAGTAGCTTGAGAAGCACATGACGCAGTATGAGCGTCAACACAACAAGGGACGCAAGGAGCTTATCTTAGAGCCCAATGACTTGGTGTGGGTTTACCTCCGTAAGGAACGGTTTCCCTCAGGTCGAAACTCCAAGTTGAAACCAAGAGCGGACGGACCCTTTCAAGTGCTAGAGAAGATCAACAACAATGCCTACCGTTTGGAGCTTCCACCAGAAATGGGGGTCCATGATGTGTTTAATGTGGCTGACCTTCGGTCATACTTGGTGAACGATACTGCTGATGGGGACAACGAGCAAGATTTGAGGTCGAATCCCTTCGAAGAGTGGAGGATGATGTGAAGCCTTCCTAGCAAGACCTCGATGTACCGAGCTTGGACGCCGAAGGGAACGTCAAAGACAAAAAGCAAGAACAAGAGGAGCCCATGCGTATCACTCGTTCCATGTCGAGGGCTCTACACCGACAAGTCGAGCACGCCCTCGTTACCGAGCCGCCAGCGCAGGTTAACGACCCCTAGGCACTCGTTACCGAGCCATTTGTGCATGTTATTGAGGCTTTAGCTCCCTAGGTGTCTTCAGCTCCCTCGGTACCGAACGGTTGGACCTCGTTACCGAGGCTTGCTGTCTCGCGTGTTATTTTTGGTTGGGGTACTCAGCTTTAATTAGCTTTGAGTTAAGTCACTCTTTATTTGAGTTTTGAATGCTTTTAGTAAGGAGGTCGGCCCTAGGAGTATTAATAGGCCTCATCTTGTGTTTGTTGTTTTTTACCTTTGAATTTGATTAAGAAAAACTCTTTTTTTTGCTTGAGCAAAAACCGATCCATTTGAAGGTCATCTTCTTGATTGATTGTGAGTCATATCGATCTATCAAGAATCCGTCATCATTGCTTGGAGTGTAGCATCCAAGTCCCCTAGTTCTCTCAACGCCGGTGAGTTATATCCGACTTTTAGAGTCCATATCCCTTTCCATCTCCATCCTAAATCGTCCATATTTCCACCAAAGTCCTCTCGACTTCCTTCGTTACCGACCCGGTACCCGTCGTTACCAATCCATCCCTGTTCCCACCGAATTGTGTTCATTCTATTTGAACGTGGGCACTTGTTTCTAGGGGCCATTCTCTCGCACCGTGAATCAACCAAGGACGATCCTATCATGTTTACACCAGGACATCACTTAAAGTACAAGCGTGCTCAAATTTACATGTTAGAAACAAAGGCTGCAAAAGATAATGATCTGACTTAGGCTACAACTAAAATAGTAGACAACCCTGTTGAGGCAGCTAATTGACAGGTTTATCAGATATCTAATAATGCCATGAGTGGAACAACTTCATATAATTGCATGAGAGTGACAAGGAATTACGACAATACCACCATAAGCATTCTAGTCGACCCGGGTAGCTCCTACAACTTTATTGATCTTGAGATCGCAAAAAGTCTAGGATCTCTGTTAGAGCCAACTCCACCATTGTTAGTCAAGGTCGCTATTGGTGGTAAGCTCCTTTCTAACTTCAAGTGTCCCAATTTTAAGTGGATTATGCAGGGAATGCAATGCACAACTAATCTTCGTACAGTGCCACTTAACTGTTTTGATGTTATTCTTGGTACACAATGGCTTATCATAGTCAATCTAGTGTGGTGGGACTATGTCCGTATGAAAATGAGGGTTCAAATGAATGGCCAACAATGCACTCTCAAGGGCTAGTAACTCCAATTGAAAAGTTATTAAAGGGAGTAATCTGAACAAATATGTTCAGCAAGGTGTGATGCAGTGAAGTCTGCCATGTCTCCAACCGACGTCGATGAGTTGATTCGAGTGCCTTCTGACGGACCAATTACAAGAAGTCGAGCTAAGAAGATTGCTCAAGGCACAACAACAATCTTGGTTCGATTGGCAGCTGTTCTTGAAGAGCCAACCAAGTCAAAGTGGGTCTCGTGCATTCGACATCATTTGAGCCCGGATTCCATGGATTAACTCAAGGGGCCGAAAATCACTATTTCCTTATTTAGAAACATGTATTAGTTTGTCTCACTTTAGGGCTGAATTTAGTAAGTGACCGGGTGAGATAAATTGGTATATGGGTCAAAGTCAACCCTTTGACTTGACCATTCTAAGTAAGAGAAAGTATCTTCTATTTATTTATTATAGGCGTGTTTTTGCTTTTAAATAATGTAGAGAAATCAGACAATAGGCTTGTGTTAGTTGGTTGATATTCTCTCTCCTGGTTGTTAGAGATATTTTTAGTTTGTTTTGGATATTTTATACTTGTTAGGATATTTTCCTTAAATAAATAAATCAGCCATGATTTATTTTATTTAAGGGAAATCTAGATAGATATTATTAGATATTTTATTATATCTTGGGAAGCAAGACAAGGAGGCCTAATCTATCTATTAGGGCCGGCCATACCTCTCTCCTTGCTCCCCAAGTAATAGCTTTGTATTCTCTATTTATACTTTGCATATTTCATTAATGAAAATCAGCTTGAGAGAGATTAAACCCAAATTGGTTTAATCTATCTCTTGGGCTCCAAAAATAACGACTTTGTGTGTGCTTGCAATTGCTTCGATCAATCATCATCATTCATCTCTTCGATTTCTCTTGTGTTCAATTTTTAAGTTTGGTTGATTGATTCATTCAATAGAGATTGTTCTAGAATTGATTATTAAAGATCATTCTAGTTAATCAATCAGATTTAGCGTTAGAGCCAATCTGATTGAACTATCAAAATTGAGTCTTTCAGTCTATCAAATTCGGTTCCTTCGGATTCATTCAAAATCAGTTTGGTTACTTGTTGTTTACGATTTCTCACATTGATTGCAAATTCAGGTTGGATCGAGATTACTGGCAAGATCGGGACTTGTGTGGGTCATATACGAGGTTTCTAAGGAGTCATCCGAGGCAATCACGTATCAAGTGGTATCAGAGCAAACTGAAATTTCTTTTCTTAATTTGCTTTCTAGTTGATTTAATTCAGTTTTTGATCCCAAAAATCCCGCCTTTACCTAAAGTTTGAATTTTTGAGACCAAAGATTGAATTTTTACCCTAACCACCACCTAATTCCGCCAACCACCACCTCGCACCACCCTCCACCACCACGACCTGGTGTCGCTCTCACCAGCCGCACCACCTACCACCACCGTCCGATCACAACCACACCAACCCCATCACCAAACCCTAACCCTAACCCTAGATCGCCTACCCCCCACCCATCGAACCCTAACCCTAATTGGCGGCTAGACCCCCAAACCCTAACCCTAATTTACGAAAACCCTAACCCTAGGTCTCGTAAACCCTTGCCCTAATCCAGAAACCCTAATCCGAGACCTACCCCTCTCCGAAACCCTAGAACCAAATCCGAAAACCCTAACCCTAGGTGCAGCCGAGAGCATTCCCAAACCCTAGTTCCCTTGAATTACTTGCCCCCCAAGCAATTAACCATCTAGGAGATTTTAAGGGATCTGTTGCATGCTTTTGGTTGAATTGGTTGAGTTTGATTGCAATATAGATTAGCTTTTGTCTTCCTACAATTTTTATGAGTTTTTATTGCATGTTGCATGATCAATAGAGATTCATATTGCATTGTTGATAATTGCTAATTTTTGTCATTGCATTCCATAAAATCGACCTAGCCCTATCTTCTCTTGTTAATTTGGCTTCTAGTTGGTTTCATTGGTAGTGTAAAGTCACTTAGATAAAAAAAATCAGATTAGCTTAGTTTCGTTTTAGCCCTATTTGCATTCCTTTATATTGCTTGGTTATTCTTCATTCTAGCACAAGAGTAGATTGTGCATAAAGTCAAAAAAAAAAATCAGAAAAGCAAAAGTGATCTACCCCAACTAGTTTTAAGCCACTTTTAACCCTAGTGACTACTTGCTTAAAAATAGTTAAGTAGAAATCACTTTGAAGAAAAAGAGTGACGAAACAAAAGTCACTTAGCTCACCATATTTCTGTCCTTGCATGATTAATTTGGCTTTATTAACTTGCATAGAGTCAATTGAGAGATTGCACGTGTTTTAGAGCTCATAAAGGGATTATTTGCATAGCTTGTCTTATTGCATACTTGCCATTTGCTTAAGCTGCATATTTCCTTTATTTATCATTAGTATTCCATATCTACACCATATCTACCCATTTACTCCCTCAATTCAACCTAAAAACTGAATTAAGTTGATTGGATTGCTTTGAGGCAAGTTTTGGCTTGATTAAGGTGTGGTATTGCTTATTGTGATTTGCTTTAGAACACACTACTCTCTCTACTTTCTTGCTTGTTTCAGGAACAATGGTGGTCTCTAATGAGCCAAACTCGGCTGAATTGAATCTCACTAAGGAGGCAATCGACTTCATTAGGTTGTCCATTAATGAGAGTGTACGAGATGGTCAAGCTCGAGCTGTAGAGTTGGCCACGGCTGCAATCAATCCTCAATTGCGGCGTTTAGAGGAGCAACTTGCCACTTTGATTGAGTCATCTCAAGGAAGTCATAAAGTTGCCCCTGCAATAGAGCTTACAAGTGATCCAAACCAAGCCTCAATTAGCGACAAAGGCAAGCAACAAGCAATTGATGAAGAGCATGATGTGCTTGCTAGCTGCAACAAAGATCAAGACCCCCCGACACATTTCTCACCCACGGCTGGCCGAGGCAGAGGTAGAGGTTTTGGGACGTGAATCCCACCGGTTACTCATCAACAGCTCTATAATCATACAGCAAATCGGTATCCTCAAGTCACTCATCCACAACAACAACAATACAACAATCCTTTTGATGATGTGACTTATGGTTATCCCGGGGAAGAACGGCGCCCATGGCATCCTCCCCTTGATGATTTCTATAACCAAGCTGAGGTTGTAGAAGATATTCCACCAGCTTATGGAGTACAAAGGCCGAACAACAACAACAACGCTAACCAACAAATCAATCAGATTGGTAAGCGTGATATTAAGATCAAGATAGAGCCATTCAGTGCAGAGCTCAATCCAGAGAAGTATCTAGAGTGGGAACAAGCTACAAATTTCATCCTAGATCACATGGGCTATGAAGAATGGGAGAAGGTTGCAGTTGTTGTTATTCACTTCGTTGGGACCGCTAGAAATTGGTGGTTCAGAATGAAGGAAGATAGAATCCGAAAGGCCTTACCACCTATTGAAACTTGGGGCCAGCTGAAGTTTGTCATGAGGAAGAAGTATGTGCCCGAAGAGCATACCGAGCACATGAGGCTGAAAGTTGTTACATGCAAACAAGGTACCAAGTCTCCAACCGAGTACTTCAATGAGCTAGAGGATTTGAGCTTCAAAGCGGGAATTCATCATTCCCAACGGTCTCTAAGGACCCAATTCATGGCTGGACTGAATCAAAGCATTAAAGACACATTTGAGATTCAACAAATCAAGGATCCCAATGCCTTAGTAGATTCAGCCCAACTACTCTATGAGCAACAACAAAGGAAGAAGAAGGAAGCTTGGAATGCACCAAAAAGGTATGTTTCTAATCCTAGTTCAAATTCCAATTCTTATTCTTCTAACCCTTCTATGCAGCAAAAGGGAGCTTCTAGCTCACCTAAACCAACAGGTTTTCAAGGCCAAAGGCGTCCCAACAATGGACCTCCAAACCAGCCAAGGGCACGTGATTTAGTGTGCTACAAGTGTCAAGGAAGAGGTCATTATGCCAAGGATTGTCCAAATCAAAAGCAAGTGCTTCTCACCACCAATGGAGGATATGTGAGTGATGAAGATATACCTCCAAATCAAGTGGAGGAGGAGAGCAATGGACAAGAGGAGGAGGACGTAGAGGCCATTGAACCAGATTGCACAGAACAGCCTCTAACTTTGGTAACCATGCGTACTCTTACTTTACAAGAAACACCTAGGCTAGATCAAAGGGAAAATATTTTTCATACTAGGTGTACAGTAAAGAATCAAGTGTTATGCATGATAATTGATAGTGGTAGCTGCTGTAACATTATTAATGCTAAGGTAGTTGATCACTTGCAATTAAAAACCCAACCTAGGGCTACTAGTTATGGTCTAAATGGTATTAATGATTCTGATGGTCCTAACTTAGTTACTCATCAATGCTTAGTCCGTGTTTCCATAGGCAATTATGTGGATGATATCATGTGTGATGTGGTAAACATGGAATGCACTCATATCTTGTTAGGTAGACCATGGTTATTCGATAGGAGAGTTATATATGATGGCATGCTTAATACCTATTCGTTTAACTATGACGGGAGGAGAGTTTCTCTTCTACCATTGTCGCCCCAACAATTTTTACAGGACCAGATACGTAGAGACCAAGCTAGGGCACTTAGGCGTGCCAAGGAAGAGAAAGAGGAGGCTGATTCGGCAGCCAAGCTTGCGGCCCGACGCTCGGCGCCCGACGCACCAACAAAGACTAGCGGCGTTTCCCAGTCTCCACCCGGGCGTTCTGGCTCAAATTTTAGGACAACATCAAGCACAGGTGGAGCTACTGTTTGGGACGAAAAACGCCCAGAGAATGTCCCTAAATCGTCCAAAATGCCGAGTAACAGTTCCAGCAGTGCACCAGAGACGAAAAAGGGCTCAAATTTTGGGAGCACTTCAGAGACTCAGAGAGCTACAGATCTGGAAAAAGAGCGCCCACAGAAAGTGCCAAAAAACGGCATAAAGGGCAGTGTAGAAAAGCGCTCTCTAGTGACTCAGTCTAGTATTTCTTTCCCTAACTCTTTTTGCTTACTTCTTATGAGGAAAGATATACTTGTTATTAGTCAAGATATTTCACATCTTCCAAAGTGTATTCAAGCTCTATTACAGGAATTTGAAGATGTGATGCCTGAAGAGTTGCCACAAGGCCTTCCACGAATTAGAGGCATTGAGCATCAAATTGATTTGGTGCCTGACGCTTCTTTACCAAACCGTGCAGCCTATAGAGCAAGTCCAGAGGAGACCGCTGAGCTTCAAAGACAAGTGCAAGATCTCATGGACAAAGGCTATGTGCGTGAATCCCTCAGCCCATGCGCGGTTCCGGTGATTTTGGTGCCAAAGAAGGATGGCACATGGAGAATGTGTGTTGATTGCAGGGCGATCAACCAAATAACAGTTAAGTACCGTCATCCCATTCCTAGATTAGATGATATGCTTGATGAATTGCATGGTGCTAATTTCTTTTCAAAGATTGATTTAAGAAGTGGGTACCATCAAATTAGGATGAGGGAAGGGGATGAATGGAAAACTGCCTTTAAAACTAAGTATGGTTTATATGAATAGTTAGTAATGCCTTTTGGATTAACTAATGCACCTAGTACTTTCATGAGGCTTATGAACCATGTTTTAAGAAGATACTTAGGAAAATTTGTTGTAGTCTACTTTGATGATATCTTAGTTTATAGTAAAACCTTGCATGAACATGTAGATCATCTTAGGGCTGTTTTGGACACTTTAAGGTTAGAAAAGCTTTATGTTAATCTGAAAAAGTGTTCTTTTTGCTCGGAGTCTACCATTTTTCTTGGTTTTGTTGTGTCTAAAGGTGGATTGAAGGTAGATGAAGACAAGATCAAGGCAATCAAAGAATGGCCCCAGCCGACTACACCAACAATGGTCAGATCATTTCTCGGCTTGGCTGGCTTCTACAGGAGATTTGTGCGTGATTTTAGCACAATTGCAACCCTCTCCATGAGCTTACAAAGAAGGATTCAGCATTCAAATGGAGAGAGCAACAAGAGAACGCCTTCAACACTTTGAAGGACAGGTTATGCCACGCCCCAGTACTCCAACTCCCTGATTTCTCCAAGGCATTCGAGATAGAGGTGGACGCTTCTGGACATGGCATAGGAGGCGTGCTCTTGCAAGACAAGAAACCCATAGCTTATTTTAGTGAGAAGCTTAGTGGGGCTGAGTTGAATTACCCTACTTATGATAAAGAGTTGTATGCTTTAATTAGGGTTTTGAAAACTTGGTCTCATTATTTGTGGCCTAAAGAGTTTGTAATCCATTCTGATCATGAGGCCTTGAAGTATTTGAAAGGCCAATCCAGACTCAGCAAGCGACATGCAAGATGGGTTGAATTTATGGAGACCTTCCCTTATGTTGTAAAGCATAAGAAAGGCAAAGAGAATGTGGTAGCTGACGCCCTTTCTCGCAGGTATGTTCTCGTGAACCAATGTGATGTTAAGATCCTTGGATTTGCAATGATTAGGGAATTGTATGCTAGTGATCCTCACTTTGCTGAAATTTATAAGAATTTCATATCTAGGGGAGAAATAGATACCTACTTTATTGATGATGGATACTTGTTTAAAGCTTGTAAATTGTGCATTCCTTCATCTAGTATACGTAGGCTTCTAACTAAAGAGGTTCATGAATCAAGAGGACATAGGGGTTTAGAAAAGACTTTAGAAGGATTAAAAGAACACTACTTTTGGCCTAAAATGAGTAACTATATGCTTAGATTTGTCAAGAGTTGTGTTGTTTGTGCTAAATCTAAGTCTAGACTTAATCCCCATGGTTTGTACCAGCCTTTGCCTATTCCTAGTTCACCTTGGGAGGACATTTCTATGGACTTCATTGTAGGATTGCCTAGAACTAGGAAGGGTAGAGATTCTATTTTTGTGGTAGTAGACCGTTTTTCTAAAATGGCTCATTTTATTCCTTGTCACACGACTGATGATGCTGTGCATGTTGCTGATTTGTTCTTTAGAGAAGTTGTTAGATTGCATGGCATTCCTTGTTCTATTGTTTCAGATCGTGATGCTAAGTTTTTGAGTTACTTTTTGTAACACCCCTATTTTACAACATTGGGTATTACCGCCAGTGACCTCAGACTTTACCGTCCAAAGTCACCCAAGGCTTTTAGAATGATATAGAACAATTTAAAATGCGGAATGAAACATAATACATAATGAGAAAAGGTGCTCCCGAGGGAGACTTAGTTCTTACAAAACATCTTACATTGTTTTCAAATATAAAGTTATTCGGAATTGAAATGCAAAACCTGCTTGTCCTTGAAACGTAATGAAACTAAAGCAAAATGATAGAAAGGTACATCTTGAAATCCTTGTTCTTCCTTCGTCTTCACTTCACTTCACGCCTTGCTGGGGTTCCTAGATTCTGACATAATTCGCGAGGGGCGATAGAATGCCAGGCAAAAATGCGGAAAAGAAGAATTAGTCTAAGAGACTAAGCAAGCGGGAAGGGAACTTCCCGAGGGTATTTTGGGAAATTTCAAATATTATCGAAAGAGATATTAGGGTTGTGTTTACGATGGGGCTATATAATAAAGCTTGTTTATGTGGAGCTTTGAGGGTTCGAAGGAGAGTATATCATTAGACCAAGATAACTCGATGAGCAATAGAAGAACTACTAGATTGTAGACTTCTTTAGGATTTCGAAAGAATGTTGGGAACGCTCATTAATTCATACAAGTGAAAACCTCTCGCGCCCTGAGCGGACCGAGAGCCGGATCGATCATTTAAGACCGGTCCGGTTTTGGTGTCTTAAGTGTGCATTCGCACTTATCTTATATAGTGACGAAAAATATTCGACTTTGTTAATGATTTTTAATAGAGAGTGGTGGGACACGGATATTCCGAGCCACCCGAAGGAGAACTTCAATTCTCCGGCACTTAGCTAGAGTGCCGCACAATCCCTCCTTGCAATCGGAGCGGATGGAGATCATGATCCCGAAAGTCGTATGGACGTACGACTTAGTAAGGTTATATAGAGGTGTCGGCTAACCCGCACCCCTTTCTAGTTTATTCAAGGTAAATCTCTGAACGAGATTGTAATCAATCAAGATAACAGCATACTAGCATATATAATCCTAACAAAGGAATATAAAGCATACTAGGCTAACAATTGTCGTTATTTCTAGCAATCAATATTTCCTAGATTCATTTTTATTTAAGCATACAAATTGTTCCCAACATCAAGGATTTTCACGAATGGAATGTAAAGGTTGCAAGGGAAAATTCCACTTGCCTTAACGTAACGGTTTCTTACGTACGAGCTTTGACGAACTTAAGCGATTTCCCACTACGAGCGAGGATTCCGACCTATTGATACGGAAATTTACGAAAAGGCTCAAAATCATGATTTTCTTTCTAAGGTTTGGATCATCTCTTATAATTTTTATAAGAGAGAAAGAGATTCTAAATTATTATAATAATAATTTAGAAAGTTATTTTCCTTAAAATAATAATATTCCTTTATTATTATTTTGGATTTGTAATATCCTTACTATTCCGTAAAATCTTTATTAAAAGTAATTAGTAAAATAATTATTAAAAATTATCCTTTTTACTTATTTATGATAATAAACTATTACTTTTAATTTTCCAATTATTCTTGGATGGACCTTATAATATTGACTACCTTATCTAAAATGCTTTATTAATAATATTTTCTTAATAGAAAAGTATTTACCTACATAATCCTCTTTAAATAAAGTTGTCATGTATATACTCTCTTTACAAGGAAGTTTCCATAAATAGAAGTTTCTACTTTTCCCTATAAGGTAACTTGCCTAAAATTCTCTTAATTTAGATTAATCCTATTTATTCTATTCCTATAACCCTTTTATATTATAAGGCTTATAAAATATCCTTGATCATATTTATATATTATGATATTGTAGTTTATCATATAGAATCTTTTCTATATTTAAAATGATTTCTTTTCAAGTAAGTCAACTTTATGCTATATAAAATCCTAGATTTAATATAATATCATACTTAATATATTAACCTAAAGTTTATGTCTTGTGACAAATCTCTACACTTAGAGGTTATAAAAAAAATCCTATCTTTCTTATAAATGACTTTAGTAATATTTTCATTAATAATATCATATTTTCATAAATATATGTCTAAGGTTAACTATGGTCTATGTCTACAAGTGTTACATAAAAAATATTTTTATAAAGTTTCTCTACAATTTTAATACTATAATATGTCATCTAATATCTAAGACATGCAACAACTTTTATTAACTAGAAACTTTGTTATTATTTTTGTATAGAGATGATAATGGTACCTATATTTCACTAGGTAATGAACTCATTTAATAATTTTATTATTATTAAGATCATATAATATGATATCATCTTTTAGTTTAAGGCATGCACAATAACTTTAAAATTCCTATTTGATCAAAGATGACAATAATAATTATTATTTTGTATACTATATTTATTTTATAAAAACCACTATTTATATTTTGAAAGAGGCATGCATGTAATAAAATTCATAAAAATTTATCTAATTGTTTTATATCTTAAGTTACCAAGGTAACTTAGTTTTGTTTCTAGCTTTTAACTAACAAGATCTTACTAACATATTTTATTTTCTTATTTTCCTAAAATAATTTTTAATATCCTATAACTTTATAAATTTTATAAAAACATAATTTAAATAAATAGGATTTAAGATAGAATTCTATACTTTTGGTATTTTGTGCTTTACAGAACACTGGAGAAGGCAGAGGAGGAGGGCCGGCGGGCAGTGACGGCGTGGCCAGGGGTCCGGCGAGGGCAGGCGGTGGCGCGAGGAGGGCGGCGACGTCCGGCGGTGGTCCGATCGGGCAGGGGCAGGCGGTCCGGCGGCTCCAAGGAGAAGAAGGGGAAAATTTTTGGTGTTTTTGTGGACTTGAATGGAGAATTATGAACTAGTTTGAGGCTGATTTTTGATGAACTATGAAGTTCTTGCTAGAAGAGAGAGCAAAAGACTTGAAGGAGTGCTTAGGAGAGGGTATTTATAGACAAGTTGGGAGAAGCTTCAATCCATGTCCAATGGAGTAGACCAATGGAGGATGAGGCAAGGCTTCACCATTGGCTAAGTGTGTGCTTCTTTGGTGATGATGGAAGGATGATGCTACCATGGTGGTCAACAAGCAAGATGGAGGTGGAAGAAGCATGCATTGGCCAAATTTCAATCAACGTACAATCAATCAGACTATTGTCTGATGTTGTCTTAGGAGAATGAAGGAAGGTTATTTGTTATAAGAGGAAAAGGTTAGGTTGAATGAACAAGAAATTGCAATGGTCTAGCGGGATTTGGTGAGGGGCGTGTGAGGTTAGAGTGCAAGAGATCTCGGGTTCAAATCCCGGCTCTTGCATTCTTTTTGCAAGGCTTGTAAATTGGATTCTTAGGCCTTTGTATAATCTATCTTATGAAATAAAATCAATTTCTTATTTTTATCTAATGCTATTTTTATTAATTTACCTCACTTATTAATCTATGTCCCTCAAGTTATTTTATTGCGTTTTTATCTATTTTAATTTTCTTTGATAAACTCTTTCAAAAGAAAAATAATAGAAGTTAATTTGATTTCTAGAAATTTGAGAAAAATAATTGTTAATAATAAATATTATATATAAACAAAACTTGGAATATCGCGGATATTACACTTTTGGAAAAGTCTGTGGTCTAAGTTGGGAACTAAATTGCTATTTTCTACCTCATGTCATCCACAAACTGATGGGCAAAATGAAGTTACTAATAGAACGTTAGGGGTTTTACTTAGAACTATGCTTAAAGCTAACCTCAAACGTTGGGAAGATGTTTTGCCTTTTGTGGAGTTTGCTTATAACAGGTCAATCCATTCAGCTACAAAAATGACCCCTTTTGAGGTTGTTTATGGGCTGAATCCGAGGACTCCAGTGGATTTGACGCCTCAGCCATACAAGGGAAAAGAGAGTTTTGAAGCTGACAAGCGGGCTGAGTTTGTGAAGAAGCTACATGAGAGGACAAAGATGCACTTGGAGCGGAAATCCATGAAGTACAAGGCCCATGCTGATAAGTGTCGAAAACAGGTTATCTTTGAAGAAGGAGATCTTGTTTGGGTGCATCTAAGGAAGGAAAGGTTCCCAAATCAAAGGAAGAACAAGTTAGATCAGAGAGGAGATGGACCATTTCGTATCATGAGGAGAATCGGCCCTAATGCATATCATGTGGACATGCCTGGTGAGTATGGTGTCCATCCGACTTTTAATGTGGCTGATCTATCTCTTTATGTGCCAGATTTTGATTCCGACGTCGAATCAGAGACGATTCGAGCTCAAGTGGAGGAGAATGATGCAGTGAAGCCTGCCATGTCTCCAACCGACGTCGATGAGTTGATTCGAGTGCCTTCTGACGGACCAATTACAAGAAGTCGAGCTAAGAAGATTGCTCAAGGCACAACAACAATCTTGGTTCGATTGGCAGTTGTTCTTGAAGAGCCAACCAAGTCAAAGTGGGTCTCGTGCATTCGACATCATTTGAGCCCGGATTCCATGGATTAACTCAAGGGGCCGAAAATCACTATTTCCTTATTTAGAAACATGTATTAGTTTGTCTCACTTTAGGGCTGAATTTAGTAAGTGACCGGTGAGATAAATTGGTATATGGGTCAAAGTCAACCCTTTGACTTGACCATTCTAAGTAAGAGAAAATATCTTCTATTTATTTATTATAGGCGTGTTTTTGCTTTTAAATAATGTAGAGAAATCAGCCAATAGGCTTGTTTTAGTTGGTTGATATTCTCTCTCCTGGTTGTTAGAGATATTTTTAGTTTGTTTTTGGATATTTTATAGTTGTTAGGATATTTTCCTTAAATAAATAAATCAGCCATGATTTATTTTATTTAAGGGGAATCTAGATAGATATTATTAGATATTTTATTATATCTTGGGAAGCAAGACAAGGAGGCCTAATCTATCTATTAGGGTCGGCCATACCTCTCTCCTTGCTCCCCAAGTAATAGCTTTGTATTCTCTATTTATACTTTGCATATTTCATTAATGAAAATCAGCTTGAGAGAGATTAAACCCAAATTGGTTTAATCTATCTCTTGGGCTCCAAAAATAACGACTTTGTGTGTGCTTGCAATTGCTTCGATCAATCATCATCATTCATCTCTTCGATTTCTCTTGTGTTCAATTTTTAAGTTTGGTTGATTGATTCATTCAATAGAGATTGTTCTAGAATTGATTATTAAAGATCATTCTAGTTAATCAATCAGATTTAGCGTTAGAGCCAATCTGATTGAACTATCAAAATTGAGTCTTTCAATCTATCAAATTCGGTTCCTTCGGATTCATTCAAAATCAGTTTGGTTACTTGTTTTTTACGATTTCTCACATTGATTGCAAATTCAGGTTGGATCGAGATTACTGGCAAGATCGGGACTTGTGTGGGTCATATACGAGGTTTCTAAGGAGTCATCTGAGGCAATCACGTATCAAGGTGCCCAACTGGCTTTACTCTAAGTATTTGATCGATCTGAGCAAATAGATGAGGCCTCATTGTTCCATATCTCAGCTCAAGTTGAGCATTCTAGAAAAGATGGTGCTCAGCTTCAGAAGTTACTCCGTTATTTTTCTGATCTATTTGAGCCACCAAATGAACTTCCCCCATTCAGAACTGGATATCACCATCAGATCCCTACACTTCCTGATGCGCAACCTATCAACCAAAGGCCATATAGATACTCCACCCAACAAAAAGAAATCATTGAATCTCTGATCAATGACATGCTTTAAGATGGGGTAATTAAATACAGTAACAACCCCTATGCCTCTCATGTTGTCTTGGTGAAAATGAAAGAAGATACATTGAACATGTGTGTGGATTACTGTGGCTTAAACACACATACCATCAAGGACAAATACACCATCCTGCTCCTAGAGGACTTACTTGATGAACTAGGAGGATCTCAGCTATATTCTACACTACTAGAAAACGCGCATATAGCCAGGAAATTTCGGTGTGGATAACTGCCACAACATCCCCCACAAATCTCAAATTTTCTGGCTGTTTACCCATGAAATTCACGCTTGGAGCTACATTTGGGGGAATATATTCGCGAAATATACACACAGCTAAGTTCGATTCTAAGTTTGTGGCCATATGGCATGGAAATATGGGTTGTGGCTATAGTTGCGGCCATATTGACGCGAATATATTACAAAGCTAAATTCGGTTCTAAATTTATGGGAAAATTGTCGCGAAATAATCATGCATCTAAGTTCGATTTTAAGTTTGTGGCAATATAGCCAAGAAAATATGGTTTGCGGCTATAGTTGCGGCCATATTGACGCGAATATATTACGAAGCTAAATTCGGTTCTATATTTGTGAAAAAATTGTCGTGAAATAATCACACAGCTAAGTTCGATACAAAATTTGTGGCCATATAGTCATGAACCTTTGAGTTTCGGCTATAGTTGAGGCTATATTGACGCGAATGAATTACGAAGTTAAATTCAATTCTACATTTGTGATCAATTTGACGTGAATGAGTTTTATTATTATGGACATAAAAGTTTCTCATTTCATATAGTTTGTTTCGAAAATTTTGCAGAAATAGTCACGAGATTAGCCACTAGTTCTTCATTTCGTGAGAAATCTACAAAAACAACCACAGGACTAGCCACGAGTTCTTCTTTTCATTCCTAACAAATGAATCTCCATTCTAGATATAAGTGAAAAGGGAATGTTGCAAAAAAATGGGGAATTGCTATCCCAAGAGTAGAACCCAACATTGAATTTCAAAGGCTATAATTCTTATGTGATTAACATATATACACGATTGAATTTTGGAACAAGTAATGCATTAATAAAATATTTTAAAAACTCAAACATCAAAATTCTAAAGGGTTAATCAAACCATTTTTAATTGCTTTGAAAAAGAAAGAATGGCCTACTAATCAACACACTAAGTTTGAACGTGTCAACCATTAAACTCCAACGACTTTTCTTCTACTGCAAACCGAAGTCGACCCTATCTTTGAACGGAATTGAACAATCTCCCAAAACATAAACAACCACTAATTACATGGAATTAACAAATCTAATTGCTTGATCATAAGAACACTCTTCTTTTTTTTTCAAGAAACGGAGCTAGGTTCTTGCGGTAGTTTTATTCAATAAGAAAACTAAGTTCCCCGAAGCGGGGTTTACATCCAAATGCAAGAGATTAGCAAAACAGTTGTGTTCATGGTTTGTTGTTCTTGAAATATGAGTCGATTTCACCTCCCACAAGCTATCATTTATCATCAGATGACACTGCTTTAGCAAAAAATACTCGATGGAATTTCCGCTACAACAAGCATTTCACCAATTGAAGGGAATCAGATTGCACCATTTCACCAATTGAAGGGAATCAGATTGCACCAGCAGAAGATTGCCAACAGTTTTGGCAATCTTCAGGCCATTGAGAAGCGCCTGTTATTCAGCATGGAGATCATAACAACACTCTGTTTTAAAGGAATGGAAATCAGCCCAAACAATTATTCAATCAAGAAATCCTTGAACTAGACTCATAGTTCTGCCTTACCCTTAACTACTACTAGTATTCTTTAAAAAATGAAATTCAGCCAACAAGCTTAGATTATCATGCGATAGAAACATACCTACCAATACAAGGCAAATAGCAATTCAAATTGTGTATGAAAACTTTGTTATCTGTTGATGCTTTAGAGTGAATGAATTCATTTTTTTGGGCTAAAAAATAGCCATTATCATATTGAATCGACAATTTACCGAATACTAAATTACAAGGCAACAATTCAACAAATTGAGCAACCAAAAGAACAATTGAGTTTACAAGACAGGGGCAAACCACTAGCACGAGTCACCAATGACGAGGCTCGAACGTATTGCCAATGGGTCGAAGGATTCGGATCTCTGGGTTCGCGGATGGATCTATGCAACCATGAGGCCTGCCACCAGGACTGGTAGAAGAAGACGGAGAGGAGGGTAATGAGTTCAGCCAAACCTATCGGCGGTGAAACAGCCCATCGAGAATGAAGCAAGTGCGCGACAAATGGTCATTGACAACTGAAAAATCACACCAGGTGAGATCTCAGAGGGGAAAAAGAAAAGAATATGCAAACAGGGGAAGGGAGAAGGATCACGCTTTACCGATTTATGAGGACGACGAGCGATGTTGGCGGCGAGAAAGGATCGACAACAAGACGAGGGAGGACTTGCGGTGTTTGCGTGATTGGAGATGAGCACAACAAGGTCTCAGATGAAGGGAGCAAAGAGGACGTGCTAGTGTTGCCTTCTTTGATTGAGTCGAACGGCAGAAGAAAGAAAAGAGCGGCCAAGGAGATAGGGTAAGGGAGAAGAAAAGAGGAGAAGGAAAGGGTTCGGGCTTTCAAGTCCAAAATTTTAGGCTTTTGGCCCAAATTTTGGGCTTTTAGCCCAAATAATAAAAAAAAGTGGGAACTCAATCGCAAACGAAAAATCGGATCTTACATACTACCTTCCTAAGGAAATTTTCGTCCCGAAACTTCCAGAGTTAAAGTGGGAACTCTCAAAAGTTTCGAGGTTTGACAACCTCTCTCCCTTGAAGAGATTCGTCCTCAAACCAAAGTTGTTGACAACAGCTTAAACATTATATTCATTTAGAAACCTTCATTCTTATAAGAAAACGTTCATTCATTTAGAAATTAAAGTCGTTCTTTCTTATAAGAAAACGTTATATTCATTTAGAAACCTTCATTATTATAAGAAATCCTTATAGTCATTTAGAATCATTCATTCTAATAAGAAATCGTTATATTCATTTAGAATCGTTCATTCTTATAAGAAAACTTTATATTCTTTCATAATCATATCGTTCATTCTTATAAGAAATCATTAGGTTCCTTTAGAATCGTTAATTCTTATATGAAAACATTATCGATCTTTTAGTCTTTCAATCTTATAAGAAATCATTATATTCCCTTAGAGTCGTTCTTTCTTATAAGAAAAGGTTATATTCATTTAGAAACCTTCATTCCTATAAGAAATCTTTATATTCATTTAGAATCCTTCATTCTAAAAAGAAATCGTTATATTCATTTAGAATTATTAATTCTTATAAGAAAACATTATATTCCTTTAGAATCGTTCATTCTTATAAGAAATCATTATAAACCTTTAGAATCGTTAATTCTTATAAGAAAACGTTATATTCGATCTTTTAGTCTTTCATTCTCATCAGAAATCATTATATTCCTTTAGAGTCGTTCTTTCTTATAAGAAAACGCTATATTCATTTAGAATCTTTCATTCTTATAAGAAATCTTTATATTCATTTAGAATCCTTCATTCTAATAAAAATCATTGTATTCATTTAAAAACTGTTCATTCTTATAAGAAAAAGTTATATTCCTTTAGAATCCTTCATTCTTATAAGACATCGTTATATTCATTTAGAATCATTCATTTTTATAAGAAATCATTATATTCCTTTAGAATCGTTAATAAGAAAATGTTATCGATCTCTTTCATTCTTATAAGAAATCATTATATTCCTTTAGAGTCGTTCTTTCTTATAAGAAAACGTTATATTCATTTAGAATCTTTCATTCTTATAAGAAATTCCTTATATTCACTTAGAATCCTTCATTCTAATAAGAAATCTTTATATTCATTTAGAATCATTCATTCTTACAAGAAAACGTTATATTCCTTTAGAATTCTTCATTCTTATAAGACATCTTTTTATTCATTTAGAATCCTTCATTCTAATAAGTAATCGTTATATTTATTTAGAATTGTTCATTCTTATAAAAAATGTTATATTCCTTTAGAATCCTTCATTCTTATAAGACATCTTAATATTCATTTATAATCCTTCATTCTAATAAGAAATCATATTGCTTTATAATCGTTCATTCTTATAAGAAATCATTATATTCCTTTAAAATCGTTAATTCTTATAAGAAAATGTTATCGATCTTTTATTCTTTCATTCTTATAAGAAATCATTATATTCCTTTAGAGTCGTTCTTTCTTATAAGAAAACGTTATATTCATTTAGAATCTTTCATTCTGATAAGAAATCTTTATATTCACTTAGAATCCTTCATTCTAATAAGAAATCGTTATATTTATTTAGAATCGTTCATTCTTATAAGAAAACGTTATATTCCTTTAGAATCCTTCATGCTTATAAGACTTCTTTATATTCATTTATTACCTTTATGCTAATAAGAAATCATTATATTGCTTTATAATCGTTCATTCTTATAAGAAAACGTTATATTCCTTTACAATCCTTCATTCTTATAAGACATCTTTATATTCATTTAGAATCCTTCATTCTAATAAGAGATCATTATATTTATTTAGAATCGTTCATTCTTATAAAAAAACGTTATATTCCTTTAGAATCCTTCATTCTTATAAGACATCTTTATATTCATTTAGAATCCTTCATTATAATAAGAAATCATTATATTGCTTTATAATCGTTCATTCTTATAAGAAAACGTTATATTCAGTTTGAATCGTTCATTCTTATAATAACTCGTTATATTTAGTTTGAATCGTTTATTCTTATAAGAAATCGTTATATTCCTTTAGAATCGTTCATTCTAATAAGAAAACGTTATATTCCTTTTGGATCGTTCATTCTTATAAGATATCGTTTTTAACCTTTAGAGTCGTTCATTCTTATAAGAAAACGTTATATTCATTTAGAATCGTTCATTCTTAGAAATATGTGGTTAGCCTTTAAGGTAAAAGGATTGAAGTTTAATGGTTAGAGTTTGGTTTAAGATTAACACAACCTAATTAGTTCACATGTTATGGTTAAAGTTTAACAAAACCCAAACCTCTATGACGATCTTCCTTTTAGATTAATATCGGTTTATAAATAAAATCGTTAATGTAGGACTGCTTTAAATATTAACTTTAGTATATATTAATGATTAATGATTTATTTATGTCAATCACTCTACACTCCTTTCTAAAATGATTTATTAAAAAAATCTAATATTATATATACAAAATTTGTGTTTAGTGTATGGTAAAACATTTATACATAGGAAAGTATATTAAATTATTTTAAAAAGGAGGAAAGTGAAATATTTTGGCGCGTTGTATGATAGATGGGAGGGAATGTAATAAAGGATTAGGAGGGAAAGTGAAATTTCATTTGGTGCCCGTCCAAAATTGAAGCCCGTTCAAAATTCAAACCTTAATAGACACACACTCAAAATCTCTCATTCAGAGAGCGCCGCTCCTCCTATTCTCCTAACCCTAAGCGCTCCTCAATCCGCTCATCTCTCTCACTCTCCGCTCACTCATCACAGAAGAAGGCCTTAAATCTGAGATCTGAGATCTCTCATCTATCTTCCTGTCTAAGCACGAGCACCGCTCCACTCTTCTGCTCGCTCACTCAAAGAACCGAGGAACACACTCTCCTCCTCTAGTGGTGACTGGTGGGTTTAGCAACAATCATGGTTGAATTTGCTTTCTTTTCCTCTTTTGTATTATTTCTACCGGTTTTTCTTGTTCTTCTTTTGTGCTCTATGTCTTCTTTTGGATCTGTGCCCCTCATCTCCTCCTAATAACGTATTGATTATTGTCTTTTGGATCCGTGCAACGCTCAAACCCTAGGTCCAAGTTCATTAAACAACTCTAGGAGGGAAACCTGAGAGAGAGAATCAGGAACGATGGCGGACTCAGGGAGAAAGAATTCAGATTCTTCTCCGCCGGCATATCTCCTCCGCCTCGTCAAAGACTACAAGTTCGTCTCCAAAATTGATCGGTTTGAACTTGTCGCTCTCAATTGAATTTTATTTTCTAATGTCTTTAGTTCAACCATGGTTCTTATATCCCCACAAATTCTGAATTCAAACCTCTCTTTGTTAAAATCAGCCATGTCGACCATTGTTGGTAGCAACTTTATCGATTCTTCGTGAGGAGAGTAGAATGCAACTTTAATGATTGTTGTATCATCTCTAAAGAAACCTGACCAGAGCTGCCTTGTGAAGATTCATGGTATGTAATTTTCGATAAGACTTGCAGGTTAGAGGATGATAGCAACTCAATAGATATTTGACTTAGAGGTGATAAAAAATGAATTGAAGAATAGTCAAACGGATGAATAATAATTCTTCTTATTTATATTCCAAACATCAATCAACAGTTTTGGATGTCTTTATGCTACTCGCTGATATGAAGTTATCTGGCTTACTCTTTGATTAACTTACATTGAGCATGAGGTTGTTGAGAAAGCCTTTCTAGTGTATATGATTGTATGCTCTAGCTGGAAAGCTAGTATCTAGTTCTTATTCTTCGGTTTTTCTTCTTCTGTGAGTGATAATGTGGGTGCATTTGTTATCAGCTTCAATCATGGAATTTGCAGCAAAGTATATTTTTGAGGGGTGCAACAAAGTACTTGCTCATTATTTTAAGTACTTGCTCATTTTCTTGATTGATAACACATTGTGATTTTGTTCTATAATTGTAAGTGGGCTATGAACCAATGGTTAGAATAGAAGAAATAATTGAAACTTTTTTTTTTCTCTTGGAATAGAAAGTATTGTGACTACTTGGTAAATTGGAGTTTTCTCATCGGATATATTGATCGTGCATTTCTAATTTTAAAATCCCTTGTGTTACTACAAAAATTAAGCCAAGCAAAGACCATGTTGGAGCCACACTTGAGGTTCCTTCTGAAGAAATCCTTAAACGGTCAGCTTAGTAACTGAAATGCATACAGCTTGGGAAAGGCAGGTCCCATGATTATATTGGTTGATCTTTCCTGAGACAAGTCATCCATCATCAAACTAAAGTTTCTTGGTTCTTAGTTTCTGGTTGTAGACTTGTAAGAACAACTAGCATTTCTATTTTTCTTGGCAAAAATCAGTGAGAATGGCTATTACAGCCAGACCTAGTTGAAACAAGTTTTCAGTTCCTCGGGGAGGTTTATGAGTAGACAGCAATTGCTGCATTTTAATTGAATATGCAATCCAAATAAGATAACCCCCATTTTTCAGCCAAATACATATCCTTTTTCGTCATCATGTGTAATGTTAATCTTAACTCTTGTTTTGTTGTAAAATGCAGGCTCTAAAACTCATGTGTTTGTTAAAGTAGATTACTACATTAGCCCAGAGACCATGATGTTTTTTTTTGTTTTTGTATTGTTGGATGTAATATAAGGTGGTTTTTGAATGGTTTGTATTAGGGTGTTGTGGAAGAACCTAGTTTCTTATGAATAATTTGGTACTATTGAAATTGGTTGTAAGATACTTTATTTAAGTTGTAATTCTATTTGCATTTTGTTTAATATATGCATATGGTTCGGAAATTGGTTATTATAATATATATTTGGGATTGAATATATAATGGTGGATCATAATATTATGATTTTTAATATTCTAAATATGTAATAATATAACCACAAATTTTGACACTAAATTTTTGCGAAGCCAATTTTCATGCTAAAGGGCCACGACATTGGCCATTAAATGTATCATGCCAATTCGTAGCCAAATTTCATGCTAAAGGCCACAACTTTATCCACCAAATATATTAGAGGCAAACTTTGATACTAAATGGCCACGACATGTGGATGATGAACACGACTTATTTCTCTCGAATTTAACCAGAAAAATACATTGACGCTAACTTTTTGGTAAAATAGACTCAAACTTAGCCACAAAGTGTCTCTGGCTATACCATGTATTTAGCAGAACATGATTTTCGTACCTAATATTGTGGTTAAATAGGCACGAATCTAAGGTTTGTGGCCAGTTTTACAGTATGTAATATCCACGACCGTTTTAACCACAAACTTTTTGTACTGGGAAAATTGGTGGTTATCTTTGTGGCGAAGCCTTTTTCCTGGCTAACTTTGTGGCTTATCGCGTGCCAACGGTCCTGGCTATAGACGCGTTTTCCAGCAGTGCTAAGCTAGATTTTCGAGCTAGTTTTCACCAAATACGAATGCACCCTCATGATATATTTAAAACAACCTTTAAGACCCATTCAAGCCACTATGAATACCTTGTCATGCCTTTTGGCTTTTCCAATGCCCCTTGTACCTTCCAAAGCCTTATGAACCATATTTTTTGAGATATTCCAAGGAAGTTTGTCTTTGTCTTTTTTGATGACATCCTTGTATACAACCCCTCTTGGTCTTCTCACCTTGACAACTTATCCCAATTTTTTTCAATCCTCAAAGAGCACAAGTTGTTCCTTAAACCATCCAAATGCATTTTTGGGACCACCACGATTGAGTACTTAGGGCACTTCATTTCAGACTCCGGGGTCAGCACAGATCTAGCAAAGATTCAGGTTATTAAACAATGGCCACAACACTACACTTTGAAACAATTGAGAAGTTTCCTTGGCCTAGCAAATTATTACAGGCATTTAATCAAGGATTACATCATCATAGCAAAGCCACTCACCCTTCTCCTTAAAAAGGATAGTTTCTATTGGACACCAAATGCAACAAATTTGATCAATTAAAAAATGCCCTCTCCTCAACACTTGTATTTGCTCTACCTGATTTCAATAAGGTCTTCATTGTAGAGGTTGATACCACTAACAAAGGCATCAGGGCAGTATGGATGCAAGAAAACCATCCTATCTCTTTCCCTAGTAGAGCCTTAGACACCAGACAACAAACACTCTCTGTTTGTGAAAAGGAGCTCATGGTCATGTTCTTTGTTGTCCAACACTGGGGTTCATACCTTTTCCACTGGCCTTTTATCATTAAAACTTACCAAAAAAGCCTCAAGTACCTCCTTGACCAAAAGATCACCACTCCATCCCAGCACTTCATTTCAGCCTCCGGGTTCAGCACTGATCCAAGAAAGATTCAGGCTATTAAACAATGGCCACAACCCTACACTTTGAAATAGTTGAGAAGTTTCCTTGGCAAAGAAAATTATTATAAGCTTTTCATTAAGGATTACAACATCATAGCCACTATTCAAAAAATCCTATCTTGGCCCCGCCTAGCCGTCCATCCCGTCTAGGGGTCCATCTAAGACTGCCGAGGAAACCGTTCTGGCAGTATAGGCACTAGGTGATCCCTCTCCGCCTAGGGTCCACCTAGCATTTTTTAGAACATTGATCATAGTAAAGCCACTCAACCATCTCCTTAAAAAGGACAGTTTTCGTTGGACACCAGATGCAACTAATGCCTTTGATCAGTTAAAAAATGCCCTCTCCTCAGCGCATGTACTTGCTCTACTTGATTTCACTAAGGTCTTCATTGTAGAGACTGATGCAAGTAACAAAGGCATCGGGGCAATATTGATGCAAGAAAACCATCATATCTCTTTCCTCAGCAGAGCCTTAGGCCCCATAAAACAAGCTCTATATGTTTATGAAAAGGAGCTCACGGTCGTGGTCTTTTCTGTCCAACACTAGGGTTCATACCTTTTGCACTGCCCTTTCATCATTAATTTTGACCAAAAAAGCCTCAAGTAACTCCTTGACCGAAAGATCACCACTCCATCTCAGCACATGTGGCTCTCAAAATTGTTTGACTATAATTTTTCAATTGAATACAAACAAGGCAAGGAGAACAAAGCAGCTAATGCTTTACATTATTCTATCCAATATAAATTTTAAGTTGTATGATGCCATCAAATCACTTTGGTCAACTTATCCTAACATTGCCAAGATCATATCTGAAAAGTTAGCTAATGAGACCAACAACCACAATTTACTTATGTGCATCACGGGCTGAGAAGAAGAGGTAAACTGGTAATTGGCCCTTCTGATGCAATCAAACTTCAGATTCTTTAATGGATGCATGACTCCCCACTAGGTGGTCATTTAGGCCGAGATGCCACGCTCCAAAGAGTTAAATTACTCTTTTTTGGAGTTTAAATCACTCTTATATTAGCCTGTTTAGCCAAGAATGTTCATCAATATATCCGGAACTGTAGAATATGTCAACAATTCAAATATGATTGTTCAGCCTCTCATGGGCTTCTAGAACCACTCCTCGTCCCAAATTGTGTTTGGTAGTCCATCAACATGGACTTCATTGAGGGTTTGCCTCCCTTACATGGAAAATATACAATCTAGGTGGTGATTGATAGCTTCAGCAAATATGCACACTTTATAGCTCTTTACCACCCCTTTACAACCTCTACGGTGGCTCAGGTCTACCTCGATCAAGTCATTAAGTTGCATGGCATGCCATAGACCATAATTAGTGATCGAGACCCTATCTTCCTTAGTGATGTATGGCAAGAAATTTTCAGAATTGATGTTGTGGATCTAAACTTCTCCTCAGCTTACCATCCTCAAAATGATGGTCAAACCGAAGTCATAAACCGTACTTTGGAGACTTATCTATGATGTATGTCTGCTGATGTACCACATTCATGGAGCAAGTGGCTCCCACTAGCCGAGTGGTGGTATAATACCACCCACCACCCAAACATCAAGTCATCTCCATTTGAAGTCTTGTACACCAGTTCATTTACCTTACCTTCCGGGATAAAGTAAATCCCTAGTAGTGGACAAAAGAATGAGGAAGTCATCATCATGCTCAAATTCCACCTCCTTTGCGCCCAGAATCGCATGAATGAACAAGCCAAAAAGCATCATTCTCCAAGGGAATTCTCTTTGGGCGATTGGACCTATCTAAAGTCGCAACCATACCGCCAAAACTCTCAGTAAAAGAAGGCTCCACACAAACTTTCTCCCAAGTTCTATGGCCCTTTCAAGGTATATGACAAGATGAATTATGTTGCTCCCTTCAACCGCAACCATCCACAATACCTTCCAGGTGAGTCAACTTAAGCTGTTTCTCAACCCTCCCAACACACCAGTTCTCCTTCCCTAGTTTCTTGCTGATATCGACAACATCAAAGAGTTACAAATTTTTTAGTCCAATGGCAAGAGGAAATAACCTCTGCAACAACTTTGGAATATTACGCGGATTTCATAGAAAAATATCCTGATTTCGATCCTTGTGGACAAGGATTCTCGAATGAGGGCGCGATGATACATGATAATTAGACTCTGCTTTATATTCCCAGTTATTTCAATTCTCGCATTTAAGTTGTTAAACCCGGTTTAATCCGTCTTTGTTTAAACTTTTCCTAAAACCGGATATGTCCCGATTCACTTGGTTGTTAGGACTGTTTTGGTTGTATTTGAGGCAGGTTGCCTTCTAAGAAAAGTTTATCCAGAAAAATCCAAATTTCATCCCAACCTCATTCTCTCTCTTTTCCGCTTTCACAAGCCTTTTCAGGTTGATCTTTCAATCCTCAATCAACCTCTAAACTTGCGTGTCCCAAATCCGGATTGGTATTCAATCTCTTTTGGGTTGCTTACGTTTTCCTTTTGCTAATTCGTTTTTGTGTCTTCAACTTAAATACCCAAATTAATCACAAATTTTAACACACACCACCAACTTTTAATGACAAATTAATTCAACAAATCAGGTTCATAATCAAAAGAGTGAACCAATTAAGCAAAATACATTTAAATTTTACCTTCTGCTTACCTACTCGAGCGAAGAAAACTCGAAGTCGACTATTCGAGCATGAAATTGGATGGGGAAAACATCGGTGAAGACAAGCATGAGCACTTTGAGGTGTGCTCTGGTGGATACCCAATGAACAGGGGCGAAACTGACATGAGAGCGAGCAAGCTGGCACTAGAATTCTGAGCAGAATTTGGATTGTGTGGCACTAGTGGTGGTGTGGAGATCGTTCTTGTAACTGGTGTCGGTGGTAGAATCTCCGATGGACGAGTGTGTTTAGAGTCACTGCGGACTCAATCAATTTAGTGACTCAAAGCAGGTGGGCGAGGTGGCGTTGTTGAGATTAGAAATGTCGGACGAAGGGGGCGCTAGGGATTCGATCGCAGTAGATGGAGGCACGAACTTCAGGTTAGGAGAGAGAGAGAGAGAGAGAGAAGGGGAAGGTAGGAAGGGAGGAGAAGGAAGGAGGATCGGCGCATAGAGGTATCGGGGAAGGAGAACATTGAGAGAAAGAAGACGAGATAATTCTTTTTGTGAAACCATTAACCCGACCTAATTTTTTTTTCGATTTTTTTGTTTTTTTTTTTGGAAAATTGGAAAAGAAAAGTATCAAAACAAAGAAATTAAGTCTTGGTTTGCCTCTCAATCAGAGCTTTTTTAAGGTCGTTAACTTTACCTTCCACGTCTGTCAAGTTTTCGCATCTGAAGGGTTGGTGGTTCCCATCTCGATCGGATAAGGGTCTGGCTTCTTGTATGACATCAATCGAATCTATATATATAATTAAAACCGGTAAGGATTCGAGTCAGCACATTGTGCCACGTCAGATTTCACCACATGTCGATTCTACATTAAGCCATGTAGGATTTTAACACATGTCGTTTTTTCCTTACTCCACTTATTTTACATGTCATATAAATTTTAACACTTTATATTAGACGTCATATTTTAACGCACGCTGATTTTTTTAAATTTACATGTCATTTATGATTTACACATCATTTAACTTATTGATTTACTTTATTGCAAATCAATACTTTTAACAAATGTTGATTGTTTAATGATCGATAACCATAATCAAAGAAATATTAGCATTTTGAATGAGCAATTTGAGTTTTCTAGCTACACGCTAGCGATCTTGATTTTAATGGTGTGGATCTTTTGCTCTTCTTGGAAACACTCTTTAGAAGGTTTCATCGGATTGTCGACCTAGAGAGTGCCCTCTCGCATTCTTTAACTACCTTCGAGTAATATGAAACCTTTAAGACTAGATTGGCGTAGAAATAAGCGAACTCTACCGAGTTTGGTGAATGAGAATTACCGTTGATATTCTGCTTGGTCATTCATAATCTTAAAGACATTGACACATATTGTGCCTTCACACCAATGGATGAGAACGTGATTTTCATGGCGCTAAGAGCCTACTTAATGACTTTCAATAAAAAAACAATTAATTTTGTTTTATTAATTTAGCAAATTAGTTATTTACATATTTGTTAACTTTTTTATGAACAAATATGTATTTTTACACTATGGATCCGGATATTGTGAAAACAAATCTTATGATTGAATTCAAAATTTAAGTTTAGGACTTTGTAGCAAATCCAATGGAATGTTAAATTATTTTTGCAAAGAGATAGTCTACAGTCTACAATTCTACATCGGTATTTTTTGAAAAATTATAGAAAAAGTTACGATGCTTTTTTTATGATAAATAGAATATATAGCCTCAATTCTATACTTTTTTATTTAAAATATAGAAAAGATTGTAGGGATAGGTTTATTAATTAAGTAATATAGGATTGTTTTATTTTGGGTAAAAAACTAAAAATATAGACTTTAAATGGAAAGAAACAATATTGAAAAGATTATATATAACAACTATGTGCTGGCTAAACAATAAAATCATAAATATCATTTTTTTAGAATTATTTTAAACTATAGAAAAGACTAGCAAGACCCGGTTGTGCCATACACGACTATTACTTGAGAATTTTTTTATGTACTAACTATATATTAAATCAATAATTATTAATAATTATGTATACCTCATATTTTAAAAAAATATGAGGTGTACCGCTAACCTCATTATAAATTGATATTATACATATATATATTTATACATATACTTTGATATTATAAAATTGATACCTCACACATAAGGGGCGACGAATAGCAAAACTCTTTTAACATTTATGTCCATAAAAATAAAATCATAAAGATCTCACCTATTTATAGTTTCATATTTACCATAGAAAAAATTGTGGTACATATATCTCACGTACTAATATAATTATATAATATTAAAGTTTCTCATGTACTAATATAGTGTGTACACATTACATATTGTTAAAGAATCAAAGATCATGTACTAATATATTATGTACATTTATTATTTAATTATTGTAAAAACTTAAAAAATTATATAACACATATACTTTGATATTATAAAATTGATACCTCACACATAAGGGGCGACGAATAGCAAAACTCTTTTAACATTTATGTCCATAAAAATAAAATCATAAGGATCTCACCTATTTATAGTTTCATATTTACCATAGAAAAAATTGTGGTACATATGTCTCACGTACTAATATAATTATATAATATTAAAGTTTCTCATGTACTAATATAGTGTGTACACATTACATATTGTTAAAGAATCAAAGATCATGTACTAATATATTATGTACAATTATTATTTAATTATTGTAAAAACTTAAAAAATTATATAATATTAAAATTTATGAATTATGTCCATAACGAAAGAATAGTAGATATTATGTTCTTGTATGACTATATAATATTAAAATTTTGTTCATAAAGATAAATAGTATATGACTATATAACATTAAAATTTTATTCATAAAGATAAATAATAGAGATATCATGTACTAATTTAGTGTGTAAGGATTTAAAGATCACCTTCTAATATATTATGTGAAATTTTTAATAACATTAGCAATAGTATTATAGTAATAACATTAGCAATATTATATATTTTTAAGGATTGTAAATACTAAAAATTATGAAGGGTAAAGTAGTAAATTGAAAAATTAAGAAGCTTATGTGGCATAGTTAAGAGATTCACAAATAGGATAGAGGGATTTGAGTTTAGTAAAAGTATATAGATTGTAGGGCTAGGTAATTTATTAATTACGTAATATAGGATTATTTTATTTTGGGTAAAAACATAGAATGTAAATGGAAAGTAAAATATTGAAAAAATTATATATATATAGAGAGTTTGGTTCAAATGAAACCATCTCTTAACATGAAACGGAAGGAGCATTTAGGGCCTTTGGATGAGATGGGTGGAGGGCTTGGATTACTCCTGATTTTCTTTTTAAAAAATACAAAAAAAATCAGCCTGGTGGCATATTTGTAAATAAAACCAACTATGTACCCCTAACTTAAAAATACCAAAAAAAGTTGTAGATACACTCAATTTCCCACGACTCCATCCCCCACGACTCCCAGCGAAACCAGACCGACTATCGCCTCACGAGACTCACCTTCGATCGATCTCGTTGCTCTCACAAAATTCGATCGATCTCGTTCCAAATCTGCAATGTCTATTGCATTCATTGGAATTTTCAATTCGAGATGGCTCCAAAAAGAAAAGCAGAAGGTAATTCATAAACCCTAATTTTCGATTCTATGAGTATTGTTTGTGAGAGTTTGCTAATCGACGTTTAATCTTGTTTCCGTTGATCGTAAAATCAGTGATTGACCTTCCTTCTACGTGAAATCAATCCTCTCTTGCTTGTATCTGTCGATAAACCCTAATGTGTTCTTTGCTGATTTTTTTCTTATCAATTGGGATTATGTTGAAGGCTACTTGGGTTTGCAAGCTGGGTTGACTCTTTACACTGATGTGTTTCGTTTGAAAGGGTGTAGCAAGGTCTTTGTGTGGCCTGGTAATGTGCTTGCTGATGTCAAGTGTGATCTTCAGGAAGATAACTTAAGAGGAATTGCATTGATGAATTTTTTGTTTGTTGTTCATGCAATTTGTGTTCTTGTTGTTTCTTTTGGGGTTTTATTGTTAATGTCATGGAATTCGAGGTTGAGATTTGGGGTTGGGGATGTTGGAGGACCTTTACTGACATAGATTTATTCAGAAAGTTTGTTAATGACTGATATTAGTGATTTTGAGATGGAATGAAGAGTAAAGATTTTGTATGAGATTCATAGATATTACTGGTGTTTTGATGTTAAATTCATAGATGTTCTGATATTATTGGAAGTGCATTATTTATTTAATTTGTATGGATTGTTTGAATGCTAATTCTGGATTTTTTTTATTATTACAAAAAGTGCATTCTTAGATATATAAAGTGCATTAGGAAGGTGGAAAAAGTGCTTTCTTAGATATATAAAGTACATTAGGAAGGTGGAAAAAGTGCATTACTAAATATATAGTAGAAGTGCTTTTCCATAGTAGTTAAAGTGCAATATTAATATATAAAAGTGCGCTCCAAATTTTTTCAAGTGCATCCAAACTAGAAGTAGTGCATTGTACACTAACAAAAGTGCATTCCTAAATGCATATAATGCATTCTCAATAGATATAAATGTGCATTCCAATTAAAGTGCATTATAAAGTTAAAAAAAGTGCAATCAAGAGTATCAAAAGTGCATTCCTAACAAATAGAAAGGTGCATTCCAAAATTGTTTAATTGCATTCATATTCTTTTTTTTCTATGATTTTAAAAACAGGTACAAGCAAGAATACATTGCCTCCCGAAACCGAAAACCAAAAAAAGTGCAAAAATGTGATCTCAACTAAGTATCCTAGTTTGGCAACTAGGACTATGCCAGATGTGTTTACAAAAGCTATGAAATCCTTGAATGGTGTCCAAAAAAAAGAGTGTTAAATATATGGGAGTTGGCCATCTACTCCACTTCGAGATAAAGGACATCCCCAATAACCTTGCTTTGTGGTTGCTACAACATTTTGAAGTAGCTAGATTTGAGATACAGTTTGATACAAAAGTGCATTGTATAGTATGAAAAGTGCATTCTTAATTATGAAAAGTGCATTGTAAAGTATGAAAAGTGCATTCTCATTTAGTAGTATTTTTTCCTTTATGTTAAGTTCAGAAAAGTGCATCCTTAAATGTGAAAAGTGCATTCTTAAATGTAAAAAGTGCATTGAAGAGTCTTAAAAATTATTTTCAGACTATGTTGAGTTTTACTTCCTACATTGGATTATAATAAAAATCCATGCTTAATGGATTTAAGGTGCATGTTTAAAGGCATAATTTAAGAAAAGCTTATTATCTCAAATGGAAGAGCAATGTGCTTACGCACAGAGATGTGGGTTCAAATCCCATATAAGCTAATTTGACCATGACCTTCTTTGAAAAATAGTGATTAATTAGTTATTTGTCGTACAACGATAAAATATAATTTCTTTTTAGTACCTAGCTAGTTAGGTTGAGAATAAATGCGTTAAGAATTAATTTGTGTAAGATATCATATTAGCCCAGGTAGGAATCGAACCGACAACTTTGTGCACAAAGCACACCCTTCTACCATTTGAGCTAATAGGCTGCTTGTACTAAAACAAAATTTTGAGTTTTATATGGTTTTAACTCGGATGGACACGTGGGAAAATAGTACGTCATTTCCCTTTGAGATAGCTCAGTGAAATATTCACCACTGTTTTTAAGTGATTCCTCATTCAGAACAGTAATTGAAGAAGAGTTTGATGTCCCCACTACAACATAAAGGGAAATCAAAGGTGTTAGTTGAAAATAAGTAAAAGTGCATTACAAATATATTAAAGTGCACTAGATACTAGGAAAAGTGCATTATAAAAACTGCTAACTCAAATCACTGAAAAGTGCATTACAAAAGATATAAAAGTGGTATTGATGTGATCAAGCCCACTTCAAACCACCTTCCCGGCCTGCCTCGAGTCGGCGTTCTGACCAGTGGGCCAGCCTCCAGCCTGCTTCCACGTCGGCGATCTGACTAGTGGCGCGCGATCACAAGACATGGGCTGCAGCCCATGCACCCCAACCTGCAGGAGGATTCACACCTTTTGATCCTGCAGGATATTGGAGGGGGGATTTGATCCCCTGACCTCCCTTTATCAAGGTGGGATTACCACACTTGATAACCAACTCTACTACAGTGGAGTTGGTCCATCAGAAGGATCTTCTTAGCCCGACTCCTAGTAATTGGTCCATCAGAAGGCACTCGAATCAACTCATCGACGTCGGTAGGAGACATGGTTGGCTTCACTGCATCAATTACTACATCAGGAAATATTTCAGGAAGCTCAACCTACATATCAAAGAAGGTATCTCTACTAGTCGAGGAAGCCTTTTGGATCATCTCAAATTCATCAACCATTGGGTCCTCCTTGGTCACCTCAGTACACTATCTTTTATCAACTTGTGGGTCATCCCCCTCTTTCTCACCCCTTGAAATTATAGCAGTGCAATATATTCAAAGCAGTGCACCTTTTGATGCTCAATAGACAACTCTGGACTAACCAACTATGCAATTTGATCCTCTAGCAACTTATTTTGTATGGTCTATGTACTGATTTGAGTCTTTAAAAGGTTAACTTCACCTTTAAGATTAGACAACTCTGCTACTTGATTTCTAATCATACCAAGGGCTTTTCCCACATTGTCTAAAAAATTCTAGAGCGGTGTTGGTGCGGCGTCACCCAACTAGGATTGTGGGAATTTGAACATGCCTCATTCATATTCCCCAAAGTATTGAGGTTTGAAAAATCCAAATTAGGATTAAAATAATCATACCTCTCTGAGAACTTGTAATCAATCTAGGAGAAAGAGAGGAAAAGAATTTACCTCATACGCACATGAATAATCCATTTATTGGACCCCCTTTTTTAGCCTGAAACAGAAAATAAAAATATCAAAACAAAAATAAAGACCTAAACTTTACTAGTTATGAGCTGACAACTAATATTAACAAATTGGTCCTCGACAACGACACAAAAAATTTAATGCAGCCAAAACTAACCCGCAAGTGAACGGGGTCCATTATAGTACCTCAAGTGTCGATCCCACAAGGACCAATGTAATACCAATTAAACTTTACTAGTAAATTAGGCCAAAAAAGGGAATTGAGAAATCTATATCTAAGATAACAAACAATAATGCAAATAAAAAGGATAAAATTAATATGATAGATGTGTCTAAGGTTAAGAATCACCACAACAATATTTCAATAAATTAAATTATACTCTGTCTGAATTTAATTTAAGGACCAACTATCTAAAGTATAGACTAACTCCTCTCGGACGATAAGTATTTGTACCTAAAATCAACTAACAATCACTCTCGCACAAAGCTAGTCAAATTTAGATATCCTTTGGGATTTTAGAGATTAGGGAAAAATAAAGTCAACATTTGTTCTTGTGCTCCGCTGAAATTACTCAAACCCTGAAACAACTATGATAATTCAAAAGTCCACAAGAGAATTAAATCACTCGCACATAGATAATTCTCAAGTCCAATCCCTAACGGTATCAAAAGAAACAATTTTTAGTCGTCAATCTATCAATATCCTATTATTGTTATCTCATCTCGGTTTCAAACCCTAATTGGAATCCTATATGCAAAAAGCAAACATGGCATAAAGCAACCTATGATCGAATCAAATATATTTCAATTCAGGCAAAGAACATAACTTTATTTAAAATACACATTAACGAGATCACCAATACCCTAGAACTAGGAATTTAGCCAAGCATGATTGAAGAATTAATCATAAGAGATAAACTATCCAAGAATTATTCAATACAACCAAAGAGTAAGAAAACTTAGTCTTAATTATATAGATAATTCAAATCAAGGGCTAGAACTTGAAACTCAAAACAAACTTCAATACAAGTGCTAAATATCCTTCATGAAAACCCTCGTTCATCTATGGCCGAATAAATCAAAAGATAAAACTAACCTAAATTATATAATCAATATACTATAACTAAAGTCGAATCCTTCTATCTTGTGTCAATGTTTTAACTATGCTATGTGGACGTTTTAATATTTCTATTTACCTATTTATCCTTAGCTTATATAAGTATTTACAATCCATATATTATAATAACATTCCTTATATTAGTAATATAAACTGATATTTAGAGATCTTAAATTTTGACAAGTTGTGTTAAGTGCATTACGAACTAGAAAGAGTGCATTCGTTTCAGGATAGAGTTTGTTTTAAGATAAGAGTTTGTTTCATTTGAACTAAACACTATTACTAATATAAAATTATATTTAGTGATCTTAAAATTTAGAAAAAAAAACACACTCTTCATTATGAAATAATTTTGTTAATACAATAATATTACAAATATACAATTATATTTAGAGATCTTAAAATTTGAGAAGTGATAGAAATTTATTCTTCATTATGAATTTTTTTTTTGAATATAATAGTATTACTAATATACAATTATCTTTAAAAATCTTAAAATTTAGCAAGTGATAGAAACATAAGCTTCATTATAAAACATTGTTTTTAATATCGAGAAAATAATATTACTATTTTTTAAAATATTAGGAACATAATTATTATATTTAAACTATTTTAAAATGTTTATTAATATTCATTTATAATAATAAATCATATATATCAATATATGTGTATAAAACATATTTTACTATTACAGGGTAAATCGACTAATTCTAATCTAAGCTCAAAATCTAATCCCCTGACTAACGTCTCCCATATTTATTATATATAAGCTGCCTCCTCAAATCCAAAGTAAAGCCATCCGTCTTGTAATGCAGGCCTCTTTCCAATTCACAACTTTCATGGTCTAGTTTTTTATCCAAGCCCAAATTCGAATACAAATCAATGTTGAGCTCTTGATCCATAACTTTGCTAACTCTAAAAATAGTCTCTAATTATCTCCAAAATTTCCCGAAAATACCTGAAAAAATAATAAAACACGAGTGTAAATTCCGAATGCAAAATAAAATAAAATAAATATAAAATATGTAAAATATGCATGAAAATGACTTAATTTAATATGCAACTAGTCTTGTAAAATATGTATTAATTAGGCGTTATCACTGATGGTAGAATCAAATGGAGGAGGAGTAGAGAGGATCGAATTGATGACTTTATTTGAGGAGCCACAAACTTTTGCTTAACTAAACTAGTAAGATCTTTAGGATTGAACTTGAATCTCTCAGATTTGTACCCTCTTAATCTCACCCATGTATGATTGATTTATAGTTGTTTGATTATGTTTGCAAGAGAACAAAATAACAAGAACAATATGAGCAAGAATGTTGCAATTTTTTAGACCCAAGAGATAATTAAACACCTTAGGGTTTAACTCTCTCAAATCTAATTAGTTGAAAGACATACAGGAGTTTAAGTAATAGAAAGCTAGGTCAAACTCGAATCAACTCATCGACTTTGTTACAGTCATGTGTGCCATGGCTTCATCAAGTATAAAAGTATCTTCTCAAGGAAATGCCAAGAAATACTATGATATTCCTTGTGAATGTCAACGTGAATTAAGAATCTGGGTGACACAAGCTTTTGCTCACAATGGGCTTTCTTTTAGGCCACGATTGGATTATGTGTGATGGATCTCCCGAACACAAAGGCATCTTTGACTCTCGAAATTGATTCTGTCAAGAAGTCTCATAATCTTCTCAAATAGAATCTTTGAGATGATCATAAGTGTGACATTAAAAAGAGAGATATGTCATAAATCCTTGACTAAATACACGTTAAAAACCATTGGAATTAGACAAATCAAGGTGGAGACTACTTGTCTAAGAAGAATGTCATTGATGAAGAATTCATGGACTAACCCTACAACGTTTTCCAATACAGCACTCCAAAGATCCAAGTGCAGTAACGATGTAGGATCATTAGTACTAGAGAAGTCTTCAAAATCTGTGAACAATACAACCCGAGTATAACCAATAGAAATAGCTTAATGCAAGAAAAATGTACCTGACACAATGATCCATAGTGTTGAGTCGGTGTTAGGAACTCAAGTTCATTAACATTGGAACAATGTCCCTAGTTTTGATAATGACAAACACCATGGGAACTAACGCCAATTGCCAAGTATTTCAGCATAACAGGTTGTGCATCGCAAAGCACAAAATAACAAGTTCCCACATCATGGGAACTAATGCAATGACGAAAAGAGAGCGACCAACCTCAGAAGCGAACAGGTTGCGCATCATAGAACAAAACACAGAACAACAAGTTCCCACGTCATGGGAACTAATGAGACGACGAAAAGAGAGCGACCAACCTCAGATGAAAACAGAGTTCCCACATGATGGGAACTACATAAGAAGAATAGGAATCCCTTAGAAGTCAATAAGAGTTCCCAAGACAAGGGAACCGAGAAGACGAGAGTTCCCCTTGGATGGGAACTGGCGGATGCGTGAAAGCGACTTCTCAGTGCAATTTTAGGGATCTTGTCTGTTCCGGACAAAAGGGCGTCTCAGACTTTCAGAGCTTCAGCAGAAGGAACACGACCATCCAACAGTCTAGAATGATTCAAGAGTTGACAATTCAAATTCAAATCAAAGTCATATGTCAAACTTAAGAATCATACTTGGAGAGAAAGGCAAAAAGGGCATTTAGGAAAAATGGCTCTAGTGGATAAGGGTTTCTCATCACACCTATTTAAACCCTTCAATAGTCACCTTGCTGCTCACTTTTCACAATCATCAAATCCAAAAACTAAAGAGAGTAGAGTTGAACAACAACTCAGGTGATGATCGTAAAGTTGGTGAAAAGTCCCCAGCGCCGAGCTAATCTCGACGATAGTGAAGAAGAGAAGAGTTCCTACGTCTAGGGGAACTCTACTGAAGAGACAGAAGTGATACGTGATCACCTCGGATTAATACTCGTTCATCAAGTATTTAACCACACAGGATCCCGATCTTGCCAGTAACACGATTTCCAACCTGATTTGCCTTCAAAGTTAATAACTTGATGAACAAGAAATTTGAAATATGAATGAGAATAAATCTTATTTGAAGAGTTAAGATAACCAAAGAGATAGGTCAATTGAATTGGCTCTAACGCTAAATTCAATTGATGAACTAGGTTTGATCTTTAACAATCAAACTAGAACTAACTTAATTGATGAAATTAACAACTCAAATCTGAATTGAAAGAAAAACGAATTGGTGATGATGATCGTAGAAATTGAATGCTTGAACAATAGTTGCTTTAATGGCCCATAAACTAGATAAACCAATAGCGGTTTATCTAATTCAGGCTGATTTTTATTGAATGAAAATACAAGGTAGAGTTGTCTTGGAGAACAAGTCAAGGAAATCAGCCCTAGAAGGGTAGAAAGGTGATTTTATTTTTTTCCAAGATAACATATAATAATACTAGAAAGTCTATCTAAGTCTCCTTACCATAAATAAATCAAATAAATAATTATCTGACTTATTTACATAAGAAAACTAAAAAGCTGCTCCTAAAACTCAAAAAGATATAAATAATAATAAAGAAAGATATATTTCAGCCCTAACAAACTCCTATGGCCGAAATTATCATAAATATAATATCTAGAAATAGATAGAATTAAAACTAAAGATAAGATTCCCGTAAGACTTGAACAACTCTCAGTAAATTGCCTTTTTCACCCCTTTGCTATTGGATTCTGGATTTTATGTAAACTACAAAGTTTTATACCTTTTAATTATCTTTCCAACTCATATTGAACGAGCTTGAGATCAATTTTATAGCCCAAGTTATGACCAGTTTACTAAGCATTGTTTTCCATTTGACGAGTTTCTTAAAATTTCGACTTTTCATAACTTGATTCTCTTCCTTGGAGGTCTTGAACGCCATGAATGGATATTTTGAAGAGATAATATCAGATCCATGAACACTTTCTTGAACTTGAACGCCCGAGACCTTGGAAAAGGTCTTGGTCTTGCCCTCTTAGACACCTTCTTTGCAAGCGTATTCTTCATGGTCCTTTGATCGCTATCAAGAAGAGAGAAAAAGGTTTGAGTTTCGCTTTTTCTTTGTTTGTGAGTGTTCACCAAGTTAGGGTCGAGAGAATACATTAGTGTTGCCTAGGGAGAGAGTCCTTGTAGGAACAGAGAAGTTTGTTTCTGTCTTGTAATCTGAAAGGAAATAAGCAATAAAGAAAAGGTAACCCATTCGAAAATCCTCCGAGTGGAGGTAGAGGTTTACTCACGCAATTAGTCGATCGTTGTGGGGTTCCTTTATAAGGGAATTGTCTCTATTTTTTTACTTACCTGCATATTTACTTATTCCGCTGCGTGTGGGGACTATTCGATATAATTTCCATAACTGATTTGGATTAACCTACGATCCAACAATTGGTATTAGAGGAGGCACTCTAGATCTTGGTTAGTCTTTGCAAGTACTAGAAAAAATGTCTCAGGAACTCACAAAGATTGGACATGGGAACAACAAACCTCCCAGACTCATCGTTGGACGCTTTAAGAACTGGCAACTCAAGATGAGAGACTAGATGAGGAGTCATGACTACCAAGCCTGGTGTATCATAGAGCATGAAAACTTCTTCCTATCTCTAGGGAACAAGAAGGATAGCGTAGCTCAGACGACTCAAATCTTTATTATTGGAAAGAGAAGCAATGTTGGAAATGGGTATTTGACAAGACAGATTTGTGATACGTCGAGACCTTTAAGTTGGAAAGGATTAAGTTGTGATGGAAGAAAATCCGTCTAGTTAGATTCTGGAGTAATTGGATCCGTCTTTCAAGGAAACTCTGGTTCACCTAATCCCTCACCCCTTCACCTTCTTTCGCTCTATTTAACCGTTTCCTTCTCCCTCTTCCTTCGTCTTCTCCAAAGCTTTCTCTCTCACTCTTTTCTTGTCTCTCTTTGCAAACCCTAAACCCTAACCTTCCCTTTCTTCCTTCGTTCCTAGAAAAATGGCCTGAAAAAGGACAACCCATTAACAGAATCCCATACTCCCCTCCCCATCCAAACCCTCTCATAGAGCGTCTCCTATAAAAGGATCTCGAGTACCTCAAAGAGACACTCCTTGAAAGCCTTGATCTTGAAACACATTCTCCAGAATACATCTTCGATGTCAAGGAGCACCTCTACTCACTCTTGAGAAAGAGGGATGGTCAACCAGGTCTTACTCCTCCTAACTCCCCTCCAACAAATCCAAGATCCGATATCCATGTCCTCACCACAAGGTTAGATGGATCCTTAACCCTCACCGTAAACATTGACGGTGTTCTAACCACTATCACTGAAACAGACCCATCTACTCTTCTTCTCAAAGATGATTCCACTTCCTCTCCTAAACACCACACCCAAGTCTTCGATAATCTCAGCCCTAAACGACCGGTACTAGAATCTTCCAACTCCAAAGATCAAAACCCCAATACTCTTCAATCTCAACCTCCCAAAGAATCAGCTTCTTCACAAAAGAGAGTTCATCAAATTCCAACCCCTCAATTCAAAGATCTCTCTACATCAGTTCTTGATCAAACCCTCTCACAATTCGAGAGAGAAGAGTTCCCTTCAGTTGAGGGAACCTCCAAACAAGCCCCTTCCAAACCTACTCAACCAAAAGATCTTCTTTCCACAGTTCCCACCGACCAAAGAACCGGAAAGAGAAAGCACAGAATCATTGGAGATGAGGAAGAACAACCTGAAGAGGATCTTGCCCCTCTTACTTATGAACAACTTCCCGCAGAAAATGATGTAATCAACGTGGATGAAGATGAGGACAAGATAGAGGAACACATGGGACCTCTTCTCCAAATTGGGCTCACAAAACCAACCTCTAGACGTTCATTCACTCGAGGCTCTAAGAAGCAGGGGAGCAAGAACCAGAAAACTGAAGCTACGAAGGAAAAGAAGAAGAAGGGAACTAATGCATTTGGGGACAGGAAGTTGGTTGTTCCACTGGTCGTCACCCTAGAGTTCCTTCGAGAAAACGATTTCAAGGAACTGCAAAAACTAATCCACTTTCAAGAATGGGACACTTTGTGCTCAGAAAACGATTTCAAGGAACTGCAAAAACGAGTATTTATTCCAATAATTTTTTTTCTCAAATAAATTTGTTTCTCTGAATTAGAGAACTTAATAATCCTTATAATTTAATATTAAATTATAAAAAGTTATAAAAGTTTATTACAATGGAAATTAAGAATTTAATTAATTATATTAAGCAAATTAGATATTTATTTGAATATTTTTCTCTTAGATAGAGAGTTTAAATATTTAATAATTTTCTTAATAAATAATAAAAAGGTTATAAAAGGTTATCAAAAGTGCAAATAAAATTCAAACAAATATAAGTAATAAAATTTCGGATTTAATTTTTATATTAAATTTGTAATAAAAATAAAAATAAGGGGAAAGGACCAAAAATAAAAATGCAAGAGGTGGGACTCAATCCCTCGACCTCTTGCACTCTCCAAGACCAAGCAGCCAACACTTTCCGCTATGCCATTGTAACTTATCTACTCACTTACGAATTTTAATCCTCTTATTTCCTTATTTTACATACAAGCAATGCATGCTTATCCACCTCCTTCCATGGCCATCAAGCTTGCTCTTCTCACCTCTCCTCCCCACCAATGACCCTCCTCCACCATGGATGCAAGTAACACACATTTGACGAATCTCCATGGATCACCTCTTTCATGAGAGGTCCACCCATGGAGGTGTGGATCCATGGAGGGGTTCAATTTTGCTATAAAAAGGGGTCAAGTGCAAAGGGTAGAAATCACACAATCTCTCTCCTCCTCTTCCATTTTCGTTCTAAAATTTTCCCAAAATTTTTCAGATTTTTCCCCCATTTTTAAGGGCTGTTTTTTTTTACATTTGGGGTTGTTTTTGGGTGCCAACACCTCCGATCACCCATCTCCGACCACCGGCCACCACCCCATGCCGCCACTACTCGCCGACACCGCCCAGAACCACCGCCTTCCGCCACCAGTTGCCGGAGGGAGCTGCTGCTTGTTGGTATCACACACAAGGACGAGGAAGAAGCTATTAAGTAGTTTGGGCCTATTTTGATTTATGGACTGGTTTAAAAATAAGAAACAGACCCATTTAAATTTTATTAGGTCCATCAGGTTTTTAATCAAAGGTAGAAAGGAGATCCAAGCCCAAAATTTCACCCCTCTCGTTTTAGGTGCCAAAAACGATCCCGTCTCGTATCGGTATAATTTCCCGACTCATATTTTAATTAATATCTTCTTATAAAATAATTTCTACATATATATAATATTTATTTAAATAAATTGAATAAATATTGCATGTAAATTTATAAAAGGAAATAAATGGGGTAAGACATGAAATAAAGTCAAATAAATTAAAAGAGTATCATAAATGACTTTTAAGCATGAAATTTCAGTTATAAAAATAATATTAACTTGGGTATATTTTTATTCTAAAATAAAACAAATAGTATAAGATAAGGGGATTTATTAAAACAAGATTCAATTTAAAAAGGAAAATGGACGTGCATGTCTTTTAATCCTATTATAATCTTTGAGATAATATTATTAGGATATTTTGTATAAGATAATTTAATCAGAATAATTTTGAGGATTTAATAGAAGTAATTGCATGTGGGTAAAAAGGACCTTATCTAACTTAATTCATTCTTGCATTTCAATTTTAATACTTTAATAATAAGTTTTCGAAAATGATATACATAACTTTATACTTAATAAAAAGTTTGGAAATAATATTTATTTAACCAAATTAAATAAATATTGCTAATATGTTTTAAAAAGGAAAATCTTGGATTTATTCGAACTTTTTCATGAAACTTTAAATGGCTATAAGTACTTTTTATAAAGTTGTTAAAAAAACATATATTTGAAAATAATAATCAAGGATTATTATTAACTAGCACTCTCACCTAAATTATTAAATAAAATAATTTAGCTTATATATTTTCACTTAGTGAAAGGAAAAATAAGAGAAAATAATAGTTTATTAAGTGAGATAAGAATTTAATATAAATTCGCTCGTTATGTCTCGTGTCGTTAGGTTGAGATCCCGATCCCGTCTAAGCCACCAAATTCAGTTTCGTTCGATCGTAAACGCTCGCAAATTAAGGCAAGTGGAATTTCTCTTTGAAGCCTCGATAATTCGTTTCGTTAAATTTCTCGATGTTGGGAACAACTTGTTTGCTAATAACAATCGAATCTAGGAATATCGATTGTTAGAAATAATGACTCAATTGTTATCGTTATTACGCTATTTAATATTCAATAGGACTATTACGCTAGTCTTGTTTGTGACCTTGCTTGTTTAAGATCTCTTTTCGAGATCGGTTTGGATGAAATAGTAAGGGGTGCGGGATTAACCCGACACCTCTATATAACCTACTAAGTCGTATGGCACCATGCCTAAATTTCGCGACTTTAAGGATCATGATCCACTATCTGCTCCTGTACGGAGGAGGGAGGTGCGCACCCTAGCTAGGTGCCGGAACTTCATTCCCATAAGTGGATCCGGGTCCTTTCATGCCCCCCAGACTCTTAAAATTCATTAACGTAAGTGAAAGTTTTATCACGACATAAGATAAGTGCCAAAGCACATTTAAAAGAAACTAAAACCGGGTCGGAATAGTACAACTTGGAAGACCACCCGACGCTCGGTTCTTGAAACGATCGTCTTATTCGGGCTTGTCAAGGTGGGTTTGGTACTTAAGCGCCTTCGGGCCACCTCCCCGATCTGGAGCACCGAATAAGATGAGGTTGGTTGAGGTTCGACAAGGGCGCAAGAGGTTTTCAAAACTTGTATAAATTAATAATGTTCCCAACATACTTCCTACTCTATGAAGTTCTACAATCTTGTAGTTCTTCCTTTAGGTTTAAGAGTATCTCATCTCGAGATTTACTCATTCCTGTCCTTAAAGCTCCACATAAAGATTCTAGCACTTAAACGCATCCCGATAATCTCTCTCGATTATTTATAAATTACCATATTGCCCTTGAGAATTTCCGTTCTCACTTGCTTAGTCTCCTTAGACTAATTCCACTATTTCCGCATTTTTCCTGGTATTTCTCGCCCTTCGCGACAAATGCCAGACTCTAGGAAATTCACACCGAAGTTTCGAAGACAAAGTATACAAGGCGCGAAAAGAGTTATACAAGGATAGAAGGTCAAAGCAAGAGGACGTTGAAGGAAAGAAGGAATTTTCAAAGAGCAAAGCATTCAGAAGATAGTCAACCAGCTCTTCTATTTTAACCAATCAAATCATCATCATATGAGTTGTCTCGGAGAAACATACTTGTATTTTTAAATACGTCTTTTCAACCCTTTTTAATATGGGCTTCAGTTTTCCGCTGCTACATCATTTGTAAACGACTCTCAATGTAATGAACGAATATTCTTATCAATGAATAAAATTCCACTTTTAGTCATTTCTTCTTTAATTTTTTTCTCATAAAATTATTTAAAGCCTTGGGTGACTTTGGACGGTAAAATCCGAGGTCATTGGCGGTAATACCCAGTGTTACAAAATAGGGGTGTTACAGGATCCCTCATAAATCAAGCTCTTCTACTCCACGTTTGTACTAACCCAAGGAACTAACCTCAATCCAGTGGTTCGATGTATTTTCGAGGATGATGAATTCATGATGGCCGGATCGATGGATATGGAGATGGTGCAAAGGAATCGCCAAGCGAACTCGAGAACTCCTTGCTTTTGACGATGGTTCGAAAATGGTGACAAGGGATATGGATGCCCGATCTTGGATATGACTCACCAAGACATAAACAAACTAGGTGATGTGATTCCATCTAACGAGTCATGGCCCCATGAGTTGAGTGAAGATTCCATCCCTAAAGACAAGCCCAATGTGCACGATAAAAAGGGGAGCCAATACTTGGACAAGCAACCAAAGACGATGTTCGAGGCGCTAAGAAGCCGAGTCAAGGAGCCATGCCCTATCTTGGGCGCATCACACGAGCCCTAGCTAAGTCAATACTAGACAAAATCAAGGAGGAGCTCATGGCTCATAAGTTTTCGATGGCTAATGACGGTGAAGGTTGGAGTTTTATTGTGCTTCACGGTTCTAAGTGACATTTCTACGGTTAAGGACACTTTATAAGTTTTCGGGATTTCGGGTTAATTTATGTAATTTCCTTAAGTGAGGGGGTTGATTTTGTAAGGCTTTGTGTTAGGTTTAAGGTCGGCCTCCTCCTCCTCATTGCGGGAGATTGGACGAAAATACTCTCTTGTTGCTTACTTTCCCTTGCAATTTCAATTCAAGTTCTTGTTCTTGTATTTCGTTCGTTCAATTCTCGTTGTTCAAGTTGTTGGTGAGTAATATCCGACAATTTGGGCATCTTAGTTTGTTTGAGAGCTTGGTGAGTCATATCCAAGTTGTCAAGCATCCATATCCCCTTGTTCTCCCCATTTCGATCCATCATCCATCTCGGTGGTTTCTGCACCCCCTCAGTAAAATCAACATATCTTTCAATACAATCATCATATAGGTCTGAAATTTTGAGGGATTAAACTAGACTCAGAGATCTAACTTCTCGATTTGGAATCACTCAATTCCGAGTTCGGACGTGAAAGATCCATCCAGTTGAAGACGGGTCAGTTGCGTGGTGTTTGTTGTCGGAATTCCTTGGATTCTCGTGGCGATCTCTTTGGACCATCATCCCCTCCATCGATCCGGCCATCAAGTGGTATCAGAGCCACACGAAGGTATCACCATCTAAATCTTGTTCCGACCTTGAATTTCCACTTGTTGCAAGTTTTAGGTTCGAACTCCTTAGGGCTGCGTTGTTGTTGTTGTGCTCGGCCTTGTCCGAATTGTTGTCTTGAATTGTGGCGTTTTTGAGTCCTTGAATTGTTGAAGTTCTTGGCTGATTTTGATGTTCAACCATGGCTGGAAAAACTGCTCAAAAAACGTCCACATAGAACACCAAAAGAGTCTTCAAAAGTTGGTAGTTGAAAGGGTGCATTTGTTGCTTGATTAATGTCTTCCTTTAGTGCTTGATTTAAGTGTGTCTTGCTGAATTTGGCTGAGTAAAAACGTGGGAATTGAGTCCATAATCCAGCTTTCTTTTGACCCCTTTATATCATTACATGCTTGTTGTTGGTTACGGTGCTAGGATACGGGAACGACACCAAGACGAGACATCTTGTGTTGTTGTGTTTGAGCTTTTCTTGTTCCATTTTGTTGGTCATCTCCTACTTGCAACTTGTCGGATTTTCATCTCGGGAAAGTCTTGGTGATTAATTCGTGTGACCTCTATACCTTGATCTTTGCCTTGTTTTTACGATGACAGGTGTAGGTGATGACAAGAATAAGGAACAAGTTGAGGAGTCCTCCAACTCGGTGGCTGCCATGTTGCAATCCTTCCAACAATCCATGCAACAATCTTTGGAAGCTATGGAGACACGCATGGATGCCTTGGAGCGCCGAATCCTAGGACTAGACGAGAGGACACAAGTGCCTCAAGTGGTGAAGATCAAGGAGACACGAGAAGAGGATAAAGGTTCGAGGACGACCCCTTGTAAAGGAGAGGAGACTTCTTTCCAACAAAGAGTGATGAGTGACACAAAGCAACCAAAAAGAGAGAATCCTTTCCATGGATTGGAACAACTCATTACCATCAAGTGTCCAATAGAATTGATGCACACATTGCAAGAAGAGGAGGAAGTTGTGGATTGTCTCCTAAAATCAAGCATCGTCCTACCATCACTCCTAGCTCCATGAACTCGTTGGCGACACCATGGATGGATGCATTTCCTATGATTCCTTCATGTTTGCCCTTCTTGCTCCATGAGGAGGACGAGGCTGTTTTAGTCACTCCAAGCATTGATTACATTCACTTTCTTGTGGAGCCCAAGAAGGATGTCTTTGTCATGGAGAATGCCATACCAAGGGAGCTAGAAGCCCTACCTTCTTTGTTGAGCTCACAAGGCTTGATAGATTCGAGGACGAATCTTTTTGAAGGGGAGGAGGATGATGTGATTCCATCTACCGAGTCATGGCCCCATGAGTTGAGTGAAGATTCCATCCCTAAAGACAAGCCCAATGTGCACGATAAAGGGGAGCCAATACTTGGACAAGCAACCAAAGACGATGTTCGAGGCGCTAAGAAGCCGAGTCAAGGAGCCAGGCCATATCTTGGGCGCATCACACGAGCCCTAGCTAAGTCAATACTAGACAAAATCAAGGAGGAGCTCATGGCTCATAAGTTTTCGATGGCTAATGACGGTGAAGGTTGGAGTTTTATTGTGCTTCACGGTTCTAAGTGACATTTCTACGGTTAAGGACACTTTATAAGTTTTCAAGATTTCGGGTTAATTTATGTAATTTCCTTAAGTGAGGGGGTTGATTTTGTAAGGCTTTGTGTTAGGTTTAAGGTCGGCCTCCTCCTCCTCATTGCGGGAGATTGGACGAAAATACTCTCTTGTTGCTTACTTTCCCTTGCAATTTCAATTCAAGTTCTTGTATTTCGTTCGTTCAATTCTCGTTGTTCAAGTTGGAGTAATATCCGACAATTTGGGAATCTTAGTTTGTTTGAGAGCTTGGTGAGTCATATCCAAGTTGTCAAGCATCCATATCCCCTTGTTCTCCCCATTTCGATCCATCATCCATCTCGGTGGTTTCTGCACCCCCTTAGTAAAATCAACATATCTTTCAATACAATCATCATATAGGTCTGAAATTTTGAGGGATTAAACTAGACTCAGAGATCTAACTTCCCGATTTGGAATCAATCCATTCCGAGTTCGGACGAGAAAGATCCATCCAGTTGAAGACGGGTCAGTTGCGTGGTGTTTGTTGTCGGAATTCCTTGGATTCTCGTGGCGATCTCTTTGCACCATCATCCCCTCCATCGATCCGGCCATCACTAGGTTGCTAGAAACGTCGGATATTACGCACCAACGCCTTTATCAAGAGAATTGAATGAAGCAAGAACAAGAACTTTGAATTGAAAATGCAAGGGAAAAGTAAGCAACAAATTTTAGTTCAAGTCTAAGAGAAGGAGGAGGAGGAGGCCGGCCATATAACCTAATTCCAAGCCTCACAAAATCAGCTCCCTCACTTAAGGAAATTACATAAATTAACCCGACAAACCCGAAATCTTAAAAAGTATCCTCAACCGTAGAATTGTCACTTAGAACCATGAATCAAAATAGAACTCCAACCATCTTCAATGCACTCTTTCGGAAAGCTACACCCCATGAGCTCCTCTTGTACTTGACATAGAATGGCCTTAGCTCGGGATCGCGTAATATGACCTAGATAAGGCGGTGTAGTTCCTTGAGCTTTGGCACCATCAAGCCCGGATTCCGCCTTGTGGCCAGGCTCGCCTCCAGCCGCATGCAAGGACTCTCCGTCCCTTGGCAAAGGCGCGCTATCACCCCCTCGCAAGGGCGCACTGAGAGGCTGCCCGGGCGCGCCACCATCCCTTCGCAAGGGCTCCGCATCAAAGCTTGTAGGCGCGCTTTGGGCCGGCGCGTCTAGAGCATGCCGTGGCTCCTCCGAGTGTTCCGTCGTGTGCTCCATTGTCTGCTCGGATGTCGATGGAATCACATCATCCTCCTCCCCTTTAAAAGGGTTCTTCCTCGAACCTAGATCCTGCTCAAAATCAACATCATCGTTTGAAAAATAAGGAACAAGATCGGATACGTTGAATACCTCATGGACACCATAATTCGGAGGAAGCTCAAGCTTGTAAGCATTGTCATTGATGCGCTCTAACACTTGGAATGGCCCATCTCCACGTGGCTTAAGCTTAGAATTTCAAAGGGTAGGAAACCTCTCCTTCCTCAAATGAACCCAAACAAGATCGTCGGGTTCAAAAATCAGCTCCTTGCGCCCTTTATCAGCTTGGCGCTTGTATTGCAAAGTTCGCCTTTCCAATTGAAGGCGAGTATCCTCATGAATCTGCTTAATATACTCAGCCCGGTCCCGTCCTTCACGACTCTCTCGCTCGGACATAGCATAAGGCGCTAGATCAAGTGGTGTAGCGGGATTGCGCCCATACACCACCTCAAAAGGCGTCTTCATTGTAGCGGAATGAACGGACCTATTGTAAGCAAACTCAATGAAAGGAAGACACTCTTCCCACCTGCGCAAGTTAGTTTTCAATATAGAATGCAACAAGCACAAAGGGTACGATTAACGACCTCGATTTGCCCATCGGTTTGCGGGTGGCAAGTAGTAGAGAATAAGAGCTTGGTTCCTAGCTTGCACCAAAGCGTCTTCCAAAAGAAACTTAGAAATTTAACATCACGGTCAGATACAATAGATTTAGGGACCCCATGCAACCGAACCACATTATCAAAGAACAAAGTGGCAACATTAACAACATCGTCAGTTTTGAGGAAAGCAATAAAATGTGCCATCTTAGAAAATCTATCAACCACCACAAAAATAGAGTCCCTACCCCTTTTTGTCCTAGGAAACCCCAAAACAAAATCCATAGAAATATCCTCCCATGGGGCACAAGGAATAGGCAAAGGGGTATATAAACCGTGAGGGTGCACTTTAGACTTTGCACGCACACATATAGCACATGAAGCACAAAATTTCTCTACCGACCTAAGCATGTGAGGCCAATAGAAATGCTCCCTAAGCATATGCAAAGTTTTCATTACACCAAAGTGTCCCATGAGGCCGCCTCCATCGGCCTCTTGGACAAGTAAACGCCTAACCGATCCACTAGGCACACACAAGCGAGTTCCCTTAAAAAGAAAATCCTCATGCAAATAAAATTGATCCCGACTCCCCCCCTTCAAACAAGCATGAAATATGTCACTAAAATCAGAATCATGAGCATACAACTCCTTCATAAAAGAAAATCCAAGCAAACGAGCATCTAGTAAAGAGAAGAGAGCGTACCTCCGTGATAACGCGTCGGCGACGACGTTGTCCTTGCCTTTCTTATGCTTGATGACATAGGGAAAGGATTCGATGTACTCCACCCATTTAGCATGCCTTCGATTCAGTTTTTCTTGCCCTCTCAAGTACTTGAACGCCTCGTGGTCAGAATGGATAACAAACTCCCGAGGCAAGAGATAGTGCTCCCACGCCCGTAGCACTCGAACAAGAGCAAGTAGCTCTTTGTCATACGTGGGGTACTTGAGCTTGGCACCTCCAAGCTTCTCACTATAATAGGCTATAGGCCGTCCCTCTTGCATAAGTACGCCACCGAGCCCGATTCCCGACGCATCACACTCTATCTCAAACATCTTGCCAAAATCGGGAAGAGCCAACAACGACGCTTGTGTCAACTTAGCTTTAAGGGCTGCAGAGGCCTCTTCTTGCGCCTCTCCCGACATAAATGGAACATTCTTCTTAGTAAGGAAGGTTAAAGGCGCAACCAAGGTACTAAAATCACGAACAAACCGGCGGTAGAAACCGGCTAATCCAAGGAAACTCCGGACTTGTGTCATAGTTGTCGGTGTGGGCCATTCTTGAATCGCCTTCACCTTCTCTTCATCCACTTGAAGTCCATTCCTACTCACAACATAAACAAGAAATACCACGTGATCCGAACAAAAGTGGCACTTCTTGAAGTTAGCAAATAGGCGTTCCCGTTTCAAAGCTTCAGGCACTTGCCTAAGGTGCTCGACATGGGATGATAAATCGTGGCTATATCATCAAAGTATACAACCACAAACTTACCAATAAAAGGGCGGAGGACGTGGTTCATCAAGCGCATGAAAGTGCTCGGAGCGTTGGTTAATCCGAAGGGCATAACCAACCACTCGTAAAGGCCTTGCTTGGTTTTGAACGGCGTCTTCCATTCATCTCCCTCCTTCATCCTTATTTGATGATATCCGCTCTTAAATCAATTTTGGAGAAGAGACTCGCCCCATGCAGCTCGTCAAGCATATCCTCGAGCCTCGGAATCGGATGGCGATACTTGATGGTAATATTGTTGATCGCCCGACAATCAACGCACATCCTCCATGTGCCGTCCTTCTTAGGCACAAGAATGACGGGCACGGCACACGGGCCAAGGCTCTCACGCACATAGCCCTTATCAAGGAGCTCTTGAACTTGCCGTATAAGCTCCTTAGTTTCGTTCGGATTGGCTCGATAGGCTGGACGGTTCGGTAGAGTGGCACCGGGGACAAAGTCGATTTGATGCTCGATTCCTCTAAGCGGTGGTAGTCTCGGTGGCATCTCTTCTTGGAAAAGCTCCCCAAAGTCCTGCAAAAGAGTAGATATGGAAGGAGGAAGATCAACTAATTCTTGGGAAGATAAATAAGATTCTTGAAAAACAAGCAAAAGACAAACACCACTTCCCTTGAAAGTATGAAGAATCTCCTTCGGTTTGGCCAAAAGTAAGGGTGTAGAAGGGACGCCTAAAGCTAGCTTCTGGTCCTTCTTTCCCTCTCGAAGAGCTTGCTTCTTTCTTTTCTCCTTCGCTGCGTGGTCCAACATAATTTCATGGGGGGTCATCGGATGCAATGTCACCTTCTTCCCCTCCATTTGAAAATGATACTCGTTGGAGACGCCATCATGAATAGCTCCCTTGTCATATTGCCAAGGGCGCCCCAAAAGGAGATGACAAGCGGTCATCGGCACCACATCACACTCCACCTCATCCTTGTAAGGCCCTATAGAAAAGCAAATACGAGCCTTTCCTTGACTTGGATCGGGGCGTTAGAATTCAACCAACATAAAGGATAAGGTAAAGGATGGCAAGTAGTTTTCAAGGAAAAGCGATCCACCACCTCTTGACTAATAATATTACAACAAGATCCGCTATCGATAATCACACTACATACCTTATCCATAATTTTGCATCGAGTGTGAAAGATAACCTCCTATTGGCTAGGCGTGGTGGTGTTCTCCGTCATGAAGAGCGTTCGTTGGACCACGAAGCACTCTCCATCCTCGGCGGTGACGTGGAGCTCGTCTTCCTCAACCTCGGGGCTCTCTTCTTCCTTTTCCGCAACCCCTTCTTCCTCATACTCTTACTCCCATTGGGAGTTAACGAGAACCTTTCGTTCGTTGGGACAATCCCGAGCATAGTGCCCATGGCCAAGGCACTTGAAACACTTCACGTCGCTCGCCTTTACACCTCCTTCTTACCGAGGACGTGGGGGAAAATCTTTCCTCGGTTGAGGAGTCGAGTCCTTCCTTATTTCGGGCTTCCTAAACTGAGTTGATGGTGCCCTAGGAGCCGTGGATGAAGGCTGCCACGCTCGAGAAGTGGTTGAACTTGAACACCGTTGAGCAAGTTGCATGTAGATATGGTTGGTGTAATGAAGCCCTTGCTCAATATCGGTACCCCTACTAAAGTGCTGCATACTCACAACATTTTTTAGTTCCAAATTTAACCCATTGACAAATTTATAGATGACATACCCGTCGGGAAATTGTACTCGGGAACAAAAAATGAGCATACACAGATCGTTGTAAAACTCGTCGGGAGTTCGGTTTCCTTGACGCACTTGCTCCAACTTGGCATGGATGCGCTCCGTATAATCTTGAGGCACGAACCGCTCCTTTAAGGCCTCTCTTAGATCTTGCCATGTGTTAAGTTGAGGCATCCGACGTGCTCTCCTCAAGGCCTTGTCCTCGAGCCACCATTGGTAAGCAAAGTCGGTAAAACGTATGGCTGCCATGGCCACTCGCCTCGCATCATCATATCCATAGAAGTCAAAGATTGACTCCACCTTGGCAAGCCAATCAAGGCATGCATTGGCGTTGGAAGTTCCCGAAAAAGTCGGCACGTTGAGCTTAATGTCGTGATGGGGATCCCGGGGCCGCTCCTCATGATGCAACGACACGCCTTGCCAAGGTTGCCCGACACCAACATTGGCCGGTCCTCTAGGAGGTTGGCCACGCCTTGGTAGATGCAAAATAGGTGGGGGATGAGTGGCCGTTGCAGCATTGGCCTCTTGATAGCTCGGCGCTCCATATCCTGAAAAGTTAGTAGAACTAATAGGAATATTATTAGGAAATGTAGCGAGAGAAGGCCTTAAACCAGAATTGGCCACAAAGTGTGGATTGTGAAAGCTCGTAGAAGGAATGTAAGGTGGCATAATCCCCATGGAGGTACTCACGCCGAGGGATGCTTGTGCTTCCGTGTTTGGCAAGTAAGACGTAGAGGCCTCTTCGTGCAACAACTCCACTTGGTTAGCGCTTTGTAACACACTTGGTAGAGCCCCCGTTTGAGGCATTCGTGCTCTATCATCTCGGCCGTGCACTTCACTCTCCAAATCATCCAACCTATTAGTAAAACGAGTCTCCAAAGCTTCCATGGATTGTTGCAAGGATTGTTGAAAAGATTGTTGCAAGGATTGTTGCATGGTTTGCAACATGGCAGCCACCGAACTAGTGGACGTCTCTTCCACATGTTCCTTATTCTTCTCATCACCTACACTTGTCATCTTAAAAACACGACAAAGATCAAGGTATAGAGTGCACTTGAATTAACCACCAAGACTTGCCCGAGATGAAAATCCGACAAGTTGCAAGTATGCAAACACAACAAGGCAACAAAGAGAAGATTCACCACACACTTGCTTAGGAAAACAATGCTAGGAAGCTACTAAACCACCAAGACACAACACAAGTATTATGAATTAATTAATTAATTTTTTGTTGTTTCGAGTAGGCCTTTGCTAGGCACTACTAGATGACTACTCTTTTCGTGCCCGGCCCCTTATTAGTTTTACGCCGCCGGACAAGGTTTTCTAGTCTTAATCTCTTTTTCTGTGCCCAGCTCCTTATTAGCTTTACGCCGCCGGACAAGGTTTTTCTGATTTTAACAAAAAAAAATTCAAAGGTACTCAAACAACAACACAAGATGTTCCTTCTTGGTGTCGTTCCCGTATCCTAGCACCGATTCTTTCACAAGCATGTAACGAACACAAAAACAAAGCTGGTTTTTGGTCTCAATCCCACGTTTTGTAAGCCACAAAAATTAGCAAAGGATCAATCAATTCGTGGACTAGTTGAAAGCATTAAACAACAAGTGAGACAACCTTTCAACTACAAATTTAGATGGACCTTTAGTGTTCTAGCCATGGACGTTTTTTGAGCAGTTTTTTCCAGCCATGGATGTCTAGATATTCGGCCAAGACAACAACAATTCAAGGACACAAAACGTCCACAACGACACAAGACAAAGACAACTATAGCCGCACACAACAACAACGCAGCCACACAACAATTTCGAACCAAATACTTGCAACAAGTGGAAATTCAAGGTCGGAACAAGATTTAGATGGCGATACCTTCGCGCGGCTCTGATACCACTTGATGGCCGGATCGATGGAGATGGAGATGGTGCAAAGGAATCGCCAAGCGAACTCGAGAACTCCTTGCTTTTGATGATGGTTCGAAAATGGTGACAAGGGATATGGATGCCCGATCTTGGATATGACTCACCAAGACACGAACAAACTAGGTTGCTAGAAACGTCGGATATTACGCACCAACGCCTTTAACAAGAGAATTGAACGAAGCAAGAACAAGAACTTTGAATTGAAAATGCAAGGGAAAAGTAAGCAACAAATTTTAGTCCAAGTCTAAGAGAAGGAGGAGGAGAAGGCCGGCCATATAACCTAATTCCAAGCCTCATAAAATCAGCCCCCTCACTTAAGGAAATTACATAAATTAACCCGACAAACCCGAAAACTTAAAAAGTATCATCCACCGTAGAATTGTCACTTAGAACCATGAATCAAAATAGAACTCCAACCATCTTCAATGCACTCTTTCGGAAAGCTATACCCCATGAGCTCCTCTTGTACTTGACATAGAATGGCCTTAGCTCGGGATCGCGTAATACGACCTAGATAAGGCGGTGTAGTTCCTTGAGCTTTGGCACCATCAAGCCTGGATTCCGCCTTGTGGCCCGGCGTGCCTCCAGCCTCATGAAAGGGCTCTCCGTCCCTTGGCAAAGGCGCACTATCACCCCCACGCAAGGGCGCACCGAGATGCTGCCCGGGCACGTCACCATCCCTTCGCAAGGGCTCCGCATCCAAGCTTGTAGGCACGCTTTGGGCCAGCGCGTCTAGAGCATGCCGTGGCTCCTCCGCATGTTCCGTCGTGTGCTCCATTGTTGGCTCAGATGTCGATGGAATCACATCAATTCACCTTCTCTTATGCTGATATCAAGAAAATTCTTCAAGTACCGAGTGAAGGCTTCACAACTCTTCCCCAAACGCCATGGCAAGACACTAATGGAAGAGAGGTGAACGTCAAAAGGCTGCTGGGACATGTTCCTGCCCAAGGAAAGGAAGTATTGACTCATAGATTGAGTCGATTGGGTAAAATGGTACATTAGTACATCACCAGGGTGGTGATTCCAACGTAGGAGAAGCGCACAACGCTCAATTCCAATGACGCGCTCCATCCTTCTTGATCTGTTTCTACGCAAGGAAAAGATCAATGTGCCCCAGATAATGATTATGCACATGTGCAAGTGCATTTCCAAGGAGAGCCATGGACTTCCTTATGCTGTTCTGGTCAAGGAAATCATGAAAAAGAACGATGTTTACCATCCAAAGGAGGAAGAAGAGCTCGGACAAGAGATGGACATGTCAAACATCCAAAGGATGAAGCACTCCCAGGAACTGCTTGAAGAAACGGAACAACAAGTGTTCCTCGAACAAGGAGATTGCACCTCTGTCCTTCAAGCTCTCAATTGTTTGTGTGGGGTCAATGAGCGAATCCTCGATGTTCTTCTAGACCTCCAACAGAAGTTACCCTCCTCCTCCTCCAATCCATGAACAAGCCCCCCTACAAAATTCTCCCTAGCTCATCTCACCCCCTCTCTAAGTGCTTTAAGATGTTTGTATTTTCATGTTTGTATAAACTTTTTCTTTGAATAGATTGGGTATTATTCTCTAGTAATGATTGTGCTTTCCTTGCGTTCTCAATTTATGTCTTTGCTTAATCTTTTTGATGATTCCAAAAGGGGGAATGATAAAATGTGTGAGATGCATTATTTCAAAGTTATCATAGCATGACCTTTGCTAAGGGGGAATAATCTCACAAAATCTTCTAAGTAGGAATTGCATAACCACATAAGTGGAACTCCTTGCGATATATTGTCACACTAAGAGGGAACTTGCATGAGCATAAAATTGAATGAAATACTTATCATTTTATTTTGGGTTTGTCATCATCAAAAAGGGGGAAATTGTTGAGTCGGTGTTAAGAACTCACGTTCATTAACACTTGAACAACATCCTCATTTCGGATAATGACAAACACCATAGGAGCTAACGTCAATTGGTAAGTATTTCAGCATAACAGGTTGCACGTCGCAAAGCACAGAATAACAAGTTCGCACATCATGGGAAATAAAGCAACAACGAAAAGAGAGTGACCAACCTCAGAAGAGAATAGGTTGCGCATTGCAGAACAAAGCACAGAATAACAAGTTCCCACATCATGGGAACTAATGCAACTAATATAACGCTGAATATAAACTTCTCTATTCCTACAAGGACTTCCTCCCTAGGCAAAACTAATGTATTCTCTCAACCTTAACTTGGTGAACGCTCACAATCAAAGCAAAAGAAAACTCAAACCTCTTCGTCCTTCTGCCTCTTCAGCAGAGTTCCCCTAGACCTAGGAACTCCTTCTTCCTTTTTTCACCGTCGTTGAGATTAGCTCGCCGCCAAGGACTTTTCACCAACTTGATGGTCTTCACCTGAGTAGCTCTTCAACTCTTTTCTCTTTGTGTTTGGAATTTGAGATTTGTGAAAAAAGGGCATGAAAGTCAATGTTGAAGGTTTTAAATAGGTGTGATGAGAAACCCTTATCCATTTGAGGTATTTGTCCTAAATACCCTTTTTAACTTTCTCTCCAAGTCTGATCCTTAAGGTTGACATGTGACTTTGATTTGAATTTGAATTGTCAACTCTTGGATTACATCGGACCGTTGGATGGTCATCTTCAACCTGCTACAACTCTGAAGTTTGAGACGCTCTTTTGTCCGATATTGACATGCATGATCCTAAAATGCGCTGAGATGTCGCTTTCACGCATGTTCCAGTTCCAATACAAAGGGAACCCTCGTCTTCTCGGTTCCCTTGTCTAGGGAACTCTTCTTGACTCCAAGGGATTCCTATTCTTCTTATCTAGTTCCCATCGTGTGGGAACTTTAGTTCATTTTGTTCCCATCTCGTGGGAATTCTTGTCACTTCTAAGGTTGGACACTTTCTTTTTGTTGTTGCATTAGTTCCCATGCTTTGGGAACTTGTTGTTCTGTTTTTTGCTTGGTGATGCCAACCTATTATACTAAAATACTTGGCAATAGGCATTAGTTCCCATGGTGTTTGTCATTATCAAAACTGAGGGCGTTGTTCCAATGTTAATGAACATGAGTTCCTAACACCGACTCAACAATTTCCCCCTTTTTGATGATGACAAACACATAATAAAATGACAAGTATTTTGTAGTTTTAAGGCATGCAAGTCCCCCCTGAGTGTGACAACATTTTGTAGGGAGTTCCACTATATGGTTATGCAGTTCCTACTTAGCAGATTTTGTGAGATTGTGCCCCCTTTGTTTGTAAAGGCCATACTGTGATAACTTAAAACAATGCATCTCACACATTTTATCCTTCCCCCTTTTGGCATTATCGAAAAGATTAAGCATGTATAAGAGAACATAAAAAATAAAACTGCAAGCGAACTAAAGATCCATTTTATTACTTAGGCAAATAAGTTGTACAGAAGAGAACTCCATACTGAAATACAAAGTGGGAGAAGGTGAGAGAGTGAAGCACGGAATAAAGAAGAGAAGAAGAAAAGAAGGAACTGAGATTCACTAACACCATCTCTATAGATGGTGTCGTGAGTAGACCTTCTTCTCCACACAAATAAAGCAAAAGCTCCCGCTTGATTTGCCTCTTCTTCCGATGGTGGCCATGGGAGTCTTCTTCCAAGCTAAAGGTGTTGATGAGCTGATGCACGACTTGGTATGAGCATTGACGATCTTGGCGATGAACGCCTCTTAGGAAGGATGGATTGTGTCGAAGACTGTTCATCGAGAAGGTGTGTGGGGGTCATCTTCTTCTTTCATGCTTTTCATAAAAGGAGCAAAGGAGAACACATAGTCTGTGTTGTGAAGATGAGTTTCAACTTGAGAGAAGAGGCCGGTATTTAAAGATTTAAATCAGAAGGGTATAGTTGTCTTTTGCATTATGCCCTTGGAAATCGGAAGCGGCCGATGTCTCTTCATCTTCATTGTTAGCGTCTTCAATAAGGTTTGAAATGTGGCACCTTTTCCATGGTGCAATTTAAACGCTTGGCTCTCAATTAGTCTTCCTCTAATAAGTAGCCTGACACACCTTTTTATCTTCCCAAGATTGAGTTATTGATTTGATTAGGCATTTCGTCTTACTCGGATTTGAGGTTCCCATGATCTTGCAAGAAAGGCTCGTTTGAACAGAGTGGTGAAGGGAACTCATGTTCAAAATTTATTGTGAGGGATAGGAACATAAAGGACTTAGAGAATTTCAACCCGAAAAGGTGAACAAGAGGGGCTCATGGGATGAGTTTGTCCAGTCCGAGACTTTGGGTAAGCTTATGATCAACTATCATTGTGGCTTGTAATGCGGGTTAGAGGGAACTCAAGTTGATCGTTTTGGGCCAAGAAGAATAAGAGTTCCTATGCGTACAACTGTTTGCCTTAAACTAGTAACAACAAATAAAGTGAATGCAAAGTTCCTAATTAGTTCCTACCATGCAAAACAACTAAACTAACCAATGATCAGGGAAAGAATAGACAGAGACTTATTTAATTTAAAGCTATTATCCCTAAGAGCATATGAAGGTGCTGGAAGGGACGCCTATCCAATGCCTTGGTGAGAATATCTTCTCTCTGTTCTTCAGTTCTGCAGTGTTCCATTATAATGTTCCCTTGCTCAACATTGTCACGTAAAAAGTGATGACGAACGTCAATGTGCTTAGTGCGTGAGTGATGAACGAGATTTTTAGAAATTTTTATGGCACTAGTGTTATGACATTTAATAGGAACAGGTCCATAACACATACCGTAATCACTAAGTTGGTACATAAGCCACAAGACTTGGGAGCATCATGATGCAACGACCACATATTCTGCTTCGGCCGTCGAGAGTGCCACTGAGTTTTTTTACTTTGATCCCCATGCCACAAGGCACCCTCCTAGGAACTGAGCTATCCCAGATGTGCTCTTCCTCTCCACCAAATGACTAGCAAAGTCTGCATTTGAATATGCAACAATCTCAAGGGAACTTCTACGTGGGTACCACAAGCATAAGTTGTTTTTCCCTTTGAGATACCTGAAAATTCTCTTCACCTCCTTGAGGTGTGATTCCTTGGGGTTAGCTTGAAAGCGTGCATATAGGCACACGGCAAGCATGATATCGGACCTACTAGTTGTAAGGTAAAGAAGGAAACCAGTCATACCTCTATAGTTCTTTTGGTCCACATCTATACCTTTTTCATCCACATTCAGCTTTGAGTTGGTGGAGAATGGAGTATTGATTGGTCTTGAATTCTCCATCCCATACTTGGCCAACATTTCATTAATATACTTTTGTTGATGTATCTTTGTTCCCTCCTTGGTCTGAGTGATTTGGAGCCCCAAGAAGAATGTAAGTTCGCCAATCAGGCTCATCTCGAATGCTAAACTCATTAGATCTTTAAACTTCTCAACAAGTGAGGGGTTAGTGGCACCAAAAACAATATCCTCAACATACACTTGAACAATAAGAATGTCTTTGGACGCTTTCTTAAGAAAAAGGTTCTTGTCAATGGGACCACGAAGGTACCCATGTGACAAGAGAAACTGTGCAAACTTGTCATACCAGGCTCTTGGGGCCTGTTTAAGTCCATATAGAGCATGTTGAAGGAAGTAGACGTGATTAAGAAAGTTCCCATCTTCGAATCCTAGTGGTTAAGCCACATATACTTCTTCTTTCAAATGCCCATTAAGAAAGGCAGTCTTCACATCCATCTGATAAAGCTTGAATCCCTTGTGAGCTGCAAAGGCTATTAGGAGTCTAATCGCTTTGATCCGTTCCACATGAGTAGAGGTCTCATCATAGTCGATTCCTTCTTCCTGGTTGTACCCTTAAGCTACCAGCCGATTCCTTATTTCCCATTTGAATGCTTATTCAGGCTTGTCTAAGGTGGGCTTGGTACTTAAGCGCCTTTGGGCCACCTCCCCTATTTGGAGCACCAGATAATATGAGGTTGGTTTAGATCCGACAAGGGCGCGAGAGGTTTTCAAAACTTGTATGAATTAATAACGTTCCCAATATACCTTCTACTCTAAGAAGTCTACAATCTCGTAGTTCTTCTTTCGATTTATGAGTTATCTCATCTCGAGATTTACTCCTTTCCGTTCCGATAAGCTCCACATAAAGTTCTATATCTAAAACACATTCCGATAATATCTCTTGAATATTATAAATTACCATAATACCCTTAAGAATTTCCATTCTCACTTACTTAGTCTCTTTAGACTAATTCCGCTTTTCCGCATGTTTGCTTGGCATTTCTCGCCCTTCGCGACTTATGCCAGACTCTAGGGATCCCAGGAAGGCATAGATGATGCCACACAAGGAAGGAAGGGCCGGACTCTCAAAGATGTATTTTCCGTTCATTTTGGTATATTTAATTTCATGTTGTAAGAACAAGCTTTCGATTTCCGCTGTCGAACCGTTTTGATGTTAAGTTGGTTAATGATGTAAGAACAAAGTCTCATTCGTGAGCATCCTTTTATTTATATACATAACGTTTATGTCAATTTCCGCTTTTTTCTAAGTTTTAATATCATTATAAAGCATAGGGTGACTTTGGGCGGTAAAGTCCAAGGTCACTGGCGGTAATACCCAATGTTGCAAAATAGGGGTGTTATAGTCACAATATTATATGAACTCTGAGTTCTTGAACTCGATTCCATGGTCAGATCTCAATGCAATGAGCTTTAGTCCCAAGCTGACTTGTACTCTCTTCATGAATGGCTCAAATTCCCTAAAGGTATTTGCTTTGGATACAAGGAAAATAACCCAAGTAAATCTAGAAAAATCATCAATAAGAATGAACATGTACATTTTTCCTCCATATCTAGCCATCTGCATGGGACCACAGAGATCCATGTGGATAAATTCCAATGGACGGGTAGTACGCACGACTCGTTTGAGTTTGAAGGAACTTCTTGTTTGTTTTCCTTTGACGCATGTTTCACACATCTTCATGCCTTCTCGATTAATCCTGGGCAGTCCAACCACGAGGTCTTGAAGGTACAACTTCAGAATTTGGTTCACACCAGCATGTCCCAATCTTCTATGCCAGATTTCTGCTTCATCAATGGAACTAGAAAGACATAGTTTCCTTCGGGGCTCATACATGTATCCACAAAATAGACGTTGTTGGATCTTATTCCTTTGAGAATATTCTTATTTGTTTTCTTGTTGATCACAAGACATTCCTTTGAGTGAAATGTGACCACATTGTTTCCTTGGTCACACAATTGAGTGACCACATTTTTTGATCTTGATTCCTTTGTTGATGATTGCTTCGCCAGTTCCAATAATTTTGCCCTTGTTCTGTTACCGAAGGAGACGTGGCCTCCATCGACTTTTGTAAGTAGTGAGGTGAGATTATCTTTCTTCCCGGTCATGTGGTTGGAGCATCCACTATCAATGACTCATATGTTGTTCCCCCTCACTACGACCTACAAAATCAGTTATATTTGTTGACCAAAGCAAGATGTCTCTTGCCTAGTTCCATGCAAGGAAACAGAGTTCTATCGACCAAATAATCTGTTAAGTTATGAACTTGCGTGGAGTTCCTATGACTTAGTGAGGTGTTCCTAAGCGAGTTCCCACTCTTGGGAACTTTCCACTAATTTGGCCTGTTCAAATTTTTTCTTTGAAAGTTTTGTTTTTGTAGCTCTTGTTCCCAACAATGTGTGAGCTGTAAGCTTGTCTTTTGGGACAACTTTAAATGTTGGGCCCATGGGCTCCACACTCCTAGCATGTTTTGTAGTACCCTCTAGGATAGAACTTTGGGTGGGGTCTTTGGATCCTATTTCATTCCATGGTTTCCTGATTGTAGACTCTAGACTCGTTTCCCTTGGATATCTTAAGATACATTTTGTTGCTAGTGTTCCCAGTGTAGTGTTCATTGTTCCCATCTTTTCCGCTTTCAAGTGCACAGATTTTCTCTTCTAACTGAGCATTCTTCAATTTTGGCTTTGAAGCTCAAGCTCCCTACACTCATTTCTTTCTTTTTCTGTGAGAGGGGAGGTCCTATCATTTGATGATTGCTTATCTTTTGATTAATTATTTAAGCACAAGAGAAGAGATTATGGATAAAAACAATCAAATCATGATCAAAGGCAAACATACACAACCATTGTTGGGTTAAACCCAAACCTAGAAAGAGGAGAACCACTCACTCATATTCATGATTGAGAAACAACTAATTGAATTAAAAATAAACTTACAAGCAAATCCAAAACAATTGTCTTCCAAAATCTCCAACTCGTCTCTCTAACGTGTCAAACTTTAATGCTAAGAGTGTAGATCCTCAAACAAAGCTAAGATAAGGGTTTTTGTACTAAAACTAAAGCTATTTCCTAAGGAAATAAATCTATCAAGATAAATCTCCTAAGGAAACTATCTAAATGGGATAAAAGTACATTAATTATGCCGACTCGGATCGTCCCCTACCGACATGGGATGCCTCGGTACCGACCCTGTCAAGGTCGGTAGGGTTTTTCTTCGAACTTTCTCCAACTTGTCTTCATTGACTACCTCGGTACCGACCCTAGGCACCTTGGTACCGACCGTACTGCCTCGATACTAGCCTCGTAACTGAGAGCATGCTTCGGTAGGGGGGTCGTTACACCTTGCTTTTGCCTCGATTCTTCTTCCTTAGGTTCGGTAACAAGTCTCTGTACTTCCTTCTCGGCTTGATCTTGGCTCTTTTCCTCTACTCCTTGCATCACTTCGTCTTTACTGCTCATGCATTTTTCCTTGGGCTTTCTCCTCTCCTTAAAACGCTCCAAAACGGCTCAAAAGACCTATAAAACGCCACCAAAACTTATGTAGACTCCATATCTTAAGCAAATACGAAAACCTACATAAATAACTCTAAACCACACACAAAACTTAAGAAATACAACACAAACACACAAAAACACACCCTAAAACACGACTAAAAAGGTGGACATCAAAATACCCCATACTTAGACTTGCTTGTCCTCAAGCAATACCCAAACATTAACCAATACCTATAAAACATCCTTCAAGTATTAGCCCTTGTACATCATTAAGCACAAGTAGAAGAAATAGACAAGTGAATGCAACGTCATCACACATATATATGAGCAACCTCAAGAAAAAGCAACCAAAATCCATCCTCACAAGGGTATGTGTGTTTCTCTCAACTCTCAAGTGTTTAGGCTTTGAGTAACAACTCTCAACTCAATCCTATATGCAAAAAAAACTACATAGACATTGATACTTATATCACCAAGCACTCCACCGGAGATGACAAAACACATGAAAATCATTAAGATAACTTAGGCTCAATGGAAGACTTCAAAGAAGACTCCATTCGGCCGGGTTGTAATGGGGATAGGTATAAACAATAAGGCATGGAACTATTTAGGCTATGTGGTGCTAAAAATCCGGGAATCAAGACTCCTAAACTTACAACACGACTTTCACCCAAACTTTTTCAAAAAAAAACAAACTCACTAATCGAGAAGAACACTTTTCATTCTTTCAACCCCCATCATATCCCAACTAATCCCGCTTAATAAAAATAATAAGGAAAATTTTGGCTCATTGCACACTTATTCACAAACTTCCTCTTTTTTTCATTTTCTCATGGCTTTTTCCGATTTTTTTTCTTAAGTTTCTGATTTCTTTTCCTTTCTTTTCAACAACAAGTGCATGCAGAGAACCAAAAATCCTTTTACATATATAAACTGTGAGATCAATAAATAACCAACCCATATTACCCTCACACTTGAACCAATACATCTCTTACTCAACAATAATCAAAATAACCAACACTATATCCTAATTCCCAGATAGGGTCAGGCTAACATCGGCTAGGGAATAATTTTTGTGGAGCTACAAATAAAAGGATTTAGGCTCAATTTGGCTTCAAACAAGGAATAATGATAAGGTTAGGTAAAAAGATAGATAAAAAGTGGGTTAAAGAATAAGTTCTCTATTATATGATATCACATGCAATGAACTAATATCCCATAAAGGCTTTAAGAAATAGATAAGCATATCAATGTCAAGAGATAATATGCATAAGGAGAGTAAATCACACAAGAAAAGAACACGAATTTTTGATGTTCTCTCTATTAGGCCAAAAAAACTCACTAGGTAGTAGTTTTTGTTGGATTAAGTCACTTAGCTTCTACTTAAGATCATATGTGCTCAATTTCATCACAAGCTAATTTCTACATCAAAAATAACTTCAAGTAGACTCAGGCTAAACTATCCAAACATGCCATAGGAATTACATGATCAAGTAAGTCAAAGCAACAAATTAGGACATCCACGTGGAGTATAATCCATCCAAAAACAACCATTACTGCTCTCAGCGACCTCGTTCAGCATGAGGTGCTCATCTGGATTGGAGTCATCAACCGGCTCAGCATTGCCGAGCTCCGTGTGAGTATGGAGCATCTTGATCTCTGCATCAACGATCTCATTCACAAAGGGATTGAAACGAAGCTTGACCATCTCATCCCGAATATCAAAGGTTAGGAGTCCCCTCCTAACATCAACTCTTTCCCCAACTGTAACTAAGAATGGGCTACCAAGGATGATAGGCACCACTAGGTCCTCTGCCATCTCCATAATAAAGAAGTCGTTGGGGACAAAGAATTCGCCCACTTCGACAAGAACATCATCAACAACTCCACTTGCCTTCACGAACGATCCATCTGCCATGTAAAGCTTTATATTCACCAGTTCCAACGGTCCCATATTGGTCTTGGACCAAATGGAAAGAGGTAGAAGACTTGCACTGACACCTAGATCACATAAAGCTTTGAAACGATAACCTCCAATACCAATAGTAATAGCAAACTTACCTAGATCGCCTAGCTTTTCAGGGAGTTCCAAAGAACGGACCTCATCAGTCAGCTTTGACATTGATCTCTTCCTAGACAAAATCTCCTTCAAAAATTTAGTGTAAGTAGACATTTCGCTTAGGGCCTCATCGAAAGGAATAGTGATATTTAAGCCTTGGAGTACCATCACAAAACGCCTAAAATTACCCTCAATGGAGTCTTTGGGCCCAAGTTGTGGTTTTACCGAATCGACAAGAGGGTCGATCGGGGCAGGAGAGGGGTCGGTACCGAACTTGGGGGTCGTTATCGATGTCAACTGGGTCGTCGTCTTCACCGTCGTGCTCTGATTGATTTGGCAACTGTTTTCTGCTCCTTAGGTGTATGGCTGCAATTTGGCCCCTAGGGTTTTCCTCGGGACGGCCCGATAATTGCCCTTGAGGTCTTGGAATATGTGCAACAAGGTTGCCAATTTGGGAATTGACACTTTTCTTCCATGTTTCAAGCTCACCCAATTGTTCTTGAACACCTTTCATCTGGGTGTTGAGATCAGCACGAACTCCATTAATCCCATCATGGATGCCTTGTACCCAAGATGGGGGCTCTTGATAGCCCGGAGGTCTGTAAGGATGAACCTTTTGATCTTGTTGAGGAGGTTCGCTTCCTTGTCCGTGTGCATAATTGCCCCAGGTGGGCTGAGTGTTATTCCTCCCTGCATAAGAATTATTGCCTTGGTTCCTATAGGAACCTCTCATATAATTAGCTTCTTCATGTGCTTTAGCAGCACGAACATGTTGCAAGTTAGTGTAGGCAAAAGTAGGATAGGCAAAACATATACAGCCCCATGTACTTGTGCAAATTAGTCATATAGACACCCCACCTTTGGTTTGGACCTATTGAGCACATAAACTTAATATTTTGGGCCTATTAAACACCTGGTCGATGACAACTTCGTTGAGTGTATATCACGCACCCAATTTTTTTTCCAACTGTGTGCCACATAAGATCAAAACTTGCCACATAAGTTCAATTTGTGCCACATAAGCCCAAAACTTTACACATAGATTTAAAAATTAAATTAATTTTTTCTACCAAAAAAACATAAATTAATTTTTTTAGATCAAATTGGGGCCAATTCAGATCTATACCACCATTGACGCCTAGATCCGACACCGCCATTGACGGATTTGACGCCTAAAATCTTTCATGTTTTAGCAACAACCCAGATCTGGAATCGCCAATGACGCCCCTCCGCCACTCCTCACCGTCCCGAACATCCTCATCCCCACCCTCGTCGCCGCCTGCATCTTCGCCATTTGTCCCCTTCAACGGTGGATTTGCAAGGCTTGTTCCAGATCCGGAATGACAACCCAGATCCAAGAAGAACCTAGATCCAACAGTGGACCAACGAAGCGTTGGAGGAGCCAACAACCACGACCATTCTCATTTTCTTCTTTGAAAAAAAAAGAACGAGCGTACTCCCGTAGAAGAAGATGAACAAGGTAAAAAAAGGGGTTTTGGTTTTCTATTTTATTTTTATTTTTTTAAATAATTTTCCATGTCAAGCATCACTCTTTCAATAAGGGTTTTTTTTCTTTTTTCTTTTTTCTTTTTATATTAATTCTATGTCAGCTACAATAGGGGTTTAATCGCCTAGTTGCACTTGGATTACACGCACATCGCCACATCAGTGACCAGGTGTTTAATAGTCCAAATTGCTAAGTTTAAGTGCTCAATAGCTCCAAACCAAAGGTGAGGTGTCTAAATGACTAATTTGCACAAGTACATGGGTTGTATATGTTTTGAGCCCCATCCTTGACAAGGATGAGATGATTTAAAGAAACTTACCTGCTTTTTAAGCCAATTGATCTCATCTTGCATGAATTGGAATTTGACATCCGAGTCTACCTCTGTCATTTGTGGCTCATAAAGCTTCTTTTGTTGTGGCTTGGCTTGCTGATCAAAATAAGCAAGAATACTCTTTCTCCAGAAACTGCCATTTATGGGTATACCATACATGGCGTCATAGTTAGTCAGCTTGTCTAACAATGCACATGCGTCATCGGGATTCATCTCAATAAACCCACAATCAGTGTGCAGGTTGATGCGGTCCTTGGTTGCAGAATCGGTACCTTGGAAGAAGATTTCTTGGAGCACATAAGCTGGTTGCCCATGAGTGGGCACTTTCGGAGAAGCTCCTTGAATCTCTCTCATGTCTCTACAAAGGTTTCACCACGCAACTGGTGATAGGAAGTGATGCGCTTCCTAAGCTCCGTCGTCTTTGCTGGTGGAAAGAACTTAGTCATTAACAAGTCATGCAAAGTCCTCCACGTTGTGACTGATTTTGGAGGCAAGCTCTCAAGCCAACTCGGTGGTTTACCTGCAAGGGACCACTTAAAGGCCTTCAAGAGCACATATTCTAGTGACACACCGTCAGCAATAATTATATCACATAAATCAGTGAAATTCTTAACATGCTCAATAGGACATTTAGTGGGTTTCCCCTCAAATTGTGATCGCTTAATCAAGGATATAATTGAGACTTGATCTCAAAGGCCCGATCAATATTAGGGAGTACTTTGGGTGGGGTCTTTGGATCCTATTTCATTCCATGGTTTCCTGATTGTAGACTCTAGACTCGTTTCCCTTGGATATCTTAAGGTACATTTTGTGGCTAGTGTTCCTAGTGTAGTACTCATTGTTCCCATCTTTTCTTCTTTCAAGTACACAAATTCTCTCTTCTAACTGAGCATTCTTCAATTTTGGCTTTGAAGCTCAAGCTCCTACACTCATTTCTTTCTTTTTTTTGTGAGAGGAGAGGTCCTATCCTTTGATGATTCCTTATCTTTCGATTAAGGAATTAAGCACAAGAGAAGAGATTATGGATAAAAAAAATAAAATCATGATCAAAGGCAAACATACACAACCATTATTGGGTTAACAACAACCTTAGAAAGAAAAGAACTACTCACTCATATTCATTATTGAAAAATAACTAATTGAATTAAAAATAAACTTAAAATCAAATCCAAAGCAATTCTCTTCCAAAATCTCCAACTCGTCTCTCAAACATGTCAAACTTGAATGCTAAGCGTTTGGATCCTCAAACAAAGCTAAGAGAAGGGTTTTTATACTAAAACTAAAGCTATTCCTAAGGAAATAAATCTATTAAGATAAATCTCCTAAGGATACTATCTACACAGGGTAAAAGTACATTAATTATGCCGACTCAAATTGTCCCCTACCGACACGGGATGCCTCGGTACCGACCCCGTTAGGGTCGGTAGGGTTTTTCTTCGAACTTTCTCCAACTTGTCTTCACTGACTGCCTCGGTACCAACCCTAGGCACCTCGGTACCGACCCTACTGCCTCGACACTAGCCTCGTAACTGAGAGCATGCTTCGGTAGGGGGTCGTTACACCTTGCTTTTGCCTCGATTCTTCTTCCTTAGGTTCGGTAACGAGTCTCTATACTTCCTTCTCGGCTTGATCTTGGCTCTTTTCCTCTATTCCAAGGGCTCAAAAGACCTATAGAAGACCACCAAAGCTTATGTAGACTCCATATCTTAAGCAATACAAAAACCTACACAAACGACTCTAAACCACACACAAAACTTGAGAAAAACAACACGAACACACAAAAACACACCCTAAAACACGACTAAAAAGGCTGACATCAAGCTCTAAGTTCGTCGCATTCCAACTTCTCGGGACCGTCTTCCCGTCATGGGAAACTAGTTCGTAGGCTCCTTGCCCAACAACTTTCCTGATCAGATGGGTCCTTCCCAGTTTGCTCCGAGTTTACCAGCATTCGGTTCTTGGGTATTCTGGAAGACTTTTGGTAACACCCAATCACTTACCTGAAACACCTTGGCCTTAACGTGTTTATTATAACTCTGAACCACCCCCTGCCTGTACGCTGCAATACGAATGAACGCCTCATCTCGTAACTTGTCAACTGTGTCTAAATGTGGAACATGTTGTCTCGGTTAGATTCTTCAGTGGTGAGACCATATTGGGTTGTTGGAAGTGTTATCTCAGTGGGTAGCACAACTTCGCAACCATATGCCAACGGGAAAGGCGTATGTCCGGTGGCTATTTTAGGAGTTGTTCGATTTGACCACAAAATAAGGGGCAATTCGTCTGCCCACTTCCCCTTAGCTTCTTTGAGGTGTTTATTTAAGTTTTTATAAATACCTTGTTACTAGCTTCCGCTTGACCGTTTACCTGAGCAGATCGCAGAGTCGACATTACTAGTTGGATGTTGTATTGTTGGCAAAAGGACCTCGTCTTCTCACTGATGAACTGAGAGTCATTATCATAGACTATAGGTGATGGTACACGAAATCTGCTTAGGATGTTGCTCTTAATGAAGGAAACGACATGTATGTCTTTTACTTCTTTGAAAGCTTCCGCTTCAATCCACTTGGAAAAGTAGTTAGTCATAGCTAAGATATAAACACATTGCCCAAAAGATGGAGGAAGTTTACCAACATTGTCTATCCCCCATTTCATGAACGGCCAAGGGGATGTTATTGGATGGAGTAACTCTGGTGGTTGATTCGGAATTGGTCCATGACACTGGCACGCGTCACACCTTGGAGAAAAATCAGATGCGTCTTTATTCATTGTAGGCCAATAATAGCTCATCACGCTTACTTTTTTTGCCAAATTGCGACCCTAGTGTGATTCCTGCACTCGCCATCATGAATGTCTTATAACACCTTCTGTAATTCATCTTCTCTCATGTATCATGCGTATAGTCCTAAAGACATCCACTTGAACAATACGTTATCTTTAATAGCGAAAGTGGAAGCTTTTACCTTAAGTCGTCGCGCTTCTTCTTTATCGTCCAGTGCACAAATGTTATCTTGTCATACTCCCTTGGATCGATTGCTGAACCGAGATTTGATGGAGCGTCTGCTTGCGCATTGGCGTCTCGGGTCACTTGTTTTACTTCAAAATGCTTGAAACCTTTTATGATCCCTTCAGCTCTCTCCAAATATGCTTTCATTTTTTAATCCCTGGCAACATATGAATTCGTGACTTGATTGACAATGAGCAAAGAGTCACATATTACCCCGATCTCTTGGACATTTAGTTCTTTAGCGATGATTAGCCCCGCAATGAATGCTTTATATTCTACTTCGTTATTTGTGGCTTTGAATGTGCAACCAATGGCCTGGGCTATCCTATCCCCCTATGGTGACTTCAGGACTACCCCTAGCCCAACACCTACTTGATTTGACGCCCCATCAGTGTGTATTAACCACTTGTTAGTGCTCAATGACTTCTCAACTTGTAACATCTCCTGATCTTCACTTTTTGGTAAGGTAGGAGTGAAGTCTGCCACAATATCTGCCCAGGCTTGAGATTTCATTGTTATTCGTGGCTCGTAGGTGATATCATACCCGTCAAGGTGAATTAATCACCTTACCAAACTATCTGGCTCGTAGGTGATCTTATGTGCACTCGAACGACTTATTCTTCGAAATGTCATAAAATAGCTTGTTCCTATCTGACGACCTGGAAATAAACATGTTGAGTGCAGCAACTCGTCCTGTCAATTTCTAGACGACTTTGACACATCGTGGTGATTGTAGCTCCATGATAGCTTTTATTTGGTACGGACTAGCTTCAATTCCTCTTTCCGTAAGATAAATCTCCTTCGATTTCTTGTATTCCCCATGGTCGTGGGAACTTCACACATTGATGATAAGTTGAAGGGATAGCCTTCTTTCCATGGATTCATGGCCTGCCCAAAATAACATTAAATGGAGATGGACAATCGAGTACTTGAAATTTCACCTGGTAGTTTACTCCACATGCAATGGTAGGCAGTGAAATTTCTCCCGATGTGTTGCACGATTCACCGCTAAAACCTACCAAAGTCATAGATTTCTTGGTGATGTCATCAAGCCCCAAACCTAAGCTGTATAAGGCATCCAACATGAGTAAATTAGTGGAACTCCCATTATCAATTAGAACGCGTTTAACAAGGAAGATTGCAACTGTTAACGAAATAATCAAAAAATCATGATGAATTTCTTCTTCCTTGATGTCGTCGAAGGTGATAGGCATCATGTCATGGGCTTTCTGAACAAAAACCCTGGGTTGCTCCCTCCGAGTACTCCTTGCGATTCTCTTAGTTGCAAAATACGTGACACCACACACTTCGGATAATCCTGTGATAACATTGATTACCCCCGTATGCTTTGGCGGTGGTGGTGGACTATCTTTCCCTTTGTTGCGTTCCATCTGTTCTCTTGCTCTTTCTGATATCAGGTCTTTAAGATACCCCTTGCGCGACAATTCACTTACCTCTTTCCGTAACGCGATAAATTCATTTTTTCTATGGCCATGGTCGAAGTGAAAATCACACCACTTTGATTTATCCTTATGATATGAAGGCATATTACTCTTCCTTGGCCACTTAACAATGTCCCCTATGTTACTGAGCATCTTGTCTACTTTCGTCGCATCCACTCGAAAGTTGTAGTAAGATATTCTCGGAGGTAGCTTCGGATCTTCATACTACTAGTATGCCTTAGATGATGCCATGTTTACAGTGGGCTTGGCGGGAGAAGAGTTTGGGTATGGAACGAATTTGGTTTCTCGCCGTCCCTTCCGGTGTTCTGGTTGATGTGGACTAATGGTCTTGCTAGAAAAGAGGTCGTCTTCTTCCAACTGTACATGTGCCAACGCCTTTACCTGTACTTCATCGAAATTCGAGCAAGGGTACTTAGTAAATTCGCGGTAAAGATCAGGGTTGCCGGAATGCTTCAATAGTTGTGGCCGCGTCGCATCCTTCTACGGTCACCAACTCTTCATTGTACCTATTTAGGAAGGCTTTCAAAGATTCGCCAGTCCTTTGGATTAAGCAGTATAGATCACTAGACCGTTTCTTGGCATGCCGGCTACTTGCAAACCTAACCCTGAACTTGTCAACCAACTCAGAAAAAGATGAAATGCCACCAAGTGGTAAATGAGAGTGCTAGTTGAGTGCTGGTCTGAATAACGTGTTACCGAACCAACGACACATAACAATTTCCTTCATGTAGAAGGGAATTGGCTAATATTCATAGCCTGTTTAAATGTGGCTATGTATTGATCTGGATCAGTAACCCCTTCATTCTTCGGTACGTTGGGGACGTGATACTGATGAGGATCGAATCAATGAAGTCGGTGCAAGGTCACTTGGATGCTCTCTTCTTGACTGTGGAATGGAAGGATGTGCCTCGGAGATGATTTGATGGAAGTGTGAATGGGTGGGAAACCAGAGATGGATGTTGGAAAATGAAGGTAGAAGGATATGAATGAGTTTAGGGCATGGATATGACTCACCACGCTCGAAACACAAGCAACGAGATTCAAGGACAACGATGTGACGCACCTTGCTCTTGGATCTCAAGGGTGATCCGATATTACTCACGAATCAAGATTGAAAATAAATAACATAAAACAACTTTATTAAAAGGCAAATTGCCAAACCAAAGTCGAAAACATGAATAAAATAAGACAAGAGTTTCAAGCATTTTTCAAGTCTCCTAGCATAGAGAAATGACGCCTCTTTTAAAGGAAAATCATCCTTCAACAAAACCCCTTCAATAACCAGCCATTTAATCCAATAATGAAGATGAAAGACCCTTGGAAAATCGGCATTAAATGTGTCTTGAATGGGCATGCAAGAGGCGCCAAACTCGACGCAAACTAGGCGTCTGGCGTGGCAACGGTGCACCCAGTGACTAGCAACATGCATGCCATGTCGTCTTCATATTTGATTGGCGCTCCATGGACCAAGAGACCATTTTGAAGCTCTTCTTGCAAGACATGAGCTCGAGCCCTTTAATCCGAACTAAATAAGGCTAAGCGTCGCTGGCTTGTGTGTTCGGGCCGCGGACGTCGGCGGCGCCAAGGGATGACCGGCACTCTTCGTCTTGCATAGGTTTGGGAGCGGTGAGATCACCCTCCAAGTTGTCTTCCATGGTCGTGAGCAGCTCGGAAGGGTCAGTACTAAGGTCGGTACCGTGGTTGGCATGGCCTTGCTTCGCCGTGGCGAACCTATTGCGCCCGGGTGGCTCGGTACCGACGGCGGATGGCTTAGTACCGAAGGCGGACGGGTTGGTACCGGGGTTGTCTGGGTCGGTATCGGGGCCGTCTTGACCATGAGGTGGCATAGTCACATCAGATACTTTCGATAGATGTCTACCCTCGCGATAGCAAGTACAAAGGGGGAATTAGTATATTCGTCCCGCCTCTCTATTGCTATCGGCTAGGGCCCCTAGGACATGAGTGATTCAGTCCTCCAGGGCTTTGAGGCGTTCTTGTAGTTGAACCACCTCGACATCCTCTCGTACAGCCCTTAAAGAGTTACCGTTTACTTGATAACCAGTTACATGTCTCCCATCCTCTAGGGTTACGAGGTTTGGATCATCTACATCTAGTCGACGGGCGATGCCATCCATTGCTCCTCTAATGCGTTGTTCATTCGGCGTTGATTGTACTTGAGATTGAAGCAAATTCCATTCATTAGTTAAAGTTTCGATTTCCTTTTCATATACCTCAGTGAACTTAACATGAGCTTCTTGTTGGTTCTCCGGATCCTTTCGAAGGGTGAGCATGGATGCACGCAATTCAGCAATAATACCAGATTCCACCATCGTTCCTCATTCAGCAGCAGCTTCCCATCTCTAGAGTTATGTTCTTTTCCTTTCGTGAAATTCCCGACATGCTGACCGCCAACATCTTGGATGATTTCTTTGTTATTAGGATCATCGACGTGGCTGTAAGTAGCGTTAATGATGAAGGATCTTGATGTTGTAAGTGGTGCAAGGTAATCCGAGGAAAACCCAAGCAATCTTGATGGAGGAACTTCTATTCTGGATTCACGAGAGAATATCCCCCTCTTCCGGACTCGAAATTGGGTGATTCCAAATCCCAGAGTTAGATCTATGAGTCTTCTTTAATACCTCAAAATTTGAGATAAAAATATCTTGTGAATCGAAAGTTATGCCAGTTTTACTGAGGTGTTGCAGAATCCACCGAGAAGAGATTTCGACTTGTGTTGATGGTGTTTTTGAAGGGGATTATGGATCCGAGTTTGATGGAGGAGGAGATGGTGATGTTGAGGATTAAAAGTGATGAGAAATTTGATGGTGATGGTGAATTGAGGATTGGATATGGACAAGCAAAACTCAAGGATATGACTCACCTTGAATCTAACTTGAACTAGGAGGCTCGGGCTAGGATGTGACTCACCTAGATCGAATCTCCAGGCTTGGATCGATATGACTCACGATCCACAAGATCTAAACTGAAAATTGAAAGAAATAACAAAGGAAAAACGTGCTTAAGAGGAGACCAAAGATTGGGATGTGTTCATCAATTCTTGTCTACTAGAAAACTAGAGCCCCAGTGGCTTATAAAGAAAGACCTAAGGGCAAAACTGACATTTGCCTTTGGAAAAGTTTAACAATTAACAAAATATACCCAAAATCTCCAAATGTCATAAAACACTCTCACAATCCAAGCAATGAACCACACAAGTCGTGGCCTTCTAACCAGACACGCACGCATCACTATTTCACGATGTGATGGCCTTAGCATAGTCACATCATCCTCCCTCCCTTCAAAAAGGATTCGTCCTCGAATCCGAGTGCACTTCCAAGTGAAAAACTCATGAACACCATAGCTTAGTGGCAACTCTATCCCAAAAGTGTTAAAGTAGACACGTCTGTTCAAGGGAATCTCCTCGGTGATGTTCAGGACAATTTTCAGCCTGTACTTGTTTAGGGTCGTTCTCTGAGCTCTGAACTCCAAATTGAGTGATTCTAAGTTCCAGTTTGAGCTCAAGAAGTCTTCTTTATTTCTTCCAAATTTGAGCACCATTAGACCATTGAGTTTAAATTTACACCATGTTTTCCAAGGTGGTGCAGATTGATCCGAAAAGAAGGTTTCACATTCCTTCAAAAGATGAGAGATGGGTGAGGGAAAATGACCTAATTCTTTATTAGAAAACAAAGATTCATGAAAGAGAAATAGAAAGAAAATTTTACTCCCCTTGATGGTGTGAACAATTTCCTTTGGTTTGGCAAGTCGAATAGTCTTCCCTTTCTCTACTTTCTTGGTGGGATTCTCTTCATGATATAGGAAGGGTAAACTGGAGGGAACCATAGTGAAAGTATCCATCCATGGGGTAGCCAAAGAATGGATGTAGCTAGAAGTGATGGCAGGATGAAGCTTGATTTTAGGAGATAATTCCACAACTTCCTCCACTTTTTCCTTGGAATCAACCTTCTCTTCAATTTCTGTTGGAGGTTCATAAAGTGGCTCTTTTGAAGTAGCTTCGTCCACGAATTTGGAGGTAAGGTTAACCACAACTTCTTGGATGAGAGGCTTCTGGATTAGTTTTGAAACATCCACCTTAGGTGAAGGTTCAAAGACTTGAGGTGGTGGAACCAAGCAAGATGAATGCTCCTTACCTCTCTCTTGGACTTTTTGTGGCTCCACGCTCTTTGAAGGACAATAAGTTGGTTCTTCAAATGTGGCTTGTCCTCTAGGTGTTGGATACCAAGGCTCATTGGCGCCCCTCGTGGAAGCTTGGGCTTGATGATGAAAATCCCAAGCTTGATAATGAAAATCCCATGCTCCATGTCCTACAACGTTAGTGTCGCAAGTAGAATATGAAGGGTAAAAAGGATAAGCCTCAACATACACTTGTGGTACAAACCTCTCCATGAGAGCTTGTTTGAGCTGTTGCCACGTACTAATGGGATGGTATCCTTTACGCCTCCTTCTCTCCTTGTGATCATAGCACCAATTACAAGCCCCATGGATTAAGCATTTAGTGGCATAAGTAACTTTCATATCTTCAAGATAGCCTCCATAATAGTCAAAAAAATGATCGAGCTTGGAGATCTAACCTAAGCAAGCATTGGCATCGGATCGGCCGTCAAAATATGGAATATAAGACCTTTTAAAATGGAACTCCTCATAATATGTACTTGTTCTTGACATCTTGCACACACTCAACAAACAAGATTATCCCACAAATCACAAGTAATGCCAAAACACAAGTTCCTCCTAAATCAACCAAAAAAGAGCAAAGGAATGCAAGTGCAAGGTCAAGGCAAGGAGTTAGGTATGGCTAGGCAAAGAACAATCCAATGCACACACAAGCACCCGAACTCAACAAGGACTTATAGGAAAAGAAGCTACAAGGCACCAAGTGTTTTACACAACAACAATTTATGCAAAGATTTAAGCCATTGCTAGGCTCCACAGTTGGACTACTCTTTCCGTGCCCGACCCCTTATGAGCTTTACGCCGCCGACAAGGTTTTTCTAGCCTCGTTTCTTTTTCTGTTCCTGGCCCCTTATTAGCTTTACACCGCCGACAAGGTTTTTCTGATTTTTTTTTTTAAAAAAGAAAGTAAAAAACAACCACAATTCACACTACAAGTAACAAGCAATTTCTATTCGAAGGTTAACAACTTGATGCCGTTCCCGTATCTTAAACCAAGCCTAAACAAGTTCAAATGCAAGACATGTGCATGGAAAATGGGAAGGGACGTGGCTGTTTTGAGGCTGGTTCAGATTTGGACACAACCCACACAAGACACCCTTAAATGCACCAAAAATGAAAGGTTGTTTCAAAGGGGTTTTGAGGCTTTACGGTTTGAGAATTGAATTGGAAAACCCTTGGCCTATCTTCTTCAACCTAGGGACGAAATTTATTGGCTGAAAACAGAGTTACACGTTCATATAACTCAGGCACACAACAACACAAGACAACACAAGGCAAACAACCCCAATCTAAGGCAATGCAAGCAAATCGACAAAGGCAATCAAGGGTGGCTTCTAAGAGCACTTGCAACCCTAGATTGCTCAATCAAAGGTCAAAAGAAGGAGTACCTTGCATGCCTCTGATACCACATGATGATGGATCTTGATGTTGTAAGTGGTGCAAGGCAATCCGAGGAAGACCCGAGCAATCTTGAAGGAGGAACTTCTATTCTGGCTTTACGAGAGAATATCTCCCTCTTCTAGACTCGAATTTAGGTGATTACAAATCCCAGAGTTAGATCTATGAGTATTCTTTAATACCTCAAAATTTGAGATCAAATTCTCTTGTGGATCGAAAGTTATGCGAGTTTTACTGAGTGTTGCAGAATCCACCGAGAAGAGATTTCGACTTGTGTTGATGGTGTTTTTGAAGGGGATTATGGATCCGAGTTTGATGGAGGAGGAGATGGTGATGTTGAGGATTAAAAGTGATGGGAAATTTGATGGTGATGGTGAATTGAGGATTGGATATGGACAAGCAAAACTCAAGGATATGACTCACCTTGAATCTAACTTGAACTAGGAGGCTCGGGCTAGGATGTGACTCACCTAGATCGAATCTCCAGGCTTGGATCGATATGACTCACGATCCACAAGATCTAAACTGAAAATTGAAAGAAAAAACAAAGGAAAAACGTGCTTAAGAGGAGACAAAAGATTGGGATGTGTTCATCAATTCTTGTTTACTAGAAAACTAGAGCCCCAATGGCTTATAAAGAAAGACCTAAGGGCAAAACTGACATTTGCCTTAGGAAAAGTTTAACAAATAACAAAATATACCCAAAATCTCCAAATGTCATAAAACACTCTCACAATCCAAGCAATGAACCACACAAGTCGTGGCCTTCTAACCAGACATGCACGCATCACTATTTCACGATGTGATGGCCTTAGCATAGTCACATCAGTTAATGTCATCCATCTTGCATGTGGATAGAGTCTATGGTTTTTTGACAATTCTCTTTGGCCAATCCTCTCTCCCTTAAAAGAAAGTAAATGTGTTGATTGTAGAAGTATAATCCTCTCTCCCTTTCCCCCATTCTCTAGGCCTTTTATAGTCCTTTTTCCTTATTTGAACGTTGCCCGTCGTCGGCTTCCCTATCCTGTGAATATTACCATCGACATTGAATGCCTTAGCCATTACCAACGGATATACCGCGAGCTGTTAGCCGTTTTTCCTATGCCTTGATGCACGTTTGAAGAACCAATTTCAAGCCTTCTTCTTTTCGCTCTTGATCACTGGCTTTGGGCCTAAATTAGGATAGCCCAACACTAGCCATAAAATGTACCTTAAGATAGCCAAGAGAAACGGGTCTAGAATCTACAATCAGGAAATCATGGAAAGAAATAGGATCCAAAGACCTCACCCAAAGTACTATCTTAGATAGTACTACAAAACTTGTGGGATTATGGAGCCCATGGGCACTATATTGAAAGTTGTCCCAAAAGACAAGCTCACATCTTACACACTGTTGGGAACAAGAGCTACAAAAACAAAAACTTTCAAAGAAAAAATTTGAACAAGCCTAATTAGTGGAAAGTTCCCAAGAGTGGAAACTCGCCTAGGAACGCCTCACTAAGTCCTAGGAACTCGACGTGAGTTCATAACCTAATAAATTATTTGGTCGATAGAAATCTGTTTCCTTGCCTGGGTCGCCAGATCTAACTGATTTTGCAGGTTGTAGTGATGTGTCCCGACCTAGGCCACATCATGATTTCACGCCACCTCTTCTTGGCCCCATTAAGAGAAGCCGAGCTAGACTTCTCAAGGACCACCTCCAAGCTGGGATAGCCACCATGGCGACGCTACCGAGCCACCAAGAGTATGTACTCACATTGCTTCAAGTTGCTGGCCACTTGGTGAAGTTAATGCACTTAAAATCCCTTCCAAGTGGCGCCATTACTTAACAATCATCAAGACTCATCCTCCATTAATGCTAGCAGCCCAGAAGGTGATCAAACTCCTCTTCATAAATTGGCCACCTCTTCACCATCTTCATTCAAGCGGAGACCCTTCCGTTTCCTCCTCTTAATGGCTGATTTTGGGAGACTTTTTGGCTTCCTTTTTTAGGCTTATATAAGTCCATATTTCCATTGTATTTGGGAGATTATCTTTTGATTAAAACACTAGAGCTAAAGTCGAGCCTATGGCTTGCAACTCTTACTTGGGGCGTCCAACCAAGTGATCCTCACCTTTGTGTGTTCATCAAAGGTTTGGCCTGATTCGTTTGGGTGAGTTTATCCCAACCGAATTTTGCCTTGTTTGATCTTTGTTTGGTGAGTTTATCCATACAAAAATCAAATACTTATCCTATCAATAAAAATACAAAAAAATCAGTTTGTTTATCTTTGAGTTTGTTGGATTCTACAACCATCTTCACTTGTTCGAACTTGGAGCAATCAAAGGAGACAATTCCATCTTCACATCCACTCATTCGAACCAGTTACAAGGCGATCCAAGTCGGGACTCATCATGTGGTATCAGAGCTAGTCGAGTGAGTTCCTCAAGTTGTGGAGGTACGAATTGCTTTCTCTCTTTTCGGTTTTTGGTTGCTCATTTGTGCTTTTCTTTCAACCAGCCTAAAACCCGTGATCTGTCCTTGAGGTGTTGCTGCAATTTGTTGCTAGAAACTGAATTTTGAATGCTTCAATTACATTCATCATGGCCGAAAATCAAGTGAGGAAGACAACCCCTCATTAATTCGGCAGCTTAAATGCACCCCTTCCACTCCATGCAGTCAATTCAACTTGAGTGCTTTAAAAACAACAGCGGAGTAAAAGCAACCCTTCCTTTCCAAGCTTTCTTTTCAACTTAAGTGCTCTTAAAACCAGCTAAGTAAATGCAACTTTTCGTGTCCAACCTTTAAACTTCTTGGCTGAATGAATTACCTCTTGTTTTGGCAATAATCAAGAGTTGAGTAGTGAAAAGCCTCGGTTTAATGTAAAGGCCACCGATTATTTATGAGTGTTTAAGTTCGAAATTTTACAGCCTATTTTTGAACTTTTAAGAAAAAAGAAGAGAGAAAAGTTTGTTTCTGATTTAAAAAAAAATCAGATTGTGTTGCTTAAGTTGTTCTTGTTAGTCGATCTTTGTTGCTTGCCCGTTGATGACTTGTTGAGTTTATCTTACCTTTGTCTTGATCCTTTTCTAGCTAAACCATGAGCAACTAAGACTGAATTGGGGGTTTGCAAATACTCGTCCACAAGCTCACTTGGCTTGTCTTTGTTTGCTACCTCTGTTTTGTCTCGAATTTGTGGTTGACTCTTGTATTTCTAATTTTGTTGTTGTGCTTGGCAGATTGCAACGCCTTGTGTGTGTGTGAGACGAGTACCACAAAAAGTGTCAAACACGAGTCTGTCCAATTACTTATTTACTTGCTTTGAGTGTGAGTGGGAGACATTGTGTGAGGTTTGAAAACTTAATTGAACCACCCGGTGTCTTTCAAGTTAATGGAGGGAGATTTGGAGTTGCGTGAACGGAGTGTACAAAACTAAACACATTGTGTGACGAGGGTGACATTTGGAGAGGCTACAAAGTTGATCGTTCCTCTGGAAAGTTCAGCAAATGAGGGAGTTTTGAGTTGTGAGGGAGCCTCAAAGTTTTTCATCTTTCTTGAGTCAAACACAAGTGTGTCTTTAGCTTTTACTAACACTCTCACCTAGTCCGTGTTTCTTAGCTTTGTCACAACGCAGTCTTTTAACAAAGGAAAAGACAAGAAAATGAATGAGGAGGAGACCAGCCGTCCCATTACTTTGGGAGATTTGCAATGCATGTTTACTCAGTTTCGGGAAGAGAGAAAATCTAACGTCAAGGAAGCTTTTGAGCACGGCCGGACCGAGTTACTTCGAGTTCTTGATGAAAATCTTGAGCGACGACTAGGAGGTACCCAAGTGCAAGTTGACACCTCAGGAGCTAGTGTGGAGGTTGGCCAACACACACCCCCAACCGTGGTTCCACTAGCCCCGGAGGGCAACACTCATTTTGAGGTTGGACAAACCTCTATCCAAGCTGAATCGCCACCGGGTTCTATGGCCAACGTCACCAGCCACATGGTACATCTTGGGGTAAACCATGGTCTATCTTATCCTGGGGATAACCCAAATGATGGTCCTTACTATGAGTACCAAGGTATGAACCCTCCTCTCTGTCAAACAAGGCAAATTCTAGCCTTGGTTCGTGTGCTCAAGACATGGGAGCATCACTTATTACCCAAGGAGTTTGTCATACACTCCGACCACAAGGCTCTCAAGTACCTTCGAGGTCAAGCAAAACTGAACAAACGTCATGTTAAATGGGTTGAGTACATCGAGTCCTTTCCATATGTAATCAAGCACAAGAAAGGGAAGGACAATGTGGTGGCTGATGCTCTCTCTAGAAGGTACACTCTAATTTCATCTTTAGATGCTCGCATGCTAGGTCTTACATTCATGAGAGATTTATATGCTACTGATTTGGACTTTGGTGAAACTTATCTTGCATGCTCTAAGAAAGGTGGTAAAGATCCATATTTTATCCATGATGGCTACCTATTTAAGGGTGACAAGTTGTGTATACCGAGTAGTTCTATTCGTAGATTGCTTGTGCATGAGGCCCAAGGGGGTGGGTTAATGGGACACGTTGGCATGTCTAAAACTTTGTCCATGCTTAAGGAACATTTCTATTGGCCACGCATGCATAAAGATGTTGAGAAATTTTGTGTTTCATGTGTTGTAACCCCACTTCCTATCCCACACGAGCCTTGGGAAGACATTTCCATGGATATCGTGCTTGGAATGCCCTGCTCCAAAAGGTGGCGTGATTCTCTTTTTGTGGTGGTCAATCGGTTCTCTAAAATGGCGCATTTCATTGCTTGCCATAAGACCGACGATGCCACCCATGTGGTTGATTTGTTTTTCACTGAAGTCGTGCGGCTTCATTGCATTCTTAAGACCATTGTGTCCGATCGGGACGCCAAATTTCTGAGTCACTTTTGGAAGACTTTGTGGGCTAAAATGGGCACTAAGTTATTGTTTTCCACTTCTTGTCATCCCCAAACGGATGGACAAACTGAAGTTGTTAACCATACTTTAGGTGCAATGCTTCGTTCTTTGTTGCGAACTAATTTGCGCAGGTGGGAGGAATGTTTAGTTTTTATTCAGTTTGCATACAGCCATCCAATCCATTCAGCTGACACAAAGAAGTCTTCCTTAGAAGTCATTTATGGCAAGAACACCGCCACTCCTTTGGACTTTGTTACACTCACCATCAAAGACAATGATAGAGTGGATGGAGTGACGCAAGCTAAGAAGATCAAGGCTCTTCATGAAGCTACTCGTGCACAAATAAAGAAGAGAACATCTCAATATGTCAAGCAAGCTTATAAGGGGCGTAAGGAGCTGATTTTAGAGCTTGGAGATCTTGTTTGGGTACACCTTCGCAAAGATCACTTTCCTAACCTCCGTGACTCCAAATTAAAGCCTAGAGGCGATGGACCTTTTCAAGTGCTCGAGAGGATCAATCACAATGCATATCGCCTTGAATTGCCTAGTGAGTATGGTGTGCATGGTGTTTTTAATGTCTCGGTTTTATCTCCATTTGTTCCAGGTAAAGGTGATTCCGATGATAAAGATTCGAGGTCGAATCCTTCTCAAGAGGGAGGGGATGATGTGTCCCGACCTAGGCCACATCATGATTTCACGCCACCTCTTCTTGGCCCCATTAAAAGAAGCCGAGCTAGACTTCTCAAGGACCACCTCCAAGCTGGGATAGCCACCATGGCGACGCTACCGAGCCACCAAGAGTATGTGCTCACATTGCTTCAAGTTGCTGGCCACTTGGTGAAGTTAATGCACTTAAAATCCCTTCCAAGTGGCGCCATTACTTAACAATCATCAAGACTCATCCTCCATTAATGCTAGCAGTCCAGAAGGTGATCAAACTCCTCTTCATAAATTAGCCACCTCTTCACCATCTTCATTCAAGTGGAGACCCTTCGGTTTCCTCCTCTTAATGGCCGATTTTGGGAGACTTTTTGGCTGCCTTTTTGAGGCTTATATAAGTCCATATTTCCATTGTATTTGGGAGATTATCTTTTGATTAAAACACTAGAGCTAAAGTCGAGCCTATGGCTTGCAACTCTTACTTGGGGAGTCCAACCAAGTGATCCTCACCTTTGTGTGTTCATCAAAGGTTTGGCCTGATTCGTTTGGGTGAGTTTATCCCAACCGAATTTTGCCTTGTTTGATCTTTGTTTGGTGAGTTTATCCATACAAAAATCAAATACTTATCCTATCAATAAAAATAAAAAAAAAATCAGTTTGTTTATCTTTGAGTTTGTTGGATTCTACAACCATCTTTCACTTGTTTGAACTTGGAGCAATCAAAGGAGACAATTCCATCTTCACATCCACTCATTCGAACCAGTTGCAAGGCGATCCAAGTCGGGACTCATCATGTAGTGAGGGGGAATAACATATGGGTCATTGATAGTGGATGTTCCAACCACATGACCCAAAAGAAAGATTATCTCACCTCACTACTTACAGAATTCGATGGAGGCCATGTCTCTTTCGGCAACAAGAATAAGGGCGAAATCATTAGAATTGGCGATTCAATCGTCAACAAAGAAATCAAGATAAAAAATGTGAATCTGGTTAAGGACCAAGGAAACAATGTGGTCACGTCTGACTCAAAGGAATGTCTTGTGATCAACAAGAAAACAAACATGATTATTTTCAAAAGGAACAAGATCAAACAATGTCTATTTTGTGGATACATTGTATGAGCCCCTAAGGAAACTGTGTCTTGCAAGTTCCATTGATGAAGCGGGACTCTGGCATAAAAGATTGAGATATGCTGGTGTGAATCAAATTCTAAAGTTGTACCTTCAAGACCTCTTGATTGGACTCCCAGGATCAATCTAGAAGGCATGAAGATGTGTGAAGCCTGTGTCAAAGGATAACAAACAAGAAGTTCCTTCAAACCTAAATGAGTCGTTAGTACTACCCGTCCTTTGGAACTGATCCACATGTATCTCTGTGGTCCTATGCAGATGGATAGCTATGGAGGAAAAAGGTACATGTTCGTTCTTATTGATGATTTTTCTAGATTTACTTGGGTTATTTTCCTTGTGTCCAAAGCAGATACCTTTAGTTTGAGCCATTCATGAAGAGAGTAGAGGTGACCTTGGGACTAAAGCTCATTTCACTAAGATCTGACCATGGAACCGAGATCATTCCGGCATGAACCTGACCCTTTTTTGGATCATTGACAATTTTGTGCAAATCCTTGATAATCTCCTCCCTAGGGCCTTACGCAGACACCGATCCTCAAAATTTAGTAACTTTGGGCCAATCCATTGAAGCACAACCTGTAATTGCATACCACGTGCTCAACGATCATAGGACATAAGCTAGAAAGAAATAGTATTGACCAAAGCAAACTAAAAGATGACCATACAACAGCAATTGATGGGGTCGAGTCCTCCCCAAGTTGTGCATGTGTGATATCTGCTGCGAAAATAAATGTCAGAATGTCAGTTAAAAATTTCTATGTTTCTGCTATCAACATCATCCAATACAGTGTTCCTTCCACCAACCTTGCAGTGAAAATAAGGATTGATAAAAAAAAATAGTGAACATGTTTAACTATTGAGTATAGAGAAGAGATGTAGATAAGTACGAGACTACACAAACCTTGACATTGATTTTCAAGGAAACATTCTCAATATATTGCATACCAAGTTTAGAAACATTCTTAGGTTGGAAGCACTGAGAGATCATCCCTAACTGAGTGGAACATAAATCAATTTGAATTTCCAATTCAAAGAAATGTCTAATTACCATATGATCCAGTATAATCTGGTAATATTATGATGATTAACTGAAGTTGTGTTTTAGGATGCTTGGGACGCAACATCTACGAGAGCTTTCTCAGCAAATAGCAGACATCCAGGAAAAGCAAATATTAAACAATAAGAAATGAATTTTCTCAGAAAACATAAACCAAGACAAGCAAACATAAACTAGCATTTTCTTAGCAATAAGAAATGAATATGTGGTGGCGAGTCCTAGTCAGAGATGGAGTTTCTGAGGCCTAGTCGGATCGAGGCAGGAGAGAGCGAGTGCAGAGTTGCTGAGGCCTAGTCGGAGATGGAAGAGAATGACATAGTTGTAGCACTCGAACTTGTTGAGGGATATGAGCTTGTTGGCAATATGTTCGAGCTTCTTGGATCGAGGTTCGGTGGATGTGGAGAGATTGCGGGAGAGGGAGGAGAGAGAGTTCGGGAACGGCGGCGGCGGTGAAAGTAAAGGGAGGTGGTGTTGGAAGGAAGAGGATGCATTTGAGAAGGGATCTGGTGGGTGAGAGGAGGTGCCATTGAAGGAGAGTTCATGGATATGAAAGAGCTCGTGAAGGAAGAAAATAAGGTTTTTGAGAGGGGATCTAATGTGCACGGCGCAAAAATTAGGGTTAGAATATAAGGGAGTGTATTTTATAAGTTAATAACTAGGCCCAAAATTTTGAGCCCGCCCAAAAAAATTTTAATCAAATATTTTCTTCTTTTCCCTCCTAAACCAATTGTTCTAGATGATTAAATTAGCAATTATTTTTTAAAATTTGTTTTAACCAAATACAATTTTCTATATACATATAATCTAAATAATTAAAACACGTTCCTATCTGGAAAGTACAATAATTCAAAGTGTGAAATTGAAAATTTTATAAACCGATATTAATCTAACATGATAATGAAATAAATCTTCTATACAAAAAACATTGCATACCTTTTTTGTGGGGCGTTGCTCCCAACCTTGTCAGGGGCGCGTTGCCCCCCGAACCCCCTCCTAGGGGTTTGTCCCCTATTGACCCAGGTGTTGTCGGGGGCTCCACCCCCAAACCCTTGGTGGATACTTATCAACATCAAGCATATGAAGATCATCACAAAGTTCTTATTCGAATGAACGATTCTAAAGGAATATAACATTTTCTTATAAGAACGAACGATTGTAAAGGAAAATAACGAGTTCTTATTAGAATGAACGATTCTAAATGAATATAACATTTTCTTACAACAATGAGCGATTCTAAAGGAATAAAATGATTTCTTATAAGAATGAACGATTCCAAAGGAATATAACGTTTTCTTATAAGAATGAACAATTCCAAAGGAATATAATGATTTCTTATTAGAATGAACGATTCTAAAGGAATATAACGTTTTCTTATAAGAATGAACGACTCTAAAGTAATATAATGAGTTATTATAAGAATGAACAATTCTAAATGAATATAACAATTTCTTATAAGAATGAACGATTCTAAAGGAATATAATGATTTATTATAAGAATGAACAATTCTAAAGAAATATAACGATTTCTTATAAGAATGAACGGTTCTATAGGAATATAATGTTTTCTTATAACAATGAACGGTTCTAAATGAATATATTGATTACACATAAAAATGAACGATTCTAAAGAAATATAACGTTTTCTTATAAGAATGAATGGTTCTGAAGCAAAATAACGTTTCGACTTTTGCTACCTCCTTCCGTGGTTGGGCCTAGATTCAATAAGCTTTTAGGCACTTTTAGACTCTTAGGCCGAACAGCCCATCAGCCGGCCTGTTTCGTGGCGCCCAATAAGGGGCTATGACCATCCCAACTCCTTCACACCCCTTTTTATCTCTCCTATCTTCAATCCCCTTTAGTGAAAAAAAACTTAACCTCCTAACTCTCTTTCGGGAGTTCCGCTCCATCGCCCACCTAGAAAACAATATATGTTGATCCGCCCTCCCCTTAGTCGGTCGTAACCGCTTCCGAACCCCACCGCCGGTCGCAGATCTCGCTTACTTGGTCACCACTCGTCGAGGTTTTTGATCGTCGATCTCGTTTCACCGCCGCGTATCCTAAGCAAGGGCTCGTCTTTTCCGGAGACGCTACACCGTTTGTTTTTTCCACGTCGCTGTTTGTAGTGGTTTCGACGTGTCTTGTCGGTGATCTAGCTCTCACCATTTTCGTCTGATTCATCTCCGACCGCCTTGCTTGAAATCGTGGAGTTGTCACCCCGGTCGTGCAACCACGATCAGTCTTGCTTGCCGCTGTTTCGGAAACCGCAAGGTAAGTCACCGATCCGGTGTTTGGTAACCAGTTTCGTCGTAGTTCTTGTTAGTTGTGGCCGAGTCAGACCGGCAAGGTGAAAATAGATCGCTAAGGATCTAACTCAATCTCGTCTGCAAGTTGTAGAGAGCAAGTCGATTCATTGGTGGAGCAACCAACCTTTAATTCTAAATTCGGATCGTAATCAGTTGCAAGGTCGGGCCCTTTTTCTATAATTCCAACCTTTCAATTTGTTATTTATTTATTTAATTAGTTGGTTCATCCGGTTTTTATATGTATAAGTAACTTTGTAATTATTCCATTAAGTATTTTTGGCCTGTTGTAGCATTCTAGTTCCACTGTTGTGTTGGATCTTGTGCTCGTTTTTGCTTTAGGGCTTTGTTGAATGATGCTTGTAATTATGTTCCAAATTTTTGGTTATATTTCTTGTTGACTTGAGTATTAGTAGGCATGACCGAATTGATCATTGTTATTGTTGACTTGTCATTGTTTTCGTAAATATACTTGTTGGCATGTTGTAAATTCGACCCTTTGGAGTTGTTGATCGATAGCTAATCTATTTTTGTAAAATAATTATCCCAAGAATAAATCTCTTAAAACTATATGATAAATACCTTATATTATATAAAGTCCAAAACCGGACCCTTTTACCATATTCCAATCCATTTTCGACCCGATTCGAATTAATCTAAGTTGACATGATTTTTTTATAAAATAATAAATTATGCAAAAATCATATATTATTATAGCTTCATAAAATCATAACAATTATAAGTTGTACGGAACCTATTTATTTATATTTTTATGAACCCTAAAACAAGGTGAACCGGGCAATTTTAATTAAAATCAAACAAAAACGAACCAGGGTGAAGATGACTTTGTCACGAGGAAGAAATTAAACACAACTCTTTCCCTTATAAGTTTGAAAAAGTGGCTAGCACAGTTGGTTCGGGTGTCTTTGAGAGTTTGGATTGTGAGAGGTCGTGGGTTCCTCTTGGGGATAGCAATCCCCTATTTTTTTACAACCTTCCCTTTTTCACATATATCTAGAATGGAGATTCATTTGTTCGGAACTCAAGAATTCATGGCTAGACTTGTGGTTATTTCTATAGATTTCTCACGAAATGAAGAACTTGTGGCTAGTCTTGTGGTTGTTTCTGCAGATTTCTCATGAAATGAAGAACTCGTGGCTAATCTTGTGACTGTTTTAGTAGATTTGTCCAAACAAACTAAGACACGAAATGAAGAACTTTTCTATCCATAATAAAAAAACTCATTCGCCTCAAATTGACCACAAATGTAATTCATTCGCGTCAATATAGGCTCAACTATAGCCGGAAATCATATGTTCATGACTATATGGCTACAAACTTAGTATCGAACTTTGCTGCGTGACTATTTCGCGATAATTTTCCCACAAATGTAGAACCGAATTTAGCTTTGTAATATATTCGCTTCAATATGGCCGCAACTATAGTCGCAAGCCATATTTTCATGACTATATGGATACAAACATAGAATCGAACTTAGCTATGTGATTATTTCGCGACAATTTTCCCACAAATTTAGAACCGAATTTAGCTAATAATATATTTGCGTTAATATGGTCTCAACAATAGCCGCAACCCATATTTTCCTGACTATATGACCACAAACTTAGAATCGAACTTAGTCGTGTGTATATTTCGTGATAATATTCTTGCAAATATAGCCCCAACCATGGATTTCCTAGGTAAACAGCCAAAAATTTGAGGTTTGAGGGGGATTCTGTGGCAGTTACCCACAAACTTAACCACAACGGAATTTCCTGGCTATGATTTCCTATCTATATGCACGTTTTCCAACAGTGATTCCTATCTACTCTAGATAATGCCATTGGTGCAATATCACAAATCCATGTCCTTCAAAAATCATTCATCTTTCTAATCATTTCCATAATTTGTTTCCTAATGTCTTCAAACATGGAAATAATAGACTTATGTCTTGCTGTCCTTATCCAACTATTAAAAGTCTCACACATATTGTTTTCACAAGCATCACAATTCACACCAGTCCTAAAGTAAGTCTTAAAACATGATTCTTTTCCATAATTGAGGAAGTCTCAACAAGTTTAGAGCCTAACTTACCCAAAACATTTAAGTTGTCCTTTACTTGAACTTCAAAAGTAGACCAAAAACTTCCCCAAAACTTCTTTCTTCTTTCTGAACGCCAATTTTGCATAGATGTGTCTTGCACATAATCTATGTTGAGCTTCTAGCAACTCAGTTTTCATTACAGCTCTCAAACCTTGCAATTCACACACAAATAAAGAATTAGTAGCTACCATCGCATAGCAGTTTTAAGGATAATGAAAACAGAGTGATGGTCGGATCGATGGAGGAGATTGTGGTGCAAAGAGATCGACTAAGATTGGACGGAAATCAAAACTTGGCTCGACGGTGGTGGAGCTCGGTGGCTGAATTTTGTCTAGAATAAAAAGGGTAGATCTCCCTCGTCCGGACTCGGAATTGGGTGATTCCAAAGCCCAAATTTAGACCGTTGAGTCTTCTTGAATCCCTCAAAAGGTTAGAGCCAGATGATGAGTGGTTCGAGAGTTATGTCTCTTGCACTGAAAAGGCTGCAGAACAAGATCCTCTCTTGGACGAGTGGAGATGGAGATGGTTCGAATGGAGGTGGATTGATGGAACGTTAGATATGGATGTTGCCCTTGGATATGAATCACCAAGAACAACAAACTAAGGTTGAGAGATCTTCGGATATTACGCACCAACAATCAAGCAACAAGATTCATGAAAGAAAATTGCAAGAAAACTAGATTGAAAACAAAAGAGAGAACAAGCAAGTCATGTTTCAAGTCTAACGAGCAATGAGGCCAAAAGAAGACTAAATAACCCTAATCCCACGCCTCACCCATTCAGCCACAACTCCCAAAGAAATTACAAAAATAAACCCCATAATTTCAAGAAACATAAGTATTTGTCCTTAATCGCAAAAGAGTCAACTCAAACCAAGAGTCATAAAGAGACTCCAACCTTCACCTCCTCTAACCAAAGTCCAACTTATGAGCCATGATCTCCTCTTCAATCTTCTCAAGCATTGCCCTAGCATGTGCTTGAGCTATGTGCCCAAGATAGGGCGTGGCACCTTGACTTGGCTTCTTAGCGCCTCGAACACCAAACTTGGTTACTTGTCCAAGAGAAGACCCTCTCTTGTCATGCAAATTGGACTTGTCATTAGAGTGGGATTCTTCACTCAAAACATGGAGCAAAGTGCCATAAAAAATGGCCGAAGAAGTGGCACCATCGATCAAAGGCCAAGGTGCGCCAAGGTCGGAGACCAGTGTGTGCAATGGCGCCCTAATAGGCACGAGGTACCGGTGGTTGGTAGCGAGGATCCATGGGTCCGTAGTAGCCTCGTCACTAAGAGCAACATCGTTGGTTGGCGTGGTATTGAGGGGCCACGCATCGGTAGGGTCGGTACCGAGGTTCCAAGACTCGGTAGAGGGCTCGGTAGAAGGCTTGATAGACGAACTCACATCCTCCTTCTCCCCTTTAAAAGGGTTCGTCCACGAACCCAGTTGACCTACAAAAATAGTCAACACACAAACCTCCTTTCCAAGCACAACATGATGTGACAAAACGTAAGCACAAGCTATGCCACTTTTCTTTGTAATCCTATTTGTATCGTACATGACAAAGCTATCCAAAATATGAGAATAATTCAACCAAGATGTCAAGTTATGAGATAAAAAAGTAAGGAAGAAGTGTTACTTCCCCGAATGGCATGCGCTCCATAGCTTGGGACAATTTTCAGCTCTGACCTGTTCAAGGTCGTTCTCTTAGATCCGAGCTCCAAATTGAGCGATTCTAAGTCCCAGATTGAGCTAAAGGAGTCTACTTTATTTCTTCCAAATTTTAGCATCAATCGACCACTGAGTTGCAAGTTACACCGTTTTGGCCAAGGTGGTGCAAATTTATCCGAGAAGAAGGTTTCACTTTCCTCTTTCGGTTTGGCCAAAAATAGGGGCATAGAGGGGCCGCCTATGGCTAGCTTCTTGTCCTTCTTTTCCTCTCGATGAGAAAGATTCTTCCTTTGCTCCTTGGCTACGTAATCCAACATTATCTCATGGGAAAACATCGGGTGCAAAATCACCTTCTTTCCCTCCATTTGGAAGTGGTATTCGTTGGATATTCCATCATGGATCGCTCCCTTGTCAAATTGCCAAGGGCGTCCCAATAGTAGATGACAAGCGGTCATCGGTATAATGTCACACTCCACTTCATCCTTGTATGGCCCTATAGAAAAAGAAATACGAGCCCTCTCCTTGACTTGGATAGGGGCGTTAGAGTTCAACCAACACAAAGGGTAAGGTAAAGGTTGAGGCGTAGTACTCAAAGAAAACCTATCCACCACCTCTTGACTAATAATATTGCAACATGAAATGCTATCAATAATCACACTGCACACCTTATCCATGATCTTACATCGAGTGTGAAAGATAACTTCTTATTGACTAGGCCTGGTGGTATTCTCCGTCATGAAGAGTGTTCGTGGGACCACCAAGCACTCTCCATGCTCTCGTGTCTTCTTGAGCTCCCTCTCTTGAGGCACTTTTCTCCTCTCGTCCAGCCCTAGGATTCGGCTCTCCAAAGCATCAAAACTTGCCTCCATGGCTTGAAAACATTATTTTAGGGACCTAAGCATGGCCTTCACCGAGTTGGAAGAATCCTCATCGACCTTTTGTTTGCCTCTTTCATCACCTACACTTGTCATCTCAACAAACCAAGTAACAAGCAAGGATATAGAACGCACACGAAATAATCACCAATACTTGCTCAAGATGAAAATATGACAAGTTGCCAGTAGGAGATGAACAACAAAAGACAACAATACGGACTCGCACACACTACACACTTGTCAAAAAGGGAAAAACACTAGGAAGCTACTAAACACCAAGAAAAATCAAGCATCACATCAAGAAAAGATTTAAGTCTTTGTTAGGCCCCACGGTGGCTACTTTTTTTTTCCTGTGCCCGGACCCTTATTTGCTTTTCGCCGCCGGCAAGGTTTTTCTAGCCTCGTTTTTCTTTTTCTGTGCCCGGACATTATTAGCTTTCGCCGCCGGCAAGGTTTTTCTGATTTGTTTTTATATTTTAATGAGAATTAGACAACAAGTGAGCAAGACGTTACTTCTTGGTGTCGTTCCCGTATCCTAGCGTCGAACCAAATCAACAAGCATGTAATGGACACAAAGGGGACGTTTGAAACTCTTCTTCCCTTCGTGATTCAGCCAATAAAATTCAGCAAACAAAGTTTTCAATCATGGGCTTAATTGAAGGCATTAAACATGGATTAAAGACAACCTTTCAACTATTCCTTCAATCAAAACCCTTTGGTCTTTCTTCTTCAAGATCGTGCAAGAACAATTCAGCCAAGACTCATGAACATTTCGACCTTCATCAATCAAGAAATCAAGGACGAAAATGACACAAGAAAGTGGTGCAACATAGGGCACACACACACACAAACAACAAAGATTGGACGGAATTGACAAACACTTGCAACGAGTGGAAATCCAAGGTCGAAACAAGGTTTAGATGGCGATACCTTCACGTGGCTCTGATACCACTTGATGGCCGGATCGATGGAGGATATAATGGTGCAAAGAGATCACTTAAGATTGGACGGAAATCTTCACTTGGCTCAACGGTGGTGGAGCTCGGTGGATGAATTGTGTCTAGAATTAGATCTCCCTCGTCCAGACTCGGAATTGGGAGATTCCAAAGCCCAAAGTAAGATCGTTGAGTCTTCTTGAATCCATCAAAATTTGAGAGCCAGAGGATGAGTGGTTCGAGAGTTATGGCTCTTGCACTGAAAAGGTTGCAAAACAAGATCCTCTCTCGGACGAGTGGAGATGGAGATGGTTCGAATGGAAGTGGATTGAAGGAACGTTGGATATGGATGTTGCCCTTGGATATGACTCACCAAGAACAACAAGCTAAGGTTGTGAGATCGTCGGATATTACGCACCAACAATCAAACAACAAGATTCATGAAAGAAAAATGTAAGAAAACTAGATTGAAAACAAAAGAGAGAACAAGCAAGTCATGTTTCAAGTCTAACAAGCAATGAGCCCAAAACGTGACTAAATAACCCTAATCCCACGCCTCACCCATTCAGCATCAACTCCCAAAGAAATTACAAAAATAAACCCCATAATTTCAAGAAACACAAGTATTTGTCCTTAATCGCAAAAGAGTCAACTCGAACCAAGAGTCATAAAGAGACTCCAACCTTCACCTCCACTAACCAAAGTCCAACTTATGAGACATGATCTCCTCCTCGATCTTGTCAAGCATTGTCCTAGCATGTGCTTGAGTTATGTACCCAAGATAGGGCGTGACACCTTGACTTGGCTTCTTAGCGCCTCGAAAACCGAACTTGGTTACTTGTCCAAGCAAAGATCCTTTCTTGTCGTGCAAATTGGACTTGTCATTAGAGCGGGATTCTTCACTCAAAACATGGAGCAAAGTGCCATAAAAAATGGCCGAAGAAGTGGCACCATCGATCAAAGGCCAAGGTGCGCCAAGGTCGGAGACCAGTGTATGCAATGGCGCCCTAGTAGGCCCGAGGTACCGGGGGTTGGTAGCGAGGAGCCATGGGTCCGTAGTAGCCTTGTCACTGAGAGCAACATCGTTGGTTGACGCGGTACCGAGGGGCCATGCATTGGTAGGGTCGGTACCGAGGTTCCAAGACTCGGTAGAGGACTCAGTAGAAGGCTTGATAGATGAACTCACATCACAGAGTTATGTAGTAGCTCCCCAAATGCATGTCAAACATGATAGTTAATCCTTCTCCTTTTCCAATCTACAAATCCTCTTGTAATGTCTTTATGAGTTATGTTCAAGTCAAAGTTCATTTTGAAGTAGTAACTTCGCAAGCAATAGGAAACATTTGCCCATTTCCATCCTTTCCAACAGCCACAAAAATTAACCCTCTACAAGACCTTTAAGAAAGCAACCATCAAGGCCAATTATCCTCCTACATCCTTCTTTCCAGCCTTGCTTTAGAGCATTGAAACACACATACAGTGTCTTGAAACCTCTTTGCCTAGTTCAGCATTCTTGTGTATCACTAAACTGCATGTGGAACCAAGATTGGATTTATTGACCTCATCTACATAGTCATGCAACTTTCCATACTCCATCCTATAATCATCCAAATGCTTGGTCAAGATCTTAGCCTTTGCTCTCGTACAGATGGTCACTCCCACATATAGCTTCAGCTCCTTCCTACACAATTCTTGAATTTCCCAAAGCTTAATTGATGGTTGTTAGAAAACTTTGGCCTCAAATTGTCTTGCAAGGTAGTTAGAGTTGCATAGCTTATTTGTGTTGTACCTACGGCAAGTATGTTTTGGACTGTATGTATTGACCATGAAATTTTTGCTAGCCCCATCATAACTAGCATGTATTCTTCATCCATAGCCTTCATGTGTACATTTTGATGTAACTCTTTTAGCTTCATTAGGCCTCAATTTAAGCTTTACATCCCTATGCACAACGAACTTAGCTAATGCCTCCATAAGTTGCTGGGCAATCTCAAATGGCATGTTTAGCTCCCAAATTGGAAAAGGCACAAGCTAGTTCATACACTACATGCTTGCTCCTCCTCCTTCTCACCTCACCCTCCTCACCTTCAGAAACATCACTCTCTAATAAAGATCAAGATAGGACCAAGACTAAGGAGTCATGGAAGAGGATAAGAGGTCATATTAGGTCAAGACCATTCAAGAGATCAAGATCTTTCAAGTATAAAATGATCGTGAAGAATCCACATTTGGTCATTCATCGATTGTCAAATCGACATTGAAAGATGAGGAGCACCTACGTGCGTTATTTACAAGAATAACTTGGCATAGTTATTCTCGAGTCTTTGGTCCAAAATACCATTCGTGTCTTGTGTTCTTGTAATCTTCATAACCTTTTCAATTCAACTCCAAATTGAGTGATTCAGATTTGTGTTTTCTTATATTTGAATCCTCCAATCTTTTCAATAAGGAAAGAAAAACTAGCAAGATCTTTATTTAAGAAAAGTATGTTCAAACAAACTTGGGCCACAAGGAAAGCAAGGAACATGGCACACAAGCAAGGGGAGGGAGCGTGTACCAAGCCAAGGTTTTTAGGTCGTGGTGGCAGAATTTGGTGGTGGAGGGGTGGTCGCCGATGGTGTTTGGTGGTGGCGGCACAAGTATGCCTTAGGTTAGGGTTAGGTTTGGTGGTGGCTTTTTAAGAGTTTCAACTAGAAAAAAATTATGAAAAATATAAGGTGAAAAACCGATTATGCAAGTAAAATTGAAAAGCAATTAAGAACTTGACTAAACAAGGAGAATGCGATACTACTTGATACTCATAATTGATCTCGTTGGCTTTGAGTACCATTTGATACGGAATTGATGAGCTCGCACACTTCATTTATGTTTGTTTTCCAAGCAACGATCTTGTCAGTTTTAATCCTTCTCTTCTTTTACTTGCAAGCCTTAAACTTTGGATGAGAGGACTCAAACTTTAAGGTTCTACATCACTTCCTTGGATTGTGATAACGGTGATTTCGTTGTTCAAATCACGGCAATGCAAAAGAATCCAAACTAACTTAAAACCGTAGTCTTTAGGAAGTCCGGGTCGAATCCACAGGGAGACAGATTGATCGTTTTGTATGAATTTTGTGTCAAACAAGTAACAAGGGGTTTTTGTATTGTAACTAAGAATGCAAAACTAACAAATTAAAAAGTTTGTGAATAACAATATTTGGGAAGATAGCTTAGCCAAACAATTTGTAACACCTCGGATTTGAGATCCTTTATAATATATTTAAAAGTGTTACCTATGTCAACAAGAGCTCTTCCTTTTCTGGGTTCAAGTGAGGACAAAGAACTCAGAAGTTAAGCGTGCAAGGGCGAGAGTAGTACCAGGATGGGTGACCTCCTAGGAAGTCCTTGTGTTGGCATCAGATTGCACTTCTAAAGGCTTGGGTCTTACAAATGGTATCAAAGCTGACTCTAGGTTACGAGTTGGCTTGGCCCGGAGGGGCGGTCACTCGACCTAGGGGCGGTGCTTGGGCCTTGATGAAGACGTCAAGTGTTTAAGTGAGGGAGATTGTAACACCCCGGATTTGAGATCCTTTATAATATATTTAAAAGTGTTACCCATGTCAATGTTGACGGGCCTTTACTCTGGACAACAAATAAATTTATAAGTCAAGACCCCGCTGAGTATAGGGGAGTCAGGATCGTTCCACGAGAAGCAAGGTTTGTTTATCTACCAACTATAAATAATAAAAATCGAACAAAAACAAGCAAAATACTAACGATCAGCCTCGTTAACGACTTTGTCAGGGTCGTTAACGAACCAACGCAAACAACTAACTAACAATAACGACCTAAACAGGTTCGGTACCGAGACTACAAACTCAGTAACGAATACGATCTAGGAGAATTCAAATAAAAACAAAGATCTAGGACAAGGGTCACCACAACATAGCCATGCATATAAATTCGTAAGAAAATAAAGATCATGCCTTTAAATAGATAAATTCATCAACTTTCATTGACTAGTAAGTAAATTAATCTACTCTCATAAATTAATTCACTCAATCACTTGTTTTGGATCTAAAGCTTGAAACTTTCGTATTCAAACAATATCAACCTTCAAGTCTATAACTTTCTCTTTCAATCAAGTTAAAAACTCAAACTACCTTGACTCTCATCTAGGTATAAACACAACAAGCAATCTCAAAATAGATATAAGGCATTCAACACATCATCTTAAAATAAAACATAATAACCCTAAAAACTCATCAAAAACACTCTACCGACATGGAAATAAATTCCCGCACAGGATCGGTAGGTCATCACTAAGATTTCTCGAAAAACCTATCTCGTAACCTCGTTAACGAGCCCTCACAGCCTCGTTAACGAGCCTGGATATTGACTTCTCCATCACTTCAACTCTAAAATCTTGACTTCGACTCTCTTATCTCGCATTCTTCCGTCCTTCACCATAGCATTCCAAATTTAGCTCCAAAAAGCACTGTTTCCTTACTAAAACCTACAAAAAGACACAAAACGGAGTAGCTTCCATACTTTTCACAAAATATGCAAACTTATCCAAAAACACACAAAACTAACCCTAAACTTATCAAAACTAGTCCTAACAAACTAAGAAAACATACTAAAAACTACACTAAAAACACGAACATCAAAATACCCCATACTTAGACTTGCTTGTCCTCAAGCAATCACTAAACAATAATCAAAACCAAACAACAATACTTATCAAACTATAGCCATCATCTAAAAAGCAACATCAAAACATATAGAAGAAAATAGCAAATGACTATTAATGTCATCACATATATGCACTGAATAGACATAAGCAAATACAATCCAACCTCACAAGGGATATATGTGTTTCACTCAACTCTCAAGTGTTTAGGCTTATAAATTCAACTCTCAACTCAATCCAATATACAAAAACTCATAGAAATTGGAACTTATATCACCAAACTGTCCACCCAAGATTAGTCAAAACAAGTAAAAATTCATCAAGAGAACTTAGGGGGCCAATGAAAACTTCATAGAAGCTTCCATTCAGCCGGGTTGTAACGGGGCTCGGTAAAAACAATAAGGCGTGGAAATTTTTTGGCTATGTGGTGGTAATAATATCTGGGAATCAAAAGACTCCTAAAAACTCATACATACACAAAAACTCGCATAACATACCAAACTCACTCTTCATATGCACTTTATCTTCACTCACCCAATATATCCTAGAAAGTCTCATAAAAACAACTCAAAAGAACCTCTGGTTTATCTATCAAACACACATGCACTTCTTACTTCTTCTTCCTTTTTTTCTTTTTTGCGCAACCTCGTTAACGAGCCAACATGGTCGTTAACGAGCTTCATCGTGTACTCCTCCTCTTTCTTTCTTTCAACAAACGATCTTATTTCGTGCATCCTTTATACCAAGAGATCTTTCTTTTTACAACTTTAAAAACAAGAGACTTCCACTCTACCCTTCCCATCAATCCCTCAATTTCAAACCAAACATAACATTGCACTCCTTTCTTTTTACACTCAACAAAACAATCCTTTCCAAACTAAGTCCTAATCCCCGGATAGGGTCAAGCTTATCTCGGCTAGGGAACAATTTTGTGGAGCTAAAAATAAAAGGCTTCAGGCTCAAATTGGTTGTCAAAAAGAAGGATCATGTAAGGGTGGATAGGGATTAATAGGGCTTATAAAAATAAGTTCTCTATCATCTGATTTTCGCAAGTAATGAACTATAAATCTTATATAGGTTTCAAGAAATAGATAACCATCACAATTCCAAGAGATAATATGCATATAGAGAGTAAATCACACAAGAAAAGAAGAGGGATTTTTTAATGTTCTCCCTATAAAGTCAAAAAAAACTCACAAGGTAGCAATTTTTGTTGGACTGCATTACTTATGCTAAAAGTATACATGCTCAATTTCATCAAATGCTATTCCTTCCTAAAAAACCTTAAATTAAGAATCCGGCTATATTATCAAAGACATGCTTGCAAGGGATTATATGATCATGTTAGCAACTAACTATCATAGAACATAAGAAAGGGATATCTATCAATTCTAAAACTCTTTATGGATTTTCAAAAAAAATCAATTTTTTTTTCGATTTTTTATGGAACAAAGAACTACTTAAAACAAATAAAACACATAAGTTAAACAGGACATAAGACAACAAGTTTTTCTACTTTCTCCCACCCCATACTTAAAATTACAGTGTCCCCACTGTAAGAAAAATAAGAAGAAGGAAAGAAATAGAAAAGAAAAACAAAAGAAAACAAGAAAAGAGAAAACAAAAAACTTACAAAGTCATGAAGTAGAAAACAAGAAAAACTTCTTCAAGATGAATCAACGGTTTGGTGGAGGAAAGTAGTGCTCGAAGTTTCCCATGAAGTCATACATCGTCCTCCAGCGCTCTGCATCATCCGTCTCTCTCTGGCGGTGCCTCTCATCCTCAAGTGTCATGCGAGTGGAATAGACAGTCTCCCATCTATCCATCCTCCTATGAATATGGTTCTGCTGAAGGTGAAGTTGTTGCATCTGAGCAGAAAGATCTTCGGCCCATGGAGGTGGGATACTCGATCTAGTGTACTCGGGCTGAGGAGGTGGTTGATAGTGAGGTTGGAAGTGGTCTTGGTAAAGCACCGGGTTGTATGGCGCAAGACCATAAGAGTGAGGGTCGATAGGAGGCTGTGTGGGGTCGGTAGATGCTCTCGGCGGGTCGGTACCGAAGCTGTGTGCCTCAGTGGGAGCGTCGGTAGAAGCCTCGAAGTGGTTGTTAACGACCCTGGTGGGCTCGTTAACAAAGACGTTGGTGCCTAGAACTTCTGTATCGAGTTCATCCTCCTCGATGTCGAGCTCCTCTGTACCTCCCTCAATAGCTGCCTCTTCAGTCTCATCTTCTTCTTCATCCATTGCTTCTCCTTCTCGCTCAAATCTTGTCTCACACGACCTAAGTGATAGCTCATCCTCCGGCTTGGGCTCTAACGGGAATGCATGCCCCGTCCATGCCTAGTACCAATTCGGTACGTAAAGTAGCTCAAACTTGTCTCGGGTGGGCTCGACATTTCGACCTTGCACTTAAGTAATATACCCATCCCGAACTTGAGTGAAAATACCGGAGCTAAACCAATAGATCCGGTTGAGCAGCTGAGCGTGGGCCGGCATGTAGCGGGTGAGATCGACTCCAAGATTGGTCGCCAGGAGACTAACCAGGTTCCCGCACCAAACTTCCTTTGACTTGGTTGACTTCTCCATATAATAAAGCCATTCGTACCCCAAATTCAATGGGGCGGGTACCTCAAAAAGAACTGTGCGGAGGCAAGCAACTTCCGTCCTTGTTGGCCTGTTCAACTCTCTCTTTGGCCAGAATGTGGCGGCTAGGACTCGGAGAATGATCCTGAATATGGGGTTGATAATGCTTGCCCCGGATAATGCCGCAGAGGAGGGCTCTACCTCCCCGGTGATGTAGCTCCAAGTCCTCGTCACCTTGTAATCTTTGAGACTGTAATCTTAAGATGGATTTGGGAGCTCCAGAATAGCATTGAACTCCACCATAGTATACTCTCGGTTCACATTGCCGAGCCTAAATCGGATGCGTCACGCCGAATTCTTCGTCGGAAAGCTCGTCTCAAGAGTGGCCAGAAACTCGGATGTGAGAGCCGGAAAGTGTGGTAAATTCTCCTTCTTCAGCAAATGAGTAGCACCAAGAATAGCAAAGGCCTCCTTAACATCCTCATAGATCCCCATGGCTTTAGCACTTGACCTCGAGAACCACCGAGTGTTGTGGTCCTTGTCTAGGATGGCGTTGTATCGATCCGCTTGCCCTTGAGTGCGCAAGATCACATTATCCATGCGAGGTGGAGATGGGGACCTCTGATTCCTCTTCTTCTTTTGGGCTCGGGTAGCGGCTCTGCTTGAACTTGCCATGTGGACCTACAAAACAATTACGACTTTTCCAAGATAAGATCCACTCAAGTAAATTAGACAAGAGACCCCATAATTGGTCTCGAAATAGCCCTCGGAATTCGTCGTTAACTACTCAATTGGGTCGTTAACGGATCTGGACTGGTTTTTAAGCCTTAAAGATATGCAGGCTCGTTAACGAGCCTGGGCGGGTCGTTAACGACCTACCGAGAACCAATTTGCAGAATCCGAGTGTTATCAACTTTTAAAATTAAGCCATGAATCAAGCATGTATCCTCTATAATCCTACACTAGACACACAATCGGGTATACGCACCCCATACTTGCTCAATTGCCCATCCCGAACATGCTATAATTTGCCCAAAAATTATCATGATGAGGATCAAACTCAATTCCTAGAACAAGAAAATTCATGCTTTTCTAATCAAATTATTGCAATGGAGAATCTAGCATGAATAACCTTCCCTAGATCGAGAATCACTACCAATGTACTTAATAAAACCCATAGGCAAGAATAAACATGCAATTCGACCCTAAAAACCTCCTCTATAAACACAATCAAGATATGAAATTTCTACCCTAAAAACCATGAATCATGCAATAAAGAGTTAGGGTTTAGAAATCATACCGGAAGGTTGTGAAATTGAAAAACAAAGATCGAGTTTGGATGGTTAACGAGCTTGGATCTTGTCGGTGGGAAAATTGGGGCGGCGGGCTTCGGTAACGAGGCGTTTTCCGAAGTTCGGTGAAGGTGGGGTTCCGATTGGTGTTGAAGGGTCTTCGGTAGAATTTTGAGGGAATTGGAGCTTGGGATTTGAGGATTTGAGAGTAGGATTTTGGGAGTTTTAGAAGGGTTAAATAGGAGAGGGTAAAAATAGGAGGAAGGGGTAGGTAATGGCGGCTAGGGTAGATAGAAGATAGGGTTGAAGATAGAAGATAGGTTAGGGTTAAATAAAACTTACCTGCCCGAGTCGGTTCGCCAAACCGGGTCGTTAACGACCCTGGGTGGGTCGTTAACGAGCCACTGTAGCCTCCTTGAATGATTTTTGAGCTCTTTTCCTGCATCTTGTTAGCTCAAAGACTATCCTATTTTTCTATCCTAAAAACTACTAAAAAAACTCAAAAGAAAGCTAGGAAAAAGAAAAAAGAAAAGAAAAATCTAGTCTATACTAAAGGCAGGTTGCCTCCCGTAAGCGCTATTTTTAACGTCGTCAGCCCGACCTACTTACCTTGTTCAAGGTGGCTCTTTTGCAGCTATGATGGGGTCTTGAGGTACCCCACGCTTAGCTTTGTAGGCATTATTTGCTCGAGTCACTAAACTTGGTCCTTTGTCCTCTATCAGTATGCCCGGTATTCCTTGATTATACCCTTGCATGTGGGCTTCGGTGATAGGCTCATGAGGTTCGGTAATGGCTTGTGTGAAATTCTCGTCCGTTTAGGTAGTTGGAGGAGGCTTGGTAGGATCAGCTATGTCGAATTCTGGCTGGGTCAACTCGATCGGTGTTGCCGCAGTTGGATCATTAGCGTTTTGGTCCAGGCTGAATTCCACGCGTTCCTCTCCAATATCAAAAGTGAGGAGTCCTTTCCGCACATCGACCCGAGCACCTGCTGTAGCTAAGAATGGTCTGCCTAAAATAATGGGGTCGTGAGGATCTTAAGGCATATCGAGGACGATGAAATCATTCGGTATAAAGAATTTCCCGACTTGAATAGGATAGTCGTCCACGACTCCTGTGGCTTTGACACATGATCCGTCTGCCATGTAGAGGTTCATATCTACGGACTCTAGAGGTCCCATTTTGGCTTTTGACCAGATTGAGAGAGGAAGTAAACTAGCACTGGCTCCCAGATCACATAAAGCTTTGAATTTGTGGTCGCCTATGCCAATTGTTATGGCAAATCTTCCTGGATCTCCTAGCTTTTCTGGTAGAGCTATAGATCGGACTTCATCCTGCAACTCTGTGATGGATCTTTTCCTGCTAAGAATATCTTTCAAGAATTTTGTGTAAGCCGGCATTTCTCTTAGGGCCTCAGCGAATGGGATGGAAATATTAATGCCCTGAATAATCTTTACGAAACGCTTGAACTTACTCTCAGTAGAGTCCATAGATTTCTTAGTGGGAAATGGAAGAGATTTCACCATTCTCGGAACCAAGTTAGGCTCGAGAGGTAAAGTTACCGGATCGACATTAGGGCCGTTAGGTATTCTCGGCGGGTCGTTACCGACCCAGATGGGGTCGTTAACTACCCTGGGATTGAGAGGAGGGCTCGGATTAGAAAACTTACCTGGACTAGGGTCGTTGACGATCTTTGGAGCCTCGTCGCCATGATGTTCTGGTTCGGTACTCGCCCTCGCTGGCTCGTTACCGAGCTTAACCGTGGCGTCCTCTTCAGTCTTGTCCTTAGCTTGGACCCGCTCCGGTAGTGTCTTTCCACTCCTAAGGTGTACCGCTGCTATCTGTCCTTTAGGGTTCTCTTCAGGACGGCCCGGAAGTTGCCCTTGGGGCCTCGGAATCTGTGCAGCGAGGTTCCCTAGTTGGGAATCAACATTCATCTTCCATACATCGAACTCTCCCCATCTTTTATTTTGGTGGTTGAGGTTGGCTTGAACTTCATTAACTTTGTTGTGGACTCCATTAATGCTTTCCTGTAACCCTTGTACCCATGACGGTGGCTCCTGATGGCTTGGGGGTCGATAAGGCGCAGGTCGTCTATCCGATGGAGGCGCTGTATAACTTGGATTTGGATTTTGATTGCCCCACGTTTGATAGTTGTTCGACCTGTCAAAATTACTAGGTTGGTTCCTGTATGGGCCTCTCATGTAATTCATTTCAGCAATTGTCTCAGCGGCTCTTACCTGCTCTATGTTAGTACAAGCAGAAGTACTATGGGTAGAAGAGCCACACTCTTGACAGGATTGAGAGGATTTCAGAAAACTTACCTGCTTCTTCAGGCGGTTGACCTCGTCTTGTAGAAACTGATTTTTAACATTTGGGTCAACTTCTTCTCGGTTAGGCACGTAGAGACGTTTCTGGGGCTGGGGATTTTGCTGGGTTCCATACATGGCATCATAATTGGACAGCTTATCCAGCAATTCCCATGCAGCTGTAGGGTCCATCTCTATAAATCCACACGCTGTATGCGTGTTGATGCGGTTCTTGGTCTCGGCGTTGATACCCTGAAAAAAGATTTCTTGAAGAACATATAAAGGTTGCCCATGAGTGGAGAACTGTCTAAGCATCTCTTTGAATCTTTCCCATGTTTCAACAAAAGTCTCATTAGGCAGCTGGTGATAGGAGGTGATGCGCTTCCTCAGCTCCGTTATCTTGGCAGGAGGGAAAAATTTTGTAAGAAATTGATCATACAAGTTCTTCCAAGTCCTGATAGACTTAGGAGGTAAGCTCTCCAACCAGCTCAGGGCCTTTCCAGCAAGAGACCAAGTGAGACACCTTCAACAGCTATGGTGTCACATAAATCAAGAAAATTTCTAATATGCTCCATAGGGCACTCAGTAGGTTTCCCTTCAAACTGAGCCTGCTTAATCAAGGATATAAATTGAGACTTAATCTCAAATGGTTTCTCTATCTCCGGAAGCACAATTGGTGATTCTGGCACCCTCAGTTCCGGATGCATGTATTGTTTGGCATTCCTCTGATAGGCATTCAGCTCTTCCTGTAGACGAGCGTTGTTAACTCGTTGATGCTCAGCCTCGGCAGCAGCGTCTTCCTTCTCGGTTTTCAATGCCTCCATCTGGTTCTGAAGGACTTCCAACTGACGAGCCATCTCTTCAGGTGTGGCCATGGCTCGGTTCTCTCGGCTCTACGGTGCAAGGAACGTTCAAGTTCTGAATAATAACCAGCATTGTCAAATTCGAGCCTTCGACGTCCTACCGGCATACGCTGAGAAAACAAACAAAGAAAACAAAAACGGGGTTGGGCTATTCCCAGACCCACAGATAAACAAACAAACTCGTTGCTTCCCCGGCAACGGCGTCAATTTGTTGACGGGCCTTTACTCTGGACAACAAATAAATTTATAAGTCAAGACCCCGCTGAGTATAGGGGAGTCAGGATCGTTCCACGAGAAGCAAGGTTTGTTTATCTACCAACTATAAATAATAAAAATCGAACAAAAATAAGCAAAATACTAACGATCAGCCTCGTTAACGACTTTGTCAGGGTCGTTAACGAACCAACGCAAACAACTAACTAACAATAACGACCTAAACAGGTTCGGTACCGAGACTACAAACTCAGTAACGAATACGATCTAGGAGAATTCAAATAAAAACAAAGATCTAGGACAAGGGTCACCACAACATAGCCATGCATATAAATTCGTAAGAAGATAAAGATCATGCCTTTAAATAGATAAATTCATCAACTTTCATTGACTAGTAAGTAAATTAATCTACTCTCATAAATTAATTCACTCAATCACTTGTTTTGGATCTAAAGCTTGAAACTTTCGTATTCAAACAATATCAACCTTCAAGTCTATAACTTTCTCTTTCAATCAAGTTAAAAACTCAAACTACCTTGACTCTCATCTAGGTATAAACACAACCAGCAATCTCAAAAATAGATATAAGGCATTCAACACATCATCTTACTCATCAAATCATGCATAACTATGCCGGATTTCGACCCCGATCCTAGATAGGAAAACTACTCACTACTCATAACTAAGAACCAAATAAATTCAACAAGAGAAAACATTAAAAACAAACAACTACTTCAAATTAATAAGAAAAATAATCGTCTTACAGAAATTCAGAAGAAACCGAAAAACACAAAACCGAATCAAAAACCGTGATTAACGACCTCGGTAACTCTCGTTTCACCGAACCCGATCTCGATCTCCGACCCTTTCTCTCGGCTCTTCCTCTTTCTCTACTCTTTCCTTACTTGCCACCCCTTCCATAGGCTATAAAGAAGGATATTTATACTAATAAAGCTAGAAAATAAAAAGGCTATAAGATAAAAACTTTCCTAAAAGATAGAAACCTATTCTAAAAAGATAGAAATAAAATCTAAAAAGATAACAAGACTTAAAATAAAACATAATAACCCTAAAAACTCATCAAAAACACTCTACCGACACGGAAATAAATTCTCGCACAGGATCGGTAGGTCATCACTAAGATTTCTCGAAAAACCTATCTCGTAACCTCGTTAACGAGCCCTCACAGCCTCGCTAACGAGCCTGGATATTGACTTCTCCATCACTTCAACTCTAAAAGCTTGACTTCGACTCTCTTATCTCGCATTCTTCCGTCCTTCACCATAGCATTCCAAATTTAGCTCCAAAAATCACCGTTTCCTTACTAAAACCTACAAAAAGACACAAAACGGAGTAGCTTCTATACTTTTCACAAAATATGCAAACTTATCCAAAAACACACAAAACTAACCCTAAACTTATCAAAACTAGTCCTAACAAACTAAGAAAACATACTAAAAACTATACTAAAAACACGAACATCAGTCAACAAGAGCTCTTCCCTTTCTGGGTTCAAGTGAGGACAAAGAACTTAGAATTTAAGCGTGTAAGGGCGAGAGTAGTACCCGGATGGGTGGCCTCCTGGAAAGTCCTTGTGTTGGAATGGGATTGCACTTCTAAAGTCTTGGTCCTTACATAAATATCCACAATCGTATGACAAGTTGATCCTTGATTTCACCTCAATATCACATGCATTGGATTTTCCAATTCCTTTTCAATTCTAACTAACAGCACGACCAGATACTATTAGTTCTAACTAATTAAACAACCATGAAACCATAAATGATTCAGTTTAATAGCAACAATAAGGATAGGAATATAATAGGATACAATTATAGCAAAAAAAACCAGCGTTTACCTTAGAATGTAAATCAAATCTCTTCTGCATAAGACTAGCATAACCAAATACTAGTATGATGCAATTGCTACTTCAATCTAGAGATGCTCAACCAGTAATACTCTAGATCTAGCAATAGATCCAATAACAACAAACCCTAGTTGATTAGGCTAGAAACTATTGAAATAAATCATAAATATTCAAACAAGCGAGAAGATTAAATCCAAGCAAAATATAAGGAATTAGAAATCTCACAACTTTAATCAAAACGATGCTTCAATTGTCTGACTAAGCACATAAAGCTTAGTTCTCCATGAAAGTAATAAAACTCAGAAGTCTGAAAAGTAGAATGATGATAAAGATGAGAGGTGCAACTCTCTAAACCTAATATATCAAGCTAGGTCTAAAAGTACCTCCAAAAAATACAATATCTCGGAATAAAGTTGGAATAGATAGGACCAATAGAAGCAAAACATGTGGCGCATATTGGATCTCGCGGTGTCAGCGGCGACGGGCACCGCCAGTAACAGACAACACCCCTCGGTTCAGCCTTCAGGTCACACTTCGGGTGCAGTTTTTACTCTCTTCCAGTTGGAATGACTCGAAGTATACATGAATTGTAGCCCTTTGAATTAGCTTTCCAATGATACCAAAATCAACTTCATTGGACCACTCTATCTCCCGAACGAACGCTTACAAGATAGAGGTGTCGAACCAACAACTCCAATGGATGGCCCAAATTCAAGCGTTCTTTTCCCGGTTTTCATTCCTTTCACACTTATTCACTTTAAGACCTGTAAAAAAACATAGAACAAGTGCAAAAACCCAAAACTCCTAGACACTCTAATAACTTAAAGAAACTAACTAAAACTACCTAAAAACAAAGCAAACGAAATGGAAACATGCATCCTAAACACTACCTATATGCAAGCTATCAAATTCCTCCATGGTTAAACCTTGCTTGTTCTCAATTAAGACAAAGAATCAAGTCACACCACAACATTGCAATTCATGCATGCATTCATCTCATAATCCACAAAACAGGTCAATATATAACTATAAGTTGATCAAGACATCCTAGCATGCAATTTTGACTAAAGCAAAGAGCAAAGAGATTCATCCATTACAGACCTCACCAAGGTAATGTGTTTGCACTCTCACTCAAATGTTTAAGGATATGTGTTTCACTCAAAATCAACAATGAAAAACTAGACTACCATATGCTTGCATCAGTGTTCTAATTCTCCACCGCTATGGACCAAACACATAACAAAAATCATGAGGTCTTTTCAAAGGTTGTAATGTGGCCAAGATAAAGACAAATTAGAGGGATCGTTTTTGGTCTTGTAGTGCTAAATTCAGGATAAAGAACTAACTAAACCCAAACCCAACACTTTTCACTTCTTAATACTTCCAACTCTTCTTACAACTCCATACATTCATTTAAGCTCTTTTTTGCTTTTTTGTAACACTTTTGCCTCTTTTTCAACTCTTTTCTCTCAACAATTATGAAGAATACTTTCTTTGAACCTCAATTTTCTTTCTTTTTTCTTTCAACATACTTTTCATCTTCACTTTTTTTTCAACTTTCACACCAGAGTTGTCTTTCCTTCTACCTTTTATTACACTTCCCCCATATTTATTCACAACCACATAAAAACCCCACCTAAAGTCCTAAATCTAGAATGGGTCAAGCTTATATAGGCTAGGAATTATTTTGTGGAGCTATCAAAATAGGCTTTAAGGCTCAAAAGAAATGGGGTGTCAAAAATATGGATCTTATAAGGTAGGAAGGGAACATAATAGGCTAATAAATAAGAAACACGCCTCAATCATATTAATGCCATGCATCTAGTTAGGATAAGCGGTCTTGAAAAAGAGTCATAACGCAAGTTCTAGAGCTAGCAATTCAAAGTGATACACTGAAGAAATAGAGAACAAATTATCAATAAAAGGCCAAAAACAATCTCACAAGGTTAATTGTCTAGTGATATGTGATTGCCTCGGAATCCTCCTTAGAAATCTCGTAGTAATCCCACAAAGTCCCGATCTTGCCAGCAAATAACTTCAATCCTACAAAATCTTTCAACTTTAGAATTCCTTGTGACACAAGTAACACGAAACTGATTTGAATTGATGGAATTAGAATCGATCAGATTGATAGAATAGTTCAACTTGATAGTTCAAACGGATTGGCTCGATCGCTAAATCCGAATGATTAACTAGTTTGATCTTTAATGATCACAACTAGAACAATCTAATTGAATAAACTAAAAACCAGATTCGAATAAGAGAGAGAAAAGGTCGAGAATGATGATGATCGAATGGTGTTGTTGAAGATCGAACTCTCAATGCTGAATTGCAATCGTACGTGTGTTTATTTTTGGCCCAAGAGATAGATTAAACCAATTTGGGTTTAATCTCTCTCAAGCTTATTTTTATTAATGAAAAACAAGAGTATTTATGGTAGAATACAAAGCTATTGCTTGGGGAGCAAGGAAGAATCATGGCCGGCCCTAGAGGGGTAGTTGTGACCTTTTCTTGCTTACCAAGATATAATAAAATATCTAAAATAATATCTATCTAGATCCCCTTAAATAAAATAAATCATGACTGATTTATTTATTTAAGGAAATAACCTAACAAACTCAAAATATCTCTAACAAACTAAAAATATCTCTAACAACCAAGAGAGAGAAGATCAACCAACTAACATAAGCCTATTGGCTGATTTCTCTTCATTATTTAATTTAAATGACACGCCTATAATAAATTAAAAGAAGATATTTTCTCTACTTAGAATTGGTCAAGTCAAAGGTTTGACTTTGACCCATATACCAATTTATCTCACCCGGTCACTTACTAAATTCAGCCCTAAAGTGAGACAAACTAATACATGTTTCTAAATAAAGAAATGGTGATTTTCGGCCCTCTTGAATCAGTCCATGGAATCCGGGCTCAATTGATGTTGAATGCACGAGACCCACTTTATCTTGCTAGGCTCTTCAAGAACAACTGCCAATCGAACCAAGATTGTTGTTGTGCCTTGAGCAATCTTCTTAGCTCGACTTCTTGTAATTGGTCCGTCAGAAGGCACTCGAATCAACTCATCGACGTCGGTTGAAGACATGGCAGGCTTCACTGCATCATTCTCCTCCACTTGAGCTCGAATCGTCTCTGATTCGAAGTCGGAATCAAAATCTGGCACATAAAGAGATAGACTTTGGTTTTCAATTGCAAGTGATCAACTACCTTAGCATTAATAATGTTACAGCAGCTACCACTATCAATTATCATGCATAACACTTGATTCTTCACAGTACACCTAGTATGAAAAATATTTTCCCTTTGATCTAGCCTAGGTGTTTCTTGTAAAGTAAGAGTACGCATTATTACCAAAGTTAGAGGCTGTTCGGTGCAATCTGGTTCAATGGCCTCCACGTCCTCCTCTTCTTGTCCATTTCTCTCCTCCTCCACTTGATTTGGAGGTATATCTTCATCACTCACATATCCTCCATTGGTGGTGAGTAGCACTTGTTTCTGATTTGGACAATCTTTAGCATAATGACCTCTTCCTTGACATTTATAGCACACTAAATCTCGTGCTCTTGGCTGGTTTGGAGGTGCATTGTTTGGACGTCTTTGGCCTTGAAAACATGTGGGTTTAGGTGAGCTAGAAGCTCCCTTTTGCTGCAAAGAAGGGTTAGAAGAATAAGAATTGGAATTAGCACTAGAATTAGGAACATACCTTTTTGGAGCATTCTAAGCTTCCTTCTTCTTCCTTTTTTGCTGGTCATAAAGTAGTTAGGCTGAATGTACTAATGCATTGAGATCCTTGATTTGTTGAATCTCCAATGTATCTCTGATGCTTTGATTCAGTCCAGCCATGAATTGGGTCCTTAGAGACCGTTGGGAATGATGAATTCCCGCTTTGAAGCTCAAATCCTCTAGCTCATTGAAGTACTCAGTTGGAGACTTGGTGCCTTGTTTGCATGTAACCACTTTAAACCTCATGTGCTCAGTATGCTCTTCAGGCACATATTTCTTTCTCATTACAAATTTCAGCTGGCCCCAAGTTTCAATTGGTGGTAAGGCCTTTCTAATCCTATCCTCCTTCATTCTGAACCACCAATTTCTAGCGGTCCCAACAAAGTGGATAACAACAACAGCAACTTTCTCCCATTCTTCATAGCCCATGTGATCTAGAATGAAGTTTGTAGCTTGTTCCCACTCTAGATATTTCTCTGGATTGAGCTCTCCACTGAATGGCTCTATCTTAATCTTAATATCACGCTTACCAATCTGATTGACGGTTTGGTTAGCGGTGTTGTTGTTGTTCGGCCTCTGTACTCCATAAGCTGGTGGAATATCTTCTACAACCTCAGCTTGGTTATAGAAATCATCAAGGGGAGGATGCCATGGGCGCCTTTCTTCCCCGGGATAGCCATAAGTCACATCATCAAAAGGATTGTTGTATTGTTGTTGTTGTTGATGAGTGGCTTGAGGATACCGGTTAGCTTGCTGATTATAGAATTGTTGATGAGTAACCGGTCTAGTCCTTGTTCCAAAGCCTCTTCCTCTGCCTCGGTCTGCTGTGGGGGAATAGTGAGTCGGGAGATCATGTTCTTTGTTGTAGCTAGCAAGCACATCATGCTCTTCTTCAACTGCTTGTTGCTTGCCTTTGTCGCTAGCTGAGACTTGATTTGGATCACTTGTAAGCTCTATTGGAGGGGCACTCTTATGACTTGCTTGAGATGATTCAATTAATGTGGCAAGTTGCTCCTCTAGACGCCGCATTTGTGGAGCCAATGCAGCCGTGGCCAACTCTACAGCTCGAGTCTGGCCATCACGTACACTATCACTAATGGACAACCTAATGAAATCGATTGCCTCCTTAGTAAGACTCAATTCAGCAAGGTTAGGCTCAGTTGGGATCACCATTGTTCCTGAAACAAGCAAGAAAGTAGAGAGAGTAGTGTGTTCTAAAGCAAATCACAACAAGCAATACCACACCTTAATCAAGCCAAAACTTACCTCAAAGCAATCCAATCAACTTAATTCAGTTTTTGGGTTGAATTGAGGGAGTAAATGGGTAGATATGGTGTAGATATGGTATACTAATGATAAATAAAGGAAATATGCAGCTTAAGCAAATGGCAAGTATGCAATAAGACAAGCAATGCAAAGAATCCCTCTATGAGCTTTAAAACACATGCAATCTCTCAATTGACTCTATGCAAGTTAATAAAGCCAAATTTAAGCATGCACGGACAGAAATATGGTAGGCTAAAGTGACTTTTATTTCGTCACTATTTTTCTTCAAAGTGATTTCTACTTAACTATTTTTAAGCAAGCAGTCACTAGGGTTGAAAGTGGCTTAAAACTAGCTGGGGTAGATCACTTTCTGATTTTTTTTTTGACTTTATGCACAAACTACTCTTGTGCTAGAATGAAATAACAACAAAGCAATCCAATAAGGAATGCAATAGGGCAGAAACGAAACAACTAAACTGATTTTTTTTAACTAAGTGACTTTAAACTACCAATGAAACCAACTAGAAGCCAAATTAACAAAAGAAGATAAGGGTAGGTCGAATTGATAGGATGCAATAGCAAAAATCAGCAAATATCAACAAGCAATATGAATCTCTATTGATCATGCAACATGTAATAAAAACTCATAAAAATTGTAGGAAGACAATTGCTAATCTATATTGCAATACAACTCAACCAATTCAGCCAATAAACATGCACAAATCCCATAAAAATCTCCTAATTGGGTAATTGCTTGGAGGGCAAGTAACAACTAAGAGGAAGACTAGGGTATGGAATGATCACGGCTGAGGCTAGGTTTAGGGTTTGCGGATTTTGATCTAGGGTTTGGGGCGAGGGTAGGTAAGGTTCGGTCTAGGGTTTGATGGGGTCGATCTAGGGTTTGGCTTGGCCGTTGGTGGTGGGGTTGGTGGGGTTAGATTCGGCCGGTGGTGGTGGGTGGTGCAGTGCCCTAGAGCGACACCAGATGTGGGTGTGGGGTGTTGATGTGAGGTGGTGGTTGGCGGAAATTAGGTGGTGGTGGTGGAAAAGTTTCAGCTTTGGTCTTAAAAATTTCAACTTTGGTGAAAGGCGGGATTTTTGGGATCAAAAACTAAATCAAATCAATTAGAAAACAAATTAAGGAAAGAAACAATTACTTGGAGAGACGCTGGATTATGATACCACTTGATACGTGATTGCCTCGGAATCCTCCTTAGAAATCTCGTAGTAATCCCACAAAGTCCCGATCTTGCCAGCAAATAAATTCAATCATACAAAAGCTGTCAACTTTAGAATTCCTTGTGACACAAGTAACACGAAACTGATTTGAATTGATGGAATTAGAATCGATCAGATTGACAGAATAGTTCAACTTGATAGTTCAAACGGATTGGCTCGATCGCTAAATCCGAATGATTAACTAGTTTGATCTTTAATGATCACAACTAGAACAATCTAATTGAATAAACTAAAAACCAGATTCGAATAAGAGAGAGAAAAGGTCGAGAATGATGATGATCGAATGGCGTTGTTGAAGATCGAACTCTCAATGCTGAATTGCAATCACACGTGTGTTTATTTTTGGCCCAAGAGATAGATTAAACCAATTTGGGTTTAATCTCTCTCAAGCTGATTTTTATTAATGAAAAACAAGAGTATTTATAGTAGAATACAAAGCTATTGCTTGGGGAGCAAGGAAGAATCATGGCCGGCCCTAGAGGGGTAGTTGTGACCTTTTCTTGCTTACCAAGATATAATAAAATATCTAAAATAATATCTATCTAGATCCCCTTAAATAAAATAAATCATGGCTGATTTATTTATTTAAGGAAATAACCTAACAAACACAAAATATCTCTAACAAACTAAAAATATCTCTAACAACCAAGAGAGAGAAGATCAACCAACTAACATAAGCCTATTGGCTGATTTTTCTTCATTATTTAATTTAAATGACACGCCTATAATAAAATAAAAGAAGATATTTTCTCTACTTAGAATTGGTCAAGTCAAAGGTTTGACTTTGACCCATATACCAATTTATCTCACCTGGTCACTTACTAAATTCAGCCCTAAAGTGAGACAAACTAATACATGTTTCTAAATAAAGAAATGGTGATTTTCGGCCCTCTTGAATCAGTCCATGGAATCCGGGCTCAATTGATGTCGAATGCACGAGACCCACTTTATCTTGCTAGGCTCTTCAAGAACAGCTGCCAATCGAACCAAGATTGTTGTTGTGCCTTGAGCAATCTTCTTAGCTCGACTTCTTGTAATTGGTCCGTCAGAAGGCACTCGAATCAACTCATCGACGTCGGTTGGAGACATGGCAGGCTTCAAGAACTTCAAAATATATCTAAAACTCAAGCTCATCTACATGCTCAATCCTACATCGTCTTCTTCTTCTTCAAACTCACTGTCACTTTCCTCAAGTCTGTCTAATGCTTCCCCATGGAACTCCCACACAGTGTAATTCTCATACATTCCCCATTTGAACAAATCTAATCTCACATCACATTTCTTTTTAAAAAATATTGCAACACTTATCACAAGGACACCTAATGGTGAAATTCTCTCTTTCTTCTTCTCTAACATTTGAGAGGGCAAAATCTAGAGAGCCATCAACGCCATTTATATAATCAGAGGAAGAATGATTTCTCTCTTTAATCCACGCCTTATTCATAGTTATAAGTAGTACCCCACCTTAAATCACACAATAAATATGGCATCAATAGTTAGAGTGAGAAAAATATTATACATATGTCAAGTTTTATGTAATTATAGAAATTATAGATAGGTGAGTAAGCAAATACTTAATATATTAAGTAAGTTAGTGGATCCTAAACACTTAAAATTGGTTTGTCAATGTATTCACTCTAGAGTCCATACCACATTAGTAGGACTCACGAGAAACCTGGGGAAGGTTTTCAAACACTATTTTACAAGTTGTTTCTCTGCCAAGTAAAACATTAATTATGTACCAGTATACCATACACACTTATATATGGATCAAACATATTTGGACTAGGGCCACTATTTGGTAAGTAGCTTATGATCATGAAAGAGGTAAATTCATTTTTATTTTAAAGGGAAGAGAAATGAAGTTAACCTATTACCAACCGAACTTGAGGCCAGCCAGCAGAAAGTAATTAATCATTCTGGCAACAACCAACTTCCAGTTGTCCAAGTGTAAGTATTATAGCCTATCTAATTAATTTAAGCCACATTATGAAATATCATTGATTGATTAATTATAAAGTCATTAAGAAGATGTAAATATACTTTGAATATATGACTTACCCATAAGAGGGGTAAATGAATGCACTTTGCGACAGAGGATGAGAAGGCAATGCCCTCCTTCACCTCTACATATATACAAAATCATTAATTAATTACGAAAATGTACCGTTTAAATTAAAAAAAGAGTAACATTACTAAGATTTTAGGAATTGAGGTTTATGGTTTGGAGTCTTCTATTGATAATTGTAGGAATTCAGGTTTTATACTTGGTTTGTTAGAGGTTGCTTATATCAATTGCATTAGTATTTCTAGGGAACAAGTTAATTATTTTGTGAAGTTTTTAAATGGAATGGTAATCTACACTTCTTAGTAAACAAGACATGGGTACGTTTGCCAACAAGCTTTTCTTAAAAAAAAAACAGGGATTCAATTTGTGTTTAGGATAAAAAAACCATCTGAATTGTTGAGTAAACCAATTTAAGAAGAAACTCAAACATTGAAACAATGTGAAATTGCATATCCTGTATTATTGGAGAATACTAATGAAATTACTCCTAAATATCTAAATTGGCTATCACATTGTTCTGGCCTTTACTCCTTTTTTCTGGTTCTGTGTTTAATTTACATGCTAGCTTATTGAAAGTTGCAACTTATTTTATAGTTACATGTAACCATTATTAGGGTAAGAATAAAGGAGCTACTACTTTGATTATAATCTAAGTATAACAGTACAAAAATCTCAAGAACAATAGCTTTCTTCATGAGCTTTTTTCTAAACATAATAATAGGTGAATGATTTGAATGCAAATACAGGGTTGAATTTTCTGAGTTTTTTTGGTCCTTTTCATTTATGTTACTTGGTTTAAAAGATAAGCTTAGATTGGATTTTTATCTTTCTCTAAATGGATTGTTTTGGACGCAGGGGAAGCACACGGGGGAAGCGATTAACATGTGAGTATTGTGACAAATACATCTTAATATTTCTGGTTGCTGGTGTTTTTTTTTGTGTTTGACCTCTTTCATATAAAATGTATTGCTCGGTCAAGAGCTTTACCTTGCTTCTTACTTAGGCCATGTTATTGGTCTTTTTTTTAGTGATTTAGTCTATATGTTCTAGGCTTGTTTTTTAAGATCAAAGTGTGAAAGAGGGAAAAGCATGAATGACACTCTGGATCTGAAGCACATTATTCTTGTTCACTACAGAGAGACTCAAGTGAGGTAATATGTTAGATAAAACACCACATCGATAAAAAAAAGAAGTCAATAAACACATCTGAAAAAAACACCCCAAATTCAATGTTTTTCCAAGAAACAGATCTAGGGTTTATATAAATTGGGTTTATAGAACACACCTTGCTCTAGATTTGTAGGACGACGGAACGAGGCAGAGGAACCAGGCGCAGGAACGAGGAAGAGGAACCAGGCGGAACGACGGAACCGTCGGAGGCGGAGGAACAAGGCAGAGGAACTAGGCGGAATGACGGACCGGCGGAGGCGGAGGAACCAGGCGGAACGACAGAACCGGCGGAGGAACCAGGAGGCCGGAACGCTGTACCAGGCGGAAGGAACCATCGCTGGTGTAGGACGACGGATCCGGTAGAGAACCAGGCGAGAGATGCTCGCCGGATTTTGTTGAAACTGACGAGAGGCAGGTCCGGCGAGATGAAGATTTGACTGGTGAAGATATCCGGCGAGAGGCAAAGAGTAAAGAAGGGTTTCGACTTTCGTTCGTCCTTTGAAATGTATTGAAAGAAGGGTTTCAGCCTTTGGATAATTCTCGATAGAAATTATTTTTTCCCTTTCTTTTGCAACAACATAGCTGTTGCTATTAATTTATAATAGTTTTTGCAACGATGACACCCGTTGCAATACGTATTATTTATTTTTCGCAACGACTACTTTTGTTACCTAAAATTATCCCAAATATTTATTAGAGGCGCGCACACTTAAGGAATGGAGGGAAATAAAATTTCATTTATTGCAACGAACATTAGCAACGACTCTTTAAAGTCGTTGCCAAAGATATTTTTCGCAACGACAATATTTTATCGTTGCAAATCTTCGTTGCAATAAATGGGTTTTCTTGTAGTGTCCATTCATAAAGCAACGGGCTTCCATTTAGGAAAAACAGGAGTTTCAAAAGCCTTCTCAACATCCGAGGCATCTACATATGGGTGGTGAGCAACATTAGAAGGGTAGAAATCAACATTAGAGAGGCGGCGGGGGCCGCCAGGGGGCGGCGGTCGCTGCTTTTTTCAGAAATTTGAGGCGACGAGGGGTCATCGTCGCGGCGGGCGCCGCCGGACGGGCGGCGGGCACCGTATTTTTTGCCGCGATCTCCGCCGTTAATGTCGTAGCCAAGCCTGTTTCGATTTAATTGGCGACGGGTGACGCCATGTCGGCGGCGGACACCGCCTGTTCTGTTGCTCCTTTTTTGCATACTTACATGTTAGTCCAACACATAAACAAAGGAAAAACAGAAACAAAAACAGCTAGGCTAGAAAAAAGAAAAAAGAAAGGAAGTACCTAGGCCGGGTTGCCTCCCGACAAGCGCCTTATTTAACATCGTGGCTCGACGTTTAGCATAAATTGACAAGATTAGACATTGTCAATGCCCTTAACAACCTATCAAAAGCATGTGAACACATCTCACAAAAAGATAAGTAACACAAGGATAAATTGAAAGTGAATATTATACCATTCAAAAAATGTGCCTAGTTTTTATAAGATGGCATATGCTCAAACAAATTCAACACAAGTGGTGATGTCAGAAAATACTTACAGTATGGGTCAAAGTATTTGTCACCATTACCACTTTCTTCAAAGATGAACTCCATATATTTTTTATCTTCCACCTTGTGTTCTAGACTTGGTTGCTCATCTTGCAACTCCATAAGCTTTGGATGTCAGAAGGTGGGGAAACTGAAGCATGGGATTTCAAGGCCTAACATAGGGTACACCATGACAGTAAGAGCCTTAACAAATGTATCATGTTGATTTTCTCCCTCATGGTTGTCTACTTCATTAGCAAAGAAGTCATCATGGTCGACAAAATAATCTTCTTCCAAAACCACGGAACACTAAAACTCATGACACCACATGGGTGAAGATGACTCAAGCTCTCTAGGCTCTATAAGTATGTCTATGCCAGCACAGACTTCATTGGACTTTGTGATAATCTACTCGGCGTGTTTTATAGGTGTGAATTCATATTGGGCATCAAATTCATCTTCATAACCCACATCAAGTGTAGTAGATTGCTCCTCAACTTGCATCTAGGTGTCTGACTCATGATTGTTTGATTCCAATGTGATTCCACCATTCCTTTCACACAAATCAAAAGGACATGAGATTGTGGAATGAAAATGTGAAGAATATAACTCACAGTGCTCCCTGATCAAAGTATCCGTCCTTGTAGAGAGATCTCTGACTATATCCTCAAGAAACGTATCAATCGGCTGTGGCAGTTGGGAAGATGACTCAACCTGAAGCTTTGATGGTTCATGAAACATAAGAAATCCCAACATTCCTCGGATCCCACATATAAAAGCCTCGCATTGCTCATGTAGTTAGCCAATCCCATTGTCTCAAGATTCATACCATGAATAACTCCCATGTTTACCTCTTCATTACTGTATCAGAATCCCCACGTACCAATTTCAAACACATGGTCTTGAAATCTAGAAAAATAGTCATGGAAGTATTCATCCTGCAGTTGTCTACAATCGAACAAAGCCATAGATTAGTAGAACAAGTGTTATGAACAGTAAGATAGGTTCACAACACCAAGATTGGCACAAAAAAAAGACAATTATTGACTCCCCAACAACGGCGCCAATTTGATAACGGTGATTTCGTCGTTCAAATCACGCCTACGCAAAAAAATCCAAACTAACTTAAAATTGTAGTCTTTAGGAAGTCCGGGTCGAAACCACAGGAAGACAAACTGATCATTTTGTATGAATTTTGTGTCAAACAAGTAACAAGGGGTTTTTGTATAGTGACTAAGAATGCAAAACTAACAAATTAACAATATTTAGGAAGATAGCTTACGCAAACAAATATCCACAATCGTATGACAAATTGATCATTGATTTCACCTCAATATCACATGCAATGGATTTTCCAATTCCTTTTCAATTCTAACTAACAACACAACCATATACTATTAGTTCTAACTAATTAAACAACCATGAAACCATCAATAATTCAGTTTAATAGCAGTAGTAAGGATAGGAATATAATAGGATACAATTCTAGCATAAAACAACCAGCTTTTACCCTAGAATGTAAATCTAATCTCTTTTGCATAAGACTAGCACAACCAGATACTAGTACGATGCAATTGCTACTTCAATCTAGAGATGCTCAACCAGTAACACTCTAGATCTAGCAATAGATCCAATAACAACAAACCCTAGTTGATCAGGCTGGAAACTGTCAAAATAAATCATAAATATTCAAGCAAGAGAGAAGATTAAATCCCAGCATTAGATAAGGAATTAGAAATCTCACAACTTTTATCAAAACGATGCTTCAATTGTCTGACTAAGCACAAGGGCTTAGTTCCCCATGAAAGAAATAAAACTCAAAAGTCTGAAAAGTAGAATGACGATAAAGATGAGAGGTGCAACTCTCTAGACCTAATATATCAAGCTAGGTCTAAAAGTATCTCCAAAAATACAATATCTCGGAACAAATCTAGAATAGATAGGATCAATATAAACAAAACACGTGGCGCATAATGGATCTCGCGATGTCAGCGGCATCGGGTGCCGCCTGGAACAGTCAACACCCCTCGTTTCAGTATTCAGGTCACACTTCAGGGGCTGTTTTGACTCTCTTGGAGTTGGAATTTGGACTCGGAGTAAAAACATGAATTGTAGCTCTTTGAAATAGCTTTCCAATGATACTAAAATCAACTTCATCGGACAACTATAGTTCCCGAACGAACCGTTACAAAACAGAGGTGTCGAACCAACAACTCCAATGGATGGCCCGAATTCAAGCGTTCTTTTTCGGGTTTCCATTCCTTTCACAATTGTTCACTTTAAGACCTGTAAAACAACATAGAACAAGTGCAAAACCCAAAACTCCTAGACACTCTAATAACTTAAAGAAACTAACTAAAACTACCTAAAAAAAAGCAAACGAAATGGAAACATGCATCCTAAACACTACCTATATGCAAGCTATCAGATTGCAAAGCAAGAAGGTTTGTAAATTGATTACTTAAAGAACAAGTAACAACTCAATTGAATGTGTTTGGCAATTGATTTGTGTTTGAGAATGAGTATGGACGAATGACACAAGAAAATCTCGAAATTGGATGGTGTTTGGTGTTGGACGAAATTAAGGAGAAAGCAAGAGAGATAATTGGGTTGAAGGTCCTTGGAATAAGAAACAGGGTTTCTATTCTAAATATTTAATTCAACATGTCTTGAAAAGAAAGATTACAAGGGTTTAAATAGACATGGATAGCCAACTATCATATGCTATTCTTAAAAGATATTGTTTCCTAATGATGTAGAGAATGGAAATTGTCCATAACTATACTTTTTGGGAAAGTTGGGGTCAAATTTGTAAATTTTGTGATTGTGGGGCTAAAAATGTAAATGGGTTAGTTGGTTGTTACAGGGGAAACAGAATAAGAAGGGGAGAGGAAGAAGTGTAGCATTCAGTGAGCTTGTTTGTAATTCTCAAATTCTTCTTGAATGATATGGGACCTGGTATTTCTATGAAAATTAATCTCATTTTCCTATCAAATTGATCTCGATACAGAAATTCTGTATCAAATTGGTATTAGAGCCTTCGAACTCGGCAAAACTCAATGATGTTGGAGGACATGGAGACACGAGCGCAAGCGATTCTCAGGGAAGTTGCGATGAAAGAAGTGGAGGAGATTGTTAATTCAAGAATGTCAGCTATGGGAGAGCAAATGAATAGGAAATTGTCCAAAGTTGATAAAATTGATGGAAACTTGTCCATGATCGATGAGAATTGGATGCAAAAATCGGAGAGATGTTCGAAGCAATTTGTCGATTCTCCTTGTTAGGTGGTCCTTCGTCGTCACAATTACCAGGAGATCGAGTAGCTTCTCCAATTCAAGCTACTGAAGTTCCGAGATCGTCACCAATGATACTGAATTCCCAAGTTCCGGTGTCGCAGTACCAGTTCCGAGATCGTCACCAATGGGTTAGTTGGTTGTTACGAGGGAAACAGAATAAGAAGGGGACAGGAAGAAGTGTAGCATTCAGTGAACTTGTTTATAATTCTCATTCTTCTTGAATGATATGGGAGCTGGTGTTTCTATGAACATTAATCTCATTTTCCTATCAAATTGATCTCGATACAGAAATTCTGTATTACCTAATATAAATTTTACCTTAATTAAAAGATATTATTGCAAGACAACTAATACTTAGGCTCCAAGTAAGATCCATATTACTTTCCAAATTTCTTCCACTAATCTTGCATGGTCCGAATTGATAAAATAATATATTTCCTAACTTAAAAACCATAAGCCCACATATTATAGCCCACAACACATGGTCCATATATCTAGAAAGGCCTATTAAAAACTTAAAGCATATATAGAAAGTACTATACATAGTAAGTCTAGGATAAGCATGCAAACAACTCTTGCATGTGAGTGTAAATAACACATGCAGGCGCTCTTCATCTTCCAATGTCGACTTGACAATGGATGAATGACCAAATGTAGATTCTTCAAGACCATTTTATACTTGAAAGCTCTTGATCTCTTGAATGGTCTTGACCTAATATGGCCTCTTATCCTCTTCCATGACTCCTTAGTCTTGATCCATCTTGATCTATATCACTCTCAATACTATAATTTGAGCTGCTAGCATAATAGGGTTCATCCCCAACTATTTTCCCTTTGTAATTGTGTGCATCTTGACCCCATGTCTCATATTGTCTCATACCATTCATCAAACCCCACATCACCAAACTTGATATCACCAACATTCTTTTTACCCTTCTTAGTTGCCCTCATTTTCAATATATGCTCTCTTTGTTCCCCTCTCAATTCCCTTAATTCATCATCAACTTCACTATCATTAATCAATTCCAATCCCAAACTATCATATTCTTCATTGTCCTCACTATAATCTTCATCATTCTCCTCTTCATCACCATTCTCCTCTTGATCACCAAACTCCTCTTCCTCACCATTCTCCTCTTCATCACTAGTATCCTTTTCATCACCAGTCTCCTCTTCCTCACCATTATCCCCAACCATAACAATTGGATTAGTAGGTTTTTGTCTAGGGGAATGAGAATGACAAGGGAAATGACAAGGTTAGGGTTAATTATAGTCTGGGTAATTTCATGAAATTGCCCAGACACATGAAGGGAATCATCATTCATTTCAATAAAGTCAGAATCATGAAACCCCTTGTAATAAATCACACGAAATTCCTCATAGCCAAGATTTCTTACATACCATGCCAATTCAAAGAAGTTGAAATGATATGTGTCTACGTTATTGCTATAGGATGGATCTAATCCATCAATGTACCCCATTGCTGCTTCTTCGTGCGGGTGTTGGCGCCACTGCTAGAACCCCCCATCGGTGTGCGGCAGTCAGAGGACCTTCCCCAAGTGGTGGAGGTTGCGTCGGGCGTGTGTTGCGGGACTGTGCGGCAAGGAGGTCTTCCTATGTCTTCTACTTACCTTTCTCGACTGCCCGTTTTTCCCCGTCGGTTCTTTATCCAAAATTGATACCCTCTTTCCATCTCTTCCCACCCTTTCTTTTTGCATGGCAGGACGGGTCGATGGCCTTGATTCTTGCTTCTTTCTCGTTGCTAACTTGCATAACATCTTCATCTATATTCTGATTAGTTGTAAAAACAGCTCTAAATCTGCCCACTGTTATAGCCTTATGTACAACCTATCTAAGACCCGAAGGAATGTTCAACCCAATTCCATGAAAATGGCAAATAAATGTAGCGGTTCAACTCCTGGTCAACAACCAGTTGTTACCTCTTGGGGCAACCCCCTGTTTGTTTTGGTCAGCATGCCTGCTTTCCACGAGGAGTGTGTGCTCCTCAACTTGAGTGACCATTGTGCTTGTTTTATTAAACTTGATAATCACCCCCAAATCCATCCAAAGAAGGGGGCAGTAGGCCTTTCCTTGATCCGAAACAAAGTATGTGGCCTTGGAACCTTAGTTCCAATAAGGCAAATAATTATAAAATCTGCTTAAAAGCTGGAACTCACCAAAATGCTTTATCTATGTTATGGACTGATGCTTTAAGGGCCTCAGTACCTAATTTTGCTTTAACTTGCAAATTTCTATTTCATCATCTCTACAATTTTAGGGATTTTGATACTCTGATTTCCTCATATTGTCTTATGCAGATGTTGATGTCCCGGAAAATGACCGATTCTAAAAGACTTAACAGCTCAATACCATATAACAATGTCAACAACTTTGCTACACAATCTAAAGGTGTGTGTGTTGAACACGGCGGACCTCAGTGGTGAGGTTTGTAAACACATTAGGTTGCCTTGAACTCCTCTGCATGTTTGCTCAACATACGGGCTTACTTAAAAATAGAGCACTTTCTTTCACCTTGTGGAAAGTTTATATGTTATATGGGGAGGCGCACCTCTACCAAGGCAAAAACCAAAATCAACACTTTGTGGAAATTTTATTTGTTAGCTTGTTCATGCTATATTACACTTTGCTCTGCAGTTTTTGTAAACGTACACCCTCAAAGTTCGTTGTTTACATGGTCATGTGTAGAGTGGAACAAATAAACCCTAGGAGACAAAAAACTCCTTACCAATTGTATCAAACCTACAAAGGGATCTATGCCTATAATGTAAACTCAATCAAAATGCAAAACAAAAACAGGCTCAGTTGCAACCGGCATTGTATTATTGCACATACTGCTGCAGGGGATCTGTGGTCTGCCCACTACGAACTTTCTTCAAGCACGGCATTGTATGGTGTACTGACCTCCATTACAACCTAAACTTGAAAGAACTTGCGAAAACCCGCTCTTTGCGTAGTTAATGCATGTAGGAGGCCCCCGATTAAGTGTGCCTCTCTAGGCGTAATCGGGGTAACCACCCATAAATTAAAGCGTAATAAAATTATTAACAAGAAGATTCAAGATTTGGTTAATTGGTCAACCATAATGACCTCTTCTAAATCCTGGATGCTCATTCTTGCTAGTTGGAGCGAATTTGTATCCAATTTGGTCGAATCAAAATATACCAAATCTGGGACTAATGTCTCAAAGTATGGCTGCAAAGTATGGCAAAAAGCTGGTTTTGATTCCATGGAATTTATCCCGGCCACCGGACTCGCGGGCGGTTTTTGTATCCTTTGGAAGGGATACCAACTGTCGAATGAAACCATTAAAACCATACACAAGGATGATCGGTTTATCGACTTCCATTATACGAACCCGGACACATCTCATGAGATGATTATCATCTTTGACTACGCCCCTCCATGGGCGCAAGATAAAGAGCTATTTTGGACAAATTTTAGTGAATTTACTAAGAACCAAAACCTCTTGTGTATCATCATGGATGACCTTAATGAAATCCAACACCCTAACGAGAAACTCGGGGAGGCGCCACTCCGAACCCATCTCGATTTGACCCACTGCTGAACTTTAAGAACGAGTGTGACATTTGTGATATCCCCACCATGGGGAATAAATTCACACGGAGAAAATCGAAGAACTTGGAAAATACAATTTTCGAGAAACTAGACCGAAGCCTTGTAAGTGATCAAATTGTTCAATGGTACCCTGCCATTGCTACCAAAAATCACACCTTCTCTTCATCAGACCATTGCCCAATTTCGTTCGACCTCCCAACGGGCAATTCGTTCAAAGCTCAACCCTTCAAGTTTGAGATGATGTGGACCGAAAGGAAAGACTTTCAAAATGTCATAAAACAAGCTTGACAACACAATGCGGGAGGATCTTACATGTTTAACCTCATAAAGAAAACTCAACTGCTCAAAGCAAAAGCGAAAGAGTGGAATAAACACACATTCGGTAACATTTTCGAACAAATAAAAAAATAGATGAAGAAATTCTAACCATTCAAAAAGACATAATAGAGAAAAAAAACCTCCAACTAAACCAAGAACAAAATCGAATGTCCAATAAACTGACATGCCTGCTACAATTCCACCACTTGTACTAGAAACAGAGGGCAAAAAACACCCACATTAAGCTAAATGACAAGAACACCAAATACATACATCGTATTGCTAATGGGAGAAGAAATAAGACGAACATAAAAGAGATAAGGACAAATGAGGGTACCCACATCACAGGGTTAGAAAATATTAAAAGTGAAATCAAAAGGGACTTCCAAAACCGATTTCGGGCAACAAAGATTAACCATGAAAAACTCCAGAATATGACTCAAACAATCCAACAACAAATAATGAAAAACGACAACGTAGAACTTACTAAACCGGTGGCGAACATGGAAATCAAGAGGGCCATGTTTGATATTAGGGAGGATAAATCCTCTGGCCCTGATGGTATGCCGACGTGTTTTTACAAAAAGTATTGGCACATCGTTGGTCCTGATGTCATAAAAGCCGTAAAAAGCTTTTTTCACTCGGGGAAACTAATTAAGAAAATCAACCACACCTTTATCACACTTTTCCCTAAATGCGACAACCCTAACTCTACAAATCATTATAGGCCTATAAGCTTGTGTAACACTATCTACAAAGTCATTTCAAAAATCCTAACAAACCGCCTTAAAGCTGTTTTGGAAAAAATGATCCACCCTACGCAAGGGGCATTCGTTCAAAACCGAAGTATCCATGATAATACTCTTATTGCCCATGAGATTTTCCACTCTTTTCGAACAAAAAAGGGAAGGATGGTTCGATTGCAATCAAACTTGTTATGGAAAAAGCTTACGATCGTGTAAGGTGGGAATTCCTGGCGACCGTCCTCACCGGTTCGGGTTTAATGCCAAATTCTTGGGCTGGATTAGAGAATGTGTTGAAACCGTTTCGTTCTCCGTCCTAGTCAACAATGGACCAACAAAGCAATTCTTCCCCCAAAGGGGATAAGACAGGGAGACCCTTTGTCTCCTTATCTATTCATTATAGCAGCTGAGGTTCTTGCAAGACAACTTCACAAGGAAAGCACCAACCCTAACAGTGGTATTGGAATACAAATTTCCCTAAGTGGCACAAAAATCTCGTTCCTGGCATTTGCTGATGATATCATCATCTTTGCAATGGCAAAAAGCCAAGCATATAACAACATCAAAAATATAATTGATGATCACTGTCAAATATCTGCACAAAAAGTTAATTTTCATAAGTCCTCGTTCCAAGTGACTAAAAACACAAACGAGAATACATTTAATCTGATCAAACAAATTCTTCAGATTGTCAACACAATAGCTCTGGATAAGTACCTCAGGTGCCCAATTATTAGTGGTAGAGTTACCAAAAGCACATTCAAACCGTTAACCCTCAGAACCAGATCACAACTATCTAAATGGAAAGCTAACTCCCTTTATTAAGAGGGCAGAAAAACCTTGATTAAGGCAAACCTTTCGGCACAACTAAATTTCCTCATGCAATCCTTCCTACTTCCCAAAGCCAACCTAAAAGAACTCGATCAAATAAATATAAACTTCTTCTGGAATAAGGAAAAAAACCATAAACCTCTTACTAGCTAGAATTCTATCTGTCCGCCACTAGCTCGTGGTGGTCTTGGGATAGTTAAGGCGGAAGAGATGAACCAAGTGCTTCAAATGAAGCTCCTCTGGAAAAGCATAGCTGAAGTAGACAACATTTGGGTACGCATATTCTCAGAAAAATACCTGAAATCCGATGGATTGCTTAACTACCAGAAAAAATAAAACACATCATGGCAGTGGGCCAGGCTTATAAGTCTTAAAAACCTATTCATTAAAGGTCTTATATGGCAGATTGGTGATGATAAAACCATCAAGTTCTAGAAAGACAACTGGACTGGCTCTGGTTGTCTAGTCCCAAAAGAAAATGTAGAACACAATAGTGAGGCTCTCGTGGAGGAATTTCTCTTAGAGTGTCATGTGACCTAGAAAAGATCGAACAAGTCCTCTAGTTGGGCGACATTCAACGAGTAACCTAAATTATTACACCGTGAAACAAAATCCCTAATAGGCTGTACTGACAACCAAGCAAGAACGGCTGGTATTCCACCCACTCGACTATGTAGTGGATTCACAAGAATAAGAGAGAACCCCAAATTAACTTAAATTGGATAAGTAAGCTAAATATTCCACCAAAAATGAAAAATTTTGTTTGGAAGGTTGCACGTAATGGGCTGCCCAGGAAATGCCGCCTTATTGAAAACCATATTAGTGTCGTGCAGGGGTGTGTTGCGTAAGATAAACCAAACGAGGAAATCAACCATATATTGCTTGAATGCAATCGTACCAAAACTACCATTAACAACATCAACCCTAAAATTGCTCGGATTATAAACCAAATTAAACGATAGGAGAAAAAACCAACACAAATTCTAGATGAGATCAGATCTCTATTGTCTAACTCAGAATTGGAAAACCTTATTTGCTCGTGGTGGAGTATCTGGTTCTTCAGAAACAAAACTGTTTTTGAACCTCCCGTCTCCAACCATGAAGTCCAACAAGATAAAATCTGTGAATTTGTTCGCAATCAAATCAAGAATGGCACTACACCAAAAAGAATGTTGACTGTGCCCCACTTGTTAGGGACCAAGCCGCGAAGTATAAACAAAACCGCGCCAAATGGAGCAAGCCCACAACTAATTTTACTAAACTTAATTTTGATGGTGCAGTTAATGCGGAAGGGATGGCGTCGTTCGGGTTTGTCCTTAGGTATTGCAGCGGAGACCCCATCCATTATGACAGAGGACTAATTGGTCGGCAGTCCGTTCTTATGTTCAAGACCATCGCCTTGCGAGAGGGACTTCTTGAAGCCACCAGACGTGGCATTTTCCACATCCAAATAGAAGGCGACAATCTTCAGTTGGTCAAGGCCGTACTTGGTGACTGACGCTGTCCTTGGGAGATCGAGATGTTACGTGTTGATATCCATTGTCTTCTTGCCTGTTTCCGGTTTTGGAGCATCTCCCATGTCTCTCGGGAGTGCCAGTGGCGGACTACATTGCCGTATCATTTCGCTGTGTCTTTTCTGTCCCACTTTCAGTTGATTCGGTTCTTCGGAATTTCATCTTTCAAATGCTCTAGGGAAAAAAAAAACAAGTCTACAAGACAAGTCTCCGGAAAAAAAAAATGAGGGCTAGGGATAGGCTAAGTCGTAACGCTTTCCCTTTTAACTCGCAGATAAAAACCTACGGCTCTCTTTCAAACATGGGAGACAAAAATAGCAGAATTTGTGCAAATTGTTAAAGCATCCGCTGCAATTTAGCATCAATCAATAAGCCGCCCTAGCTTCCCTCACAGGAAAGACTCTTGCCGGTGGGAACGAAGATCACGGAGAGGGTGAAAGAGGCGATTTTCCGATGGGAACGGGGTCGTCGCCTGATATTGCAAGCTTACTGGAAAACTGTAAGGAGCTCGATCGACTCAGGAAGGAACAGGAGGAAATCATCGCGGAGATCAATAAACTCCACAAAAAGCTTCAAACTAGTAAGCCTCTATTTCAATACGTGTGCCAATTTTGAGGGGGTTTGATGTTGACCAGCAGTTGGATCGAATGGTTCGGATGATGCGTTTCTGCTTCGATAGTACCAATTGTTTTCCTTTCGAAATTGTACTCCTTTTCAAATTTAGCTTTCGGGGTTCACTTTCAGAAACATATTCCTGTGGATTTTTCATATTCCTTGAAATTTCTTCTGGCACTTTCAGCCGGATACTAGTATCCTGGAAACTCCAAGGAATGGCATTTTCTTCTTCGATGTAGGAACGATACTTTGTTGATTCTATTGATATCTCCCCCCTTCCTCAATAAATTGCTTGCATTACTACTACTTAATGTTTGCTATTTATTCTGAGGGCTTGCCTTTGGCTTCCTTGTCATTTTCTAGTGTTTTAATTTTCAAATTTGTGTGATTTGCTTACTTTTGTAGTAATTGCGTATGAAGGGTAGAGAACATTATAAGCACATAAGGGAGCTCATACTAGGCATGCATTATAATGAACACTAAAGCGCAAAAAAGAGACAAATTAGGGATAAGAATATAAGATATCTATCATTAGTGATGAAACTGAAATTACAACTTATAAAATTAAGAGAATTCAATTACAGTCTAATAATTCTCCTTGTTCACCTCATACTCAATCACAAATAATCAAGCAATGATTGAACTCAAAAAGAGTTTGAAGAATACATGAAGATTGTTTGAGAGAGCATTTTGGTAGAGTTCTGATATGTTCCAAAATGAAAATGGAAGGAAGATGAAGGAGGTGTGTATACAGGCGTTAAACTTATTAGTTGGATAAATTTGTATATTCAGTTCATGCAGAGACTTCAGAGGAGCAATACCTGCATTTTAGCATTTTCCATTTTGCTATTTACGAAGTAAATGCTTCTTATTCATTTCTTTTGTTTCCATGCATAATTTAATTTTCTAGTTTTCGGAAGCATCCTCTCTATTTATTTCGGGGTAAGGGTGCATACATCTTGGTCCCCCAAATCTTGCCTGAGGTGGGAGTTCACTATGTAGATCTTGTTGTTGTTGCTGCAGTTTTCAATTCAGTACAAAAAGCTGCAAGAAAGAAACTATTTTTAGAGTATGTGGTAATTTAATAGGTCATTTATCAAACAATACTTATCGGAATCTAAGCACGTTCAATATGATCGGTTAGTTTCCACCATTCCTTGTGCATTTTTTCACTTATTATAAAATGAGCTCTAATGGACAAATAGTTACTTTTAGCAATACTCCTTTCCTCTGTTATTCTCAAATTGTGCATTCAAATATACTTTTGTATTGTCTCTTGATGGAAAATTTACTTGTTAGCCGAAGTAATTCAATATTTTTTGTCGTCTTTAGCTAATTGTTTTAATATTATATAATTTCTAGTGTCATATTTTCCTACTTGCATTTATGCAATGACTAGAACAAGCTAATATTAAATAATTTTTTAGAGCAAATAGACTCTCACTTTCAGAAATGCAAATTAGGACTGATATTGTGCTTTCTTACAAGGTTCTCTGGAAACATGACTATTGCATTTGTACTTGCTTGCATACATACATGAATGAGACCTAGAAGTAGGCAGCAGACAAGCAAAAGTCTTACGAATTATAAGCAACCTAAATATTACATTATAAGGTCAATGGGGTTAGTAATGTGGAATATTTCGATACCTTCTTTTCAGATGGTGGATATGATGGATCTAGTTTCAGGGGAGTTTATGAAAAACTCTATGGGTAAGAGTTTGAACAATCTTGACTTTTAAATAAAAAATCAACAGCTGGGATTGGATTCTTCTCTTTCCATATCAACTTTTTATTTTTTATTTTCTTAATTATTTTATCTAGGGTTCATCATTTTACTATAGAGTTTTAGAACTTTACCTAAGTTTCTAATAAATTCCATGGGAACAAGATATTATTTTCATCAATTTACACTGTGCTTCCAGACATTATTTTCTTAAATTGTATTGTTTATTTTATTTGCTTTGCAGCTCCTGACATAGTTGAGAAGCCCGGTGATACTTCTTTATCACGTTTGAAAACTTTGTATGTCCATGCCAAGGAACTTTCAGAGTCTGAAATGAGGTATTCTATCTGCATATGCTCCTGTATAATGTTTTGGTTCCATTTCATTTGGGTATAGTTTTATTTACAACGTGCCATGAGATTCGAAAAAAATACTCAAAAAGCTTCTCTTTAATGCAGAGTTTCCAATGAATTATTAATCCAATTGGATGCTCTGTTGCCTACTGGTCCTTCTGGACAACAGCGAAGAAGAATGGGTGGGTGCTTGAGCCTATATATTTTGTTTACTTTATTGTAGTTTGCTTCCATAAAATTTTTGTTAGGCTGCAGATTAGTCCTTCAGTGAGAATTCTTGCAGCTGTATTTATATGGTGTTGTGGAATGAGGTTGTTGATTGACAGAATATATACTTTCTTTTCTCCAAAAATAAAATATTCATCTTATAAATGTCTGTTTATGGGGCTTCCTCTGTTGTCTAATGATGATACAGGATCATGGTAAAATTGTCAGGGTTGGTAAAGATGATTTGGTATATTTTGTAGCATCCTTTAAGGTTATGGGACGTTCTTTTTTACAGAAAAAGGAGGTAGCTATTTTCAAGACATTGTGGTAAAATTGTCAGGGTTGGTAAAGATGATTTGGTATATTTTGTAGCATCCTGTAAGGTTATGGGACGTTCTTTTTTACAGAAAAAGGAGGTAGCTATTTTCAAGACATTGTGTTCTATCCTGTGGAGTATCTTTCCTGTAGCTCAATACTAGGCATCCAGAGGTGATCTAGGCATAAATGTTTAATACAATTTCTATTCCTTCATTTAGATTCTTTAGAGATTGTAACTCTTAAGCTCAGTGGAGGAATTCAAACCCATTTTCTGAATGTACTTATCTGGACAAATGGGTTGAATTGGGTTTGGTTAGGTTCATAATGATTGGCATGGATAGTCATCCCTTCATTGAGAAATTCCATATGTTGTCTGTAGCTGTCAGAAACAAAGAAGATATTGTGAAATAATGCACATAAAATGATAGCTTTTGAGCCTGTATTGGACAGAGGCTACTGGAAGGTAGTGGGTGTCTCTGGATTTTGGTATGACCTGCAAATAAAGGTGAAGAATATCAATCTGAGTTAGGATAAGGGTGTGTTTTATATAAACTGGGATATTGGGTTGGAATGAGGAACAAGGTTCGTGTGTTATAGGTTGGAAGTTGATAGGTGTTGTTTTGATAGATATTTTTTGGATTTAAATTAGGGAATGATATTATCGACAAATGCCACCCACCGATCACCTGGACCACCTTGAGCAATACCACACTTCTTCTCCGAAATGACTTATTATCTGCGATCTTGCTGTCATCGAAGTTTTGCTTACCAATGGCTTTTGGATTCTCCTGAACTTCTATGCATCAATGTTCACTGGCTAGTTTTTCTTATATTGATTTCTTTTCTTATGTTCTTACTTGAATACAGACGGCAATGAGCAGAAAAAGAAAAGAAAGCCTGATTCCGATATCCTAAGGGTCTCCCCTTCCATGAGAAATCAGCTTGATAATTGTGCTAATCTGAAGGGAGAACAGGTATTTGATATCATTGTTGATTTATTATTTCCTTACATATTGTATCATGTGGCCACTATATCCAAGAAGTGATCTATGTGCCACTACATCCTAGAAGGCAAATTTGTATTATGTTCTCTTTTTTAGGTGGCAGCAAGAGTGACAACAGAGGAGGCTGAGAAAGATGAATATATAGTTGTTAAAGTGATACACTTTGACCGGGAAAATCGAGAGTAAGTTAGGCCATGCTTTAAATTTTTGCACCTTTTGGTTTTGTTAGATGATTAGATACCCTCATACCCTGTGTATTTTCCATATGATCTTGCAGTTGAATCTGTGTTTTACTTAGTTTGTTTTATATATGCATGATATGAAGGCAAAGAGTCCTATTCTATAGTTAGACTTGTCCAGAACTAAGCTGCTTTGTGCTAGTAAATTATAAGATGGCTCCACACTTTGAACCACTTGTTTATAGGATTTTTATTAGTATCTTAAACTTTGAAAGTTTTCACTGTACCTACCTAACTTGTAAACATAAAAAAGACATAATCGTAAGAGTACCATTATATAAATTGAAAATTAAATGCATGGTTATACTCCCTCCGTTTCACAATAGATGTCCATTGAGATTTTTTTTTTGTTTCACTTTCACAATAGATGTCCATATAAGAATTTTGTCCATTTTTTCCATTTTTGCCCTAGTAATTATGCCACATTAATCATATACACTTTTTCCAAAAATAACTTTTAGAGTAGGAATTACTTTTTAATAGGGGTAATTTTGGGAAAAAAAATTCCTTAATACATGTGCAACTTTGTCTATGAACATCTATTGTAAAACAGAGAGAGTATTTTTTAAAATATAACATCAACATCATTGGCCAGTATAGTCCCGCAAGATGGGGCACCCTATATTTTTTTAAAATAATTTTTTAAAAATGAAAAGTTGATATTTCATCTCATTCATGATTCGTGCCATACATTATAAAAGTACTTTGTCCACAATAATTTTTATTTCTTATATATGTTTTTAGATCAAAAGTCTATTTTATATATTGATTTTGTTTTATTGTTGATAAGATTATTCTAGGCTATATTTTATTTTCAATAGACCTCAAGAGATCATGAGATAAAATGACAATTTTGATAAACTTAAACAACAACAACATCTACCCGGGTGGATTTTGCTACGAGCGGGATATGGGGGTCGAGATCTACGCACCTTTGTCCAGAGTGGAAGTTGGGAGGGTATTTCGGGTGGGCCCAAAGCAAAAGGGAGAAAAACACGACTGAAAACTAGAAGGGGTAGAAAAAGGGAGTAAGAGGAGAAATGAAAAAGTACGCAAGAAACCTGAAGAGTGCTAAAAGAAAACTAAGACTATGGAGAAAAGAGCAAGACACTCCCTCCAGGTCTTCCCTGCTACCGCTCTACCATTGTAACCTTCTCGCGCCACAGGTCGTGCACATAGCCTTATCTGTTGAAACTGTCAGAATGGTGAGATGACTTCCTTCCAACTCTTTTCGGCCTGCCCCTTTTTCCCCGAAAATCACTAGCGATCAAACTTTTGATTCTCCTAACTGGGGCATCTGGCAGTCTCCTTTGTATGTGCCCGAACCATCTAAGCCTTGATTCTCTGAGCTTTTCACCTAAATTGGCCACTCCCGCCTTGCTCCTAATCACATCATTCCTAATCTTGTCCAAACTCGTATGTCTGCACATCCATCTCAGCATCCTTATCTTCGTTATCATCAACTTCTACTCATGCGCCTTTGTAGTCGGTCAACAGTCTGCTTGATACAGAATGGTTGGTCTAACTGTTTTATAGAACTTGCCCTTAAGCTTGAGTGGGACCTTTCTATAACATAGCACTCCAGACACACCCTTCCACTACTGCCAACCCCTCTGGATCCGGTGTCTAACGTTCTCTTCGACGCTCCCATCACTCTGAACATCTCCTTTTTCGCTATGGCATCTCCTCCCTAGTGTACTTCCTCATCTGGCTCCATCTCTTGACTGAACTTAAACTCTACATATTCTGTCTCAGTGTGACTCAACTTAAAACCCTATGTCTTGAGCTTCTTTCTCTAGAATTCTAACTTTCTGCAAACTTCCTCTCTTGACTTATCCACCAACACAATGTTGTCAGTGAAAAGCATACACCACAGTACTTCCTAGATATCTCTCGTCAGAGCATCAAGAACAAAAAAGGGCTTAAAACTGATCCCTGGTGCAAGCCGACCCCAACTTGGAAAAACTCTATACCCGGGGTGCACACACTTGTCAACGAGCCCTTATATATGTCCTTCAGAATTCTGATATATGTCTCTGAAACTTCTCTAGCTTCCAAACACCTCCAAAACTACTCTCTAGACACTCTATCATAGGCCTTTTTTAGATCAATAAAAACCATGTGCAGATTAACCCCCCACCCCCGACATAAAACCGAATTGCTTGTCCGACACGGTGACTATCTTCCTTAGCCTAGATTCAATCACCTTTTCCCATACTTTCATAGTGTGGCTAAGGAGCATAATACCCTTGTAGTTGCTACACTGTTGCACATCCCCTTTGTTTTTGTACAGTGGAATCAAGCTACCAAGCCTCCATGCACCTTTTCATAACCTTCCCTTGACCTACTAATGTGACTATTGAAATTACCCCCTACCACCACCTTCTCTGGCTCGGGGATACCCCTCGTCAACTTATCCAGGTCCTCCCAGAAGCATCTCTTTTCTTCTCCGTCTAGGCCCACATGAGGGGCGTAGGCACTTATGGCATTTATGGATTCTCCTCCCCCAATCACTAACTTTACCATCAACAGTCAGTCACTTCTGCAATCCACTTGGACCACTTGATCCCTCAACTTGGCGTCAACCAAAATACCCACCCCATTCTTGTTACAAGGTGCTCTTGAATACCACAACTTCTAGGAGACTAAGTAGTCTCCTGGATGCACGCAATATCTATGCTATGTTGTCGACTTGTCGTAGGATCTTGACCAGCTCAATCGAAATACCTTAAAAATGCTCAATAATGTCTTACCCCTTTTTAAACTTAAATCAGTGGGAGTGATCAAAGTGTGTAGTAAAATTTCTGGGGTAACAAACAAATGGAAGAGGTCAAAAATATTTTGAATCCCTGGCAGAGGAGATTTTTATTGGTATGTATTTTCAACCCTTGGTTGAATTTAGAGCATGTTTGTCAGTTTGGTGAGGGGTTTGGATAGATAAAATCATAGTTTTGAGTTCCATAAACATGAAAATGTTTCACTATATTGCATCCATGGAGGAGAATTTCCTTTCGGTGGAAGCCAGGTTGACGATGATCCCGTTCAGCAAGTAGCTTGTCTACAACATCGCCGTCTAATGGGTGTTTTGTAAAACGGTTTATGGTTAGTGGTATGGTTTTGAAGCGCTTTTTGTACAGAGCTGTAATTATAAAATGCTTTTTTATTCATTTTTTTTGGCATTCTGACAAAGCTGTCTGCACTTTTTAGAAATTAATTTCAATTTGACATTACTGTAAACGATAAAACATAATCTAAATACAATTTTTTTTAATTTCCTTTTGTTAATAATAATATATTTTAAAATAGAACACATACTTTCTTCAAGTAGTATATTGTTTGTTATTTAATATTTGATGTAATGTGTTGACTGTTATTTTTCTCCTTGTCACTGTACCATCTTCTAAATAAGAGATATTTTATGTTTTCTAAAGGTCATGTAGCAGTTGGGCTCAGAATTGGTCATGTCTATCATACACAGACTGACAATCAAGCATAAACTTTAACCTTAAAATTGTGGTTTGATGTAATAGTGACTTCTAAATAATGAATTTAACCTTAAAATACTCACATTTTGCATCAAAATTAAGTATTCACATTTACCTTTGCTCAGAATTGTTCTTTTAGTGTTATTTCTAGGTTCGTTGTAATTGATTACACCCCCAATGACTTTTATATCATCAACAAAACATTGACCAAGCTCATTGTAGCGAGATTTGGGGGTCAGGATGAGCACCCGTACCTTGAGCATCTTAAGATGGTGCGCCCGATAGACCCAAAGGGGAAAAAGATATAAACTTAAAGTGAACTCAACACCAACATTAGAAGACAACACTGACAAACTAAGGGTCCTTTACTCTTATTTTGTTTGTCTTGAAATGTGTAAAAAGAGAAGTGTATGTATTTCAAGAATTTGAAAAGTAATTTTTGGAGAGAAGTAGATTTGGGGGAGAAAGTGAAACAAGGCCTGAGTAATTAGATGCTTTATGGTGGTACCAGAGTATTATTACAAGTCACTTCAATTGGATCGTTCTATTTTTTTTCTTGTAAAATATGTGAAGCTTGTTCATTATGTTTTGTACTTTTAGGTTTGAAGTGCTTGACGAGGAACCAGGTGATGATGAAGAAGGTGGTGGGCAAAGGTAGATTTGTTTTGTCAATTGTTGTGGGTTATATATTCTAGTGATGGATAGATGGTGATATTAGGTATCTTTTCCATAGTAGGCCTTTCTTATTTACCATCTATGAATTATGAAACTTTTGAGTGGCACATAGTGTTTTAAAATGCGAGGCGACGTCGAAGGCGATGGACCCCTTAGTTCGCTTAGGCTTGCCTTAGAGGCGAAGACGATCCCCTGTTTCCTCAAAAGGCTGGTAATTAAAGAATATAAACATAAAAACTTAAGTAAAATCATTTTAGGGTATAAAAACAAGATTTTGAAGCAAAAAAACATTTTAATTAATTAAAAAATTGAAGTTTAATAAGCTAGTAAGAAAAATAAATAGTTTTCCCACGTAGGTACTAAGTTATGGTAGGGTGGAGTGGGTGGACAGTGGATGGTTTCGGGGGTGGATCAACGATATCAGGAGGGGGAGAGGGGGAGAGGGAGGGAGGGAGGGAGGGAGGGAGAGAGAGAGAGAGAGAGAGAGAGAGATTGTTTAGATAAATTCGGACGTGAATGGTTCGTTGTATACAGATTAATAGGAAAAGATTTCTTGGAAAAGGATTAGTTGCATTAAAAAGATTTTTTGAAAAAATGACAAGGGAAAAAATATTAGTAATTGGGAATTGGGATAGTAAATATTCTTCAGAAAGATAACGACCCTTAGATGATAAGATTTGTTTTTATAGATCAATAGTAATTGCAATTTACGCCTAAAACTTGAAAAGCCAAAGTGCTCGATGCATTAGTGCACGTGGTCGCCTGGGGGCACCTAGGGCTCAGTGTATTAAAAGGCGTTACCTAGGCGCGCCTGGAGCATGCCATCGCCTGCATCATGCAAGGCGAGGCTGCCTGCAAGAGGCGGCTCTTAGGCGACTCAGGCGCCCTAAGGCGGCCAGGCGAGCCAAGGCGCGCCTCAATGCGCCTGATGTTGATTTGTTTGAAAAATAATCTTAACGTAAAAAAAGGATAGAATCTCAACAAACCAACTACTTATCTTTTTAATACATATTAATATCTTTTACTTTACCAATTTCAAGATATTTTTAAATACAATTATCTATTTTCATAGATCTCTATAATATTTCAATTTACTCTATCCTAACTATATAATCAGAAGTTATTTCTTTTTTTCCTTATACACAACCACTCTCCTCTATCTCTTTCAATGGTTGGATTGATTCTCTGGCATTGCTGAACTTGATGATGAAGATTTTGATAATTTGGATTAATGATCCAGCCCTAACTATTCACCTAACTTTGTTTTAGTATTTTATATTGGAAAAGACTTATTTTAGTACTTTGTTTTACTATCTTTAAACTTTGATTTCGTACTAGTTGATTATATTATCTTTAAATTTGGATTTATTACTATAAATTTAATAAAATTTGGTTTTTTCCTTAAAAAATGTTTTTATATCTTACTTAACATTATATTATGTATATTCATTATCTACCAAACATTTGTTATAAGGCGATCGTCTTCGCCTTAGAGGCGCGCCTAGGCGATTTTGAGGGTCCATCGCCTAGGGTGTCGCCTTGCCTTTTTAAACACTGGGAGGGCTTGCCTTATTATTGCAACCTCGCCTTGGCCGATGCAGGTGTTGGCCATGCCCAAGCGAGCCTAGGCGCACCTTCGCCTCGCCTTTTCACACATTGTTGGCACATGATTTCCAGCTTCTTAAATGGGTGGGGAAAGGGGGTAACTGAGAACTTTTATATTTTAATTTAATTTGATGGTCATATAAGAGTGATTGCTAGGTAGTGAATATATATTTTCTTTATTTTCAAACAAGTTCTCTATTTTGACGATGATATAGTCACTGTTTCAAAACTCCCTTCTAGGCCCTGTTTAGGCGTTGGAAGGTTCCAGCCCACCTAGCCTTCAAGCCCGTCTGGGACCTCCTAAGAAACCTTTTAGGCCGTCCAGGCGCTAGGCATCCCCTCTCCGCCCAGGGTCTGCCAAACATTTTTTAGAACATTGGATATAGTCCAGTAATTGGGCCGATAAATGCAGAAATATAAGTATTTAGCAGATCATTTGTAGACTTAAGGAAAATAGGGATATCTTAAGGAAAGTTTTACGTCTTGATTTGTATGGTTATACCTAAATGTTGTAATTATAACTGACTGTTGTTCATTGCCAGAGATATTGGACTTGTTTCACTTTTAGGTAGAAAGTAGTTTTTGGGTGAAAAATTATTTTTTTATATCTTGAAAAACATAAAAAGTAGAGAGAGATGCACGGATTTCAAGAGTATTAAAAGTAGTTTTGGGGGAGCAGTGAAATAAGACCAGCATAATAGAGAACATAGAGGGATGGAGAGACTAGTATTATGTTGAAAGATAGGGGTAATAATGTCTAGGTTCATGGAGGTTGGGGCGTATCCTCTTGCTCATTGGCTGATAAATTGCCTTTGAGATGGATATAGCCCCTATATCAATTTGGTACATTTTAACTAAATTAAGTTATTAGTCACATAGCTGAATTTCAGCTTTCCTTGGGTCTAGCGGGCACATCTTCCTTATCATGGTATGGTTGCCCCATCTTGACCCCCAGATCATGCTTGTGAGGGACTATACTAGGCGTATGATGATGAAAATGATGATGATGATGTTCATGCAGTTTGCAGCTTGAGAGGTGGCAGTTGGGTTTGAGCCTTTCAGATTGACTTAAAAAGGGAAGAACAATGGTGATGGACTTGTTCTCGGAGTGTCTAGCTATAGGTTTGGAGGGTTTTGGTAGTCATCCGGCGGTGGTTTAGTGATATGGAAATGCTAATTTGATTTCTGTATTTAATCAACCTTGAATTGTACCGAATGGGCCCTAAATGATTCTTTTACCTGTATCCATAATTTGGGAAAAAGCTTTCTGTGCCCTAACATATTTAACATATCCTAATAGTTTTTTGGTATGTTGATGGCCACATATTAAACGTGTCAGCAGTTTATTCTTCAATCTGTAACATGGTTTCTCTTAAAAGTAGGACATTGTTAAATGGTAACCTGACATTTTGTTTGCGCAAATCTTATAATGATATTACATTTCCTATCTTTTCAGAAAATACAAGCTACCTATGTCACACATTATCCCTTTCCCCAAAAAGAGTGATCCATCTTCTGTGCAAGACTTCCCTTCTGGGAAAGCAGTATTGGCTGTGTATCCTGGCACCACTGCACTTTATAAGGCGACTGTCGTCAATTCTCGCAAGGTATGTAGATACTGAATTGGAACATGTAATTTCTAACTGTTTGCATACCTGGGTTTTCTGAATTGTGATGGGACTTGCTGTTTTCGCGAGTCCTTCGTTCCTGATGTGAGACTGACTTCTGCTTATGTTGATGCTGTGGAATTGCTTTGAATTGCTGCACAACCCTTGAAGAGGAAGAACGATGAGTAAGTTACTCATGATTTAATACTACAACGTTACATATTATTTTGTGTTCTTAAAAGAACTAATGTTGTTTGCACCTTTAAATGTTGCAGATATTTGCTTGAATTTGACGATGATGAAAGTGAGGATGGTTCCATGCCCCAAAGAACAGTTCCTTTCTACAACGTGGTTGCGTTGCCCGAAGGACATCGCCAGTGAGCTGCTTGTCACTACTGTCTGTATATATTTCCTGAATCAGAAGGAGATGAATAAAACCGACTCAATGTTTCAGTAAGTGGGTTGTTAAGATTATCCTGTGTAATTATTACGTCTATGTAGTGTGATATAGTGCCACTATGATAGTTCTAGATCATGTTTGTTAGTCTTCGATGTTTAGTAATGCGGACTTGTATTTCTAGATTACTAATTGAGAATATGTGAGGTATCGTGCCACAAATAAATACGTTTTTTTTTTTACTAATGACTTCATGTAATTTTAAACGTAGTCAGTCAATTACAAAGATTGATTTATGAAATTTATTTTTCTATAAATTATTTATAAGACGTCAATTAAGTTAACGTTCATAGATTACAAAAATATGATTTATGCCAATTTGATTTAAGGTCAAAGATAATAGATTTTGAAGACCTTCCTAAAATACCAACACAATGAACAGTAGTACAAGATTTTCTCAGGTAATCTACCTAATCTACTACTCCCTCCGTTAAGCTAAACTTTCATTCTAGCCTGATTTTCTTGTTAAATAAAAGTTGTCATTTGACTTAATTTAAACCATTTTTTTCTAATAATATCCATATTAATTAAAGATATTTACATTAATCTACAAATTAAGGTAAAAGATCTTAATAAGATCGAGTGTATTTGAGTAAAATCAAATGATTTCTTTAATTTTTAAGACAAACTCTAAAACGACAAATTTATCTTAACAGAGAGAGCATATATATAAGCACAATAAAGATTGAAACCACTATATTGTGCAACCTCAACTTTTTCCACATATCGTTTCGAGAATTCGCCACCTAGGGTTTTGCCGTGTGTCACCTTTTTCTTAAGCCATGTCATTATATTATCAATTTCTTGCGATCTTCACCAATCGATTTGTCGCTACTCTCCATGCTATCTTCCTTTGATCGATCAATTTGTTATTTCTTCCATCGCCCTTTCATTCTCCTTCTCCATCAATGATTGATTTTCAACTTGGTATTTTGTATGTAAATTGATGGAAGCCATCAGAATTGGGTTGGTAATATCATCGACATATGAGGCAAAGTGTCTCCGATAAGATTTTTTCCTTCGTGATTTTAAATTAGTTTGATATTTTTCAATTTCAATTTGTCCATTGATTGGTATTTGTGATTTACCACCGATACCAATAGATTTTAACAAATCTATTTTTTTTTACTACATCTTTAAAAATTTTAAAGTTTTTAAATTTCTACTTATGTAATCTTTAATTTGGATAAAGATCTAGCTATACTAATGACAATTTAGATAGAATCGTATCTTTATCTGAAAAAAAGATAGAATCCTTACAAATCAAGAGGATTTTTTTGGATGAAAAAATTAGCTACGATATGTGATCGTTAATTTCAAATTATGCAATCTTCAAATGAAGAGGATTTGGGCAATTTAGATACAAGGGAAATTCCTTTTAATACCCTTGTACTTTTGACATTTCCTTTTGGTACCCAAAAAATAAAATTAATCCTCTTGGTACCCCTATGGTTTGCATAAAGTTCAAACCGTACCCATAATTGTTAAAAAGGTTAACTTTTCTGTTAAATCTTATTTAAAAATAAAAAAAAAATCTATTTCACCCTTCTTCTCCGTTGAAATTTGTGATTCTTCTTTGACTACTCAGGCCACAAGGGTACCTAACATTTTATCCCATCTCTTTCTCAATATGTCTCTCGATACATAATACAGGCGAATAAGGAGCGATTGCCCCAATGTCGGTGAGGTCGGGGCCGAGAACCATGATGTCGGTGAGGTCGGATGCTGCCGGCGACACCAAGGCGACGAGGAAGGTAAGAGTCTGCGGACGGCGGATCCGACTCCAACCCAATTTGTCAAACGCAAACGATGGGATGAAGCTTGTCTTGCAATATTAATGGAAGGTCAAAAGTGACAACAACCACAATAGCTAACAAGTTTAGTTCCAAAAAATTTCCCTTGCGCCAGAACCCAAACAGAATTTGATTTTTAAGTAGCCACTAACCAAAATTCAAGATTCAATAATTATAGGCCTTATTTATCAGTTGCTATTGATAAATCATCCTCACTATCAAATTCCAATGTCAAATTCGTACTTGCTTAAACCCTAATTTTACACTTTCCCCAAATTAACCCTAAATTCAAAAATTCTCCAAATTAAATCTCTAATTAATCAAATTCAACCGTAATTGAAACTAAAACATATTCCTTTTGGACTCTAGAATTGACATACTCGGATTCGAGTTCGTACATGGGCTCGCCGGACTCGGGTTCGCCGGACTCTGGAACCGACGCCTCACGGGCCGCAGCAGCTACCCTCATCGCTCTGGTTTTGCTCCGACATTGCCGCCAACCCCTGACCTCGCTGGCGTGTCATGGTTCTCTCCCTGGTTATGGCCTTTGTGAATGTATCCAGAGAGAGAAAGAAGTCTCTCACAGAGTGAAAGAGGGGGGAGCAAGGTAAGTTTGGTAGGAAATTGGAGAAAATGTTGAATTTTTATTTTTTTATTTAATTTTTTAACGGAAATAATAAAAAATGGATGGAAAATAAGTTTTTGGGTGAATTTTGGCTACGGGACAACTTTTGTGTAAAATAGAGGGGTACCAAAAGGAATAATTTTTTTTTTGGGCACCAAAAGAAAAAGTCGAAACCTCGAGGGCACCAAAAGGAATTTCCCTAGATACAATTGTACAAATCAAGTCATAACAATATATTTTCCTTATATATATATTCCAACTTTTTAATTTATGTATAAATTAGAAATTGTGAAAGAGTAAGATTTGTTTGATTGAATTGATAATTTTATAAAAAACATTAATTCATTTTATATATAAAATATCTTTTTACTAGATTTTTCTTTTCAAACTTATATACAAATTAGAAAGTTTTTATTCGTTTGATTAAATTGGAAATTTTATAAGAAAAAATAGTTTTCTTTTCCAATTCATTTGATTAATATATGTACAAATTAATTTAAAGATATTATTTATAATAATGAATAGATAATATCCTAAATTAATGACTTTAAATATTTTATTATTTTATTATTATGAATAGATGATATCAATTCTTGATTGTTTAAAGCTTGATTGAGATTAGAGTTGTTAAAACTTGGCTCGGCAACCTGACTTAAGCTGTCTAGAGCAATTAAGGTTGTGTGACACCCCGTTCTTACACAGGGCGATACTTGGTGGTCGACCTTTCCGGGTACTACTCAGGTTAGTTTGACAACCACACTTTAGGATCTTCCAACGCGGGCACGACGAGAAAACCATAAACCATCTAACCATTTAGTTACTTTAGTTTATTCTACTAGATAGGATCATTTGAAGTTTATCTAATTAAGAAATGCCTCTAATACTCATATTTTAACCGATTTGCTTTATTAGATATTCGTGCACTCCTCGAGACATAACCCGAAAATTAGCAATTTGGTAACTAAAGAGATTGCTTGTGCGATAAGAAAGTATAATTTAGTATCACATACTACCCTCCTTAAAAAAAGTTTCATCCCGAAACTTCCATGATAACAAAAATATCTATACTAAAATAACGAGGTCCGACAACCTCTACTCCTTAATGAGGTTCGTCCTCAAACCTAGATTGCCGATAACGTAACTATAGTGTAAATGAATCAACAAAATTGCAAAACATACTACAGAATCTCAACAAATCTATGTTCGATCATCAAGTCATACCAAGCAAAACAAGTAAGCAAACAAAATAGTCATAACAACCAATCACCACACTCTCGCTCATCACTACGCTCTAGTTACAAAAAGCCTCTACTAACCTCTCTCTTGAATCCTAGTCTCAATCTCCTAGGTGGCCTCCTCGACTCATCACCAAGACCACTAAATCAGCATAAGAGGAATCTCCTCATTCTGAAGCTCCTTCATCTATCTATCTAAGATCGCTGTCGGTTGCTCTTTCAAGGTGTGATCCGGCTAAACCTTCAACTCCTCGGGGTTAAGCCTGTGACTAGGGTCTGACACATATGATCTCAACTGAGGCACGTGAACACGAGATGAAGTTCATTCAAGGCTGGTGCAAAAGCCAGCCTGTAGGCTAACTCGCCTACTCTCGATAAACTCAACCATCCCGACGTACCAGGGACTCAAATTACCCTTCACTCCAAACCTCTTGACTCCACGAGTCGGTGAAACTCCCAACTACACATGTGCACATATCTCGAACTCTAATGGCCATCGTTTCTTTTCTGCGTAGGACTTTTGGCAATTCTGCGCTAGCTAACATGCACTCTCGAATCAAGACGAGCTAACTATTACTATAAGAAAGTCCATTGATTCCAATAGATCTAACCAGTTGCTCCTAAACCAGCACACAACGACATCCCCTCTAGCGTCTGAACCATCTTCACATATCGGCCCATAACTGCGAGTAGTAAGTACTCGTGAAGTGCAATCTTGACCCATTGCTTCATGCCCTTACTGCCAAAATCTAACCATGCATCTCCCTCTTTAATGGTTACCATCATCTTGTGCACTCCAGGTCGTCATTATGGTTCTCAAGACCCCACATGTGTCTTATCTCTAGTAAACTATCTCCACCTAGAAGACTGATTTTCTCTCTTACTTGACTTATCCATAGTACCCTTGTACTGCATTGATTCCAATCTCTTACTAGACAACACACTTCAAATATCACCCTTGTAATGCCTCCTTCATTAATCACTTTCTTGGATATCACTAAACTTCCAAGTTATGATCTTCGAATAGCTTGAGCCATCCTAGCATCTTATGTTTCAAATTTTATTTATGAAGGCATTCTTTTGTTAGTGTTTGTCTATCCGAACTTATCATATGTCAAATTCGGCCGTGTCCAATCCCTTGGGTTTGGTCACTCGTTCTTTATCTTGATTCTACTTACGTGGCTCATATAACTTTATCTTTTCTGATACATAGGCGAATACTCAACCTTTTCCATCGCAACACACCTCTTAAGGCTTTAAGGCGTTATTAAAATTTGCATATCTCTCACGATCCTGTGATATAGGTGGTTTGAGTATACAAATCATCCTACCCTTCAACTAGTCACAACTCTTTTGGTATTTACCTTCAAAGCGATTTCCTTAATTGCACTTAATCTGGTCACTGGTGATGTAGACCAGAAGTCTTCCTTATACCCCACCAAAAGTTTGATTTCAATTCCATATATTTTGTGACGCATTCCTATTTCAAGAGGTACTTCTAACATGTTATAACATTGATTCTCTCTAGAACAATCCTTATTTTCTCGATTTGAGTCACCTGTTCACAACATGCTCCTCGTTTATCTGAAAACATACTCCATGAGCCTTACACATCGTTGATATTGTTTAATCATGAATGCAGTCTCCAAGAGGAAAGCTTGTCTCAGCTAACCAATACAATCCATGTTCAACAACATGATTAACCTCTCCTCGTGTCTAGGATAGTATCTTTAGCTCACTTTGGATTGGTCATTTCTTATTCTCGTGATGCTATTAATGCTCAAAAGAGCTTTTACCTTAAATTGTCCACTTTACACATAAGGTATCTCAATGCTCGATCATACGACTCGATAGATTTTGCAATTAACTTGGATCTCCTTCTATGTAGTAGACGCTATGAATATTCCTTTCGTACTTGATTGACCTACTAATTTTCCAAAAAGTCTCAATAACATAGCCGTAAGCCCTCATGATCGACTCAAACTAGATCCACTTCAAGATTTTTTTTAACTTACACATCCTCCATTCTCATATTTTCAAACTTCCATGCATGACACGATTTCCTAGTTAATTTTTTGGTGTCTCAATCCGCTACTCGAAGCTATATTGAAGGTTAATTCGTCCTAAACCCCTTTTTGAGTCCTTCATCTCTCATCTCCTCTTTGTTTGATCTTGCATCCTCTATTATGAGAGGTGACCTACACATTTTCTCAAGCAGGTTCTACTTTGTTGTCTGCCAAGATCCTAACAGCCCGAATGAGTCTCGTTAGCTCCTTGGCCTTTTCCGTAATAACCCACTTTCTTATGATTGCCTCCGAGTAAGTCAAGTCAATCGTGAATAGCTGCGTCTTCGTTTTAATCTCCAGTCTTCCCTCGAGGATTGTTTTGATAAGGAGGGCGCTCAACCATGTCCAAGGCGGGTAACCCTCTTCCTTCAGTCAACACTCCTAATTAGAGTTTTCCAATTTTCACCCCTATATTATGAGCACCTAAGTAAGATCTTCTTTACTATTATTTTAACTTCTCCACACCGACAACTTCTCCTTTCTCCAATACTAATTTCAACCACCCGATCTCTTATCAAACTAGTACTAAGTACTCATTGGAGGATACACAACCCAATATATATGTCAACTCTTCTCTTAAGGCTTACTAACATCCCACTAGTGATGGCAACTATAGAAATGGTTTGGACTTCTACCAACACGTGTACTAGTATTAGAAAGATAGAGAACTAAACTAAGTTAAGTTCTTCAGCTGATGGTGGCAAAGTCGCGACGTGTCACCTACCCCTCCTAAATGCAACATGCCTACCCCAATTAAAAAAACTTTGAAAACACCGACCGGTTTTTGTTTTAAGTTGGACCTCAAGTACACTCGTTGGTCAATTCCATGTGCCATGTTGTCAACTCGGCTCTGATACCAATTTGGAACACCCCATTCTTACACAGGGCGCTACTTGGTGGTAGACCTTTCCGGGTACTACTTAGGTTAGTTTGACGACCACACGTTAGGATCTTGCAACGCGGGTACGACGAGAAAACCATAAACCATCCAACCTTTTAGTTACTTTAGTTTATTCTACTAGATAGGATCATTTGAACTTTATCTAATTAATGAATGCGTTTAATACTCATATTTTAACCGATTTGCTTTATTAGATATTCGTGCACTCCCTGAGACATAACCCGAAAATTAGCAATTTGGCAACTAAGGAGATTGCTTGTGAGATAAGAAAGTATAACCGAGTATTACAGGTTGAAATTCCGAAAACCCATCCTCAAATACGTCCTTTCTTCTTTTCGCTCATCTTTATTGGCAACAAGACATTTCTTCTTCCTTCTATCACATCACTATGCTTAAATAGCTAATACATATATTTTTATTTTTTTTATCTTATATTGTTTTTGTGTTTTTATATTTTTATGTGATTTATTATTATTATTTTTTAAATGTGAAATTGTTTTGTTAACACGACTTTGTTTTTGAAATTATTGTTATGACTTTGTTTTTGAAATTATGATTATGATTTTTTAACAATATCATTATATCTTTACTTTTGTTATACCTTTTTAACAATTACGACATATTTTGTTTTTTTGTATATATTATTTAACAAATATTTGTTAATTAAAATTTTGAAAATCTATGAACATTGATTTCAATTAATGTGCAATATTCCCTCAAATTTGAAAAAGTAAAATATATATTGTCAAAAGAGAGTCGCGCTGAGGTGGCCTAACGTGATAGGATGAAAGCTGCGAGCATTTATGGGCAGTTGGATACAAGAATTTAACAGCGGAGAGTAATCGAAATGGTTTTGGAAAGAAAAAAACAAAAAAGTGTCGGGCTCATTTAGAATGGCACGCGTGGTAATTTCAGTGATTTGTACTCTCTATTGACGGCACTACCCTTGCACTCCCATTTCGCCCACTCCCATTTCTCACATTTCACTCAAAAACTGTCATGAACGATCAAACGCAAAAGAATTTTCGCACAAATCTCCTCCGAATTCGCCATTAACGAAGTTCAAAATCAAAATGATAGAGAAAGGAACAAAAGAATGTATGAATCCCTCCAATTTCTCTAGTGATAATTGTTACCCGAGTTCTAAATTCTAAAATCTAGGGTTCTAAAATTCTTATTGCACATTGCACACAGAAACAAAAGATATGCAAGTTGAAGAAGATGAGGAGCAAATAGATGAAAATACGAGCAAAAACAAGGAAGAACATGGCTCTCCAACAAAGAGCGTGGAGGACGAAGAGCAAAACCAATCTCCGCCACCAAAAGGTTTGTCAAGTTGTTATTTCGAGTTCATACAAACTAGTGTCAAAGTTCACAAAGCTGGTTTCTTATTGCTAGTTGTGAAGTTGTAATTTCAAGTTCAAAAGTTCATATAGCATAACTTAAATGTTCATCATAAGAGTACTTAGGGTTCACTATTTTAAGTCTCAAATTTGCAAGTTGAAGGTATACAAGTTGGAGTAGATGAGGAGCAAATAGAAGATCATGCTGCTCCAACAAAGAGAGTTGCGGATGAAGAACTAAATCAAACTCCCACCCAAAAATGATTTTGTAGATTGTTATCCCAGTCCAAGAACTTGATGACCACTACTATGACGTGAGCTTCAACGGGAAGAACCCGACGGTTGAAATACTAGATAGTGAGTAGTGAAGACACGATCTAAACATGCTATGGAGAAACTCCAAATAAGATGGTAAGTTAAGAGGCTTATGTATTAAATCAGAAGTTCATAACTAATGGTATAATGGTTCATAGATAAATACTATAATGGTTCATTGTTATTGAACTTATTTCCAGAGGGCAATGGTGGTAAACTATCTAGGAATCCACCATTTTAAAGTCCAAAAATTTCTCCATTTTGAATTTCTTAGAGCCTGTATCCTCAGACTTGTATTTCTTTTCCACGACCAATCAGAGTTCTTTGGAAGTCTTGATCTTGTTGTACATAATGTACAACAAATCAATTAGGCGGCTTTGAACCCAACATTTACACAAAAAGTTGATAGCTTGCATATAGGTATAGCTTAGGATGCATATTTATGTTTATTTTGTTTGGTTTTAGCTTAGTTTAGTCTAGTTCTTAGGTTTTTAGGTTTTCTAGGAAATTCGGGTTTTTGCGCATGTTTTGTTCGGTTTTGAAGATCTTTAGGTAAACAAGCATGGGCGGGATGGATCTTAGATGACTATGGTGGAGTTTGAGGAAGCTTAGAGTGATACGAGTGAAGATCAAAAGATCCAAGGCCCAAGAGCTTCTGTGAAAAGAACGCTTAAATCCGGGCTATGCATTGGAGTCTTGTTTTGACACCTCTATCTTGCAATGCTTGGTTTGGGAGCTATAATGGTCGGATGGAGCTGAATTTGTTATCAATGGAAAGCTAATTCAAAGAGGTACAATTCATAGTTTTACTCCGAGTCCAAATTCCAATTCAAAGGGGGTCAAAACAGCATCTGAAGTGTCACCTGAATGCTGAACCGAGGCAATTGCGCAGGTTAGTAGGCTAAAAGCGCGGCCGTGCAATTCAGAGGCTAACCCATGCATTCTAGGAGTTCACGCGGAGATGCATTGGGCCGATGAGGAATTGGGCCGACTTTTTGGCTTGGTTATATCATCCGAGTATATGCTTAATGATAGAGTTTGAGGGTTGTTTTTAGAAGACATATATAAACTTTTGTTAGTTTATTTTTATGAGGATAACTTAGATCATACTTTTGGAGGCTAGGGTTTTTCTCTCTGGCGGCAAACTTCAAACCTTTGTAAGTTTTTCTTTAATTTTCATTATGCATTTCTAAATTCCTTTGTGTTTGGCTAGTTATTGAAATCATGATTTGCATATTGTTGTGAGGTTTGATTGATTCTCAACAAACTTGAATAGAGTTTGTTCCCTATGCTTAATTGAATCTAAACTCGGGTTTTGTTAGATTGATCACCTAAATGAATTTCTAGTTATAACTGAATCTGATTAATTACCGGTCAGAGTTAATTTAATCAAGAGTATACTTTAATCAATTAGTACCGGTTGGACTAGTTGGTTAAAGAAGGGGATAAATTCACAAGTCACTTAGATGTCTGCTTGCTCTAAGTGCTTGTTTCTATTGATAACTTGAAGCGTTATGCTGTTGTTTAATTGAATCTAGAAGGTCTTCTAGGTTGTTAGATGATTAAGGTTGTTAGACTAGTAGTTCTATCAACTAAATATGAAGTTCGGGTCATAATCCACAATAGATTATTCAAGTGAGAAGAGAATCAAGAGAATCATATTATCAACAAAGCAATATCATGATGGATTTAACTAGTTGAACACACTTGTCTCTCATATATTACAATCAACTTTTGCATTCATATTTACTTTTCAGTTTGCATATTAGTTTAGATAGATCAATCATAAACCCCCCTTTTGTTACTTGGCATTCAAGTAATAACACACATACACGAGTCCTTGTGGGATCGACCCTTACTTACCATTCTACTCAGATTGGTTAAGTAAGGATTCTTTGATAGGTAAACGACTGAAAAATACCTCATCACCCCACGACTCCAAGCATCGACAACTGGCTAGGGTTCTAGCATCTGCATTCGGAGGCGAAAGCATGGACTTATCTGCAGATAGATACTTTTCCAGTTTCAAAGTAGCCAGATTTAAGAACATCTTTTGTTGCCACGTCTCGAAACCAGTTCCATCAAACTTTTCTAGCATCAACCCTGCGTTTAAAGCTCCAAGGATAGTGGGTATCTGAACAATGGCACTAGTCCGATGAACATTAGTTTCTACATTAGTAGGTGTCAAATTAACTATTGGCAGACCACTCCCAAATCGAATTTGGGTTGTCGACTCAACATTATCCTCCATAGCTCCAACAAGAGCACTCGAATCAACAATTTCACTTGGATTAATCATACTTCAATACTGTTTACACACAAGTAAAACATAATTATTATGATTTTTAGAAGCAAGTTCAACAGGAATTAACACACAATTTAATTGTTGAATACAATTATATTTTTTTTTATCATTCGAAAATGAACAGAACAAACACTTAAGCACCTCTTGTTTTGCAACTAAATATTGTCACAACCAATTAATTAGTGCAAAAAGTATTAAAAATTAGTTAACTCTAAGCAATTGATTAATACCGTATTGGATTGCTAAACTAAGGCCAAGAACAATGGTGTACTCAAATATCCTTTCTCATTAGTGTACTCTTCATGAGTACATAAGGGTACATAATATCTTGTTTTATATATTTTCTCTCTTCAAATCATATATACAAATATATATACTCACATATTATAATTTAAATTATTTTCAAAATATTAATGATTAAAACATTATAAATTAAATGTAAAAAATTAATAATATTAACAATACTATTACACCTATGATATAATATTTTTAAAATATGCTAAACATATGCAATATGGGTCCGTTGGATAGATAATATTGTCTTTTATAAATTCCTAGATAAAAATAATATATTTTATGATTAAAATTTTGATTAAAAGAGATGTTAAAAATACCCATAATTAATTTTATAAGCTTAAAAGATATTAACAAATTTAAAAAAGCCAAGACTAATAAAAACATGTCATGTGACAAGGAAAAAGCCAAAAAAAGAGGGTACATAATATAGCTACCATCTTTTGGTACAACCGATTTATCTTTTTTCATTTAAAAATAAAATAAATATCCCATTATGTACCCATCTTATACTTCCATTGCTCATGACCTTAACGTACGGAAAAAAATAACTAGAATTAACATGTTGTAGGAACCAAAAACACTAAAACCCAAAAAATAGAAGACTACGGAATAAACACTACCGAAATCAACAAAAAAAACAAACACAATTAGGTAAACAATCCAAAAACCAATTGCGCAAAAGGACGAAAGACACCACACCGAATTGAAACACAAATTGGATAAGTACATCATCGAACAATGAGATCAATTGCAAAAAATATGAAAGTTAATTCAATTACTTTTTCACTGGAAAAAGGAACGAACGAACACCAAATTAAACAAACATCATACGTTAACATATACATTAAAATATTGATTTATTTGCATTAATATTGTAGAAACCGAAATTCCAACCCTAATCAAACAAAGAATAGATTATGAAATTCAATAAATACATAAACTAATAATATCAAATACCGATTAGAAGACGTCGATCTCTTTCCTTAATTCTGAAAACACCGTATAGTGGTATCATGTTTTGAATCCTATCATATAAATCTCCTGCTTTGGACAACCCATACAACTACATAAATCTCCTTCTTTGCACAACCCAAACACAAAAAAGCCTAACGAACTAAAAACGTGTGCACTCTCAAACTCTATGATTTTGGGACGAAGAGAGGAAGGAGATTTTTTGTCGTACATAGGTCTGAATGAGAGGAGCAATAGATTTATAATTTAACTCTTCTGAAATTCATTCACTTCTAAAAAAACGTTGTTTATTTTTCAACGGATTAGATAATCAAGGATCAACATTGACTCTTCTTTTCAGACATCCAAATGGGACAAGCTGAATCATAATATGTCCTACAATCCTAATGTGCTAGCTAGCCCATTTCTCATTCACTTATGAAGTTCACTTATGGGCTATAAATGAGGCAAGGGTGTGTACATTATGGCCCCCCAGATCCCGCCTACTTTGTTGTTGTTGAAAATAAGTTCCAACAGTTTAATTACAAAAGATCTGAAAGAGAAAAGGATTAAAAAAAGTAGAACGCAACTACTTCAAATCTTGAAAACATACAAGAAAGATTGCAGTTGAGTTTACCTGTTATAAATATAAATTTGACATGTTTTAACTAAATTGAAATATGGAGAACCTCAATCAATATATGCAGCCTATGATAGTTTTCTATTTTCTTGTTCAGGCTTTCCATAGGGTATGATTTGTGAAAGGATGCTCGTAGCAGGTCAGACATTGCTTGTCTCTGCCAACTCAATTTGGCTACGAGCAATAAGCAAATCATAGTCCTGCAAAATGCAATGGAATGTATCAATTGAAATCTCATTCAGAAAGAAAATCTTATTGCACATACGATCAATAAATCTCAAAAAGTGCCCACTTTAAATAATAAACACATTATGAAGTTTGAGTCTAGTAGTCAGATAGCATTTCTTTGTCCTAATAAAGGATTTGTTTGAGAATTCTCATGCAACTTTGGAAATCTACTAGAGATCGACCAGACAACAAAAGAAATTTGACTATACTAATGACGTTAACAAATAAATCCAGCTTGAGAATGGAACACAAAATTTATAGTCGAAACACAACTTCTTGAACAAAGCCTACTAAGATCATATGGTTTACCTGTATAATAGCCTGTGCACAAAGCTTTCCTGAAAGCACAGCACCTTCCATTGAAGCCAAGTACTTTTGCTTGGTGTAATCACCAGCCAAATAGAAGCCCTTAACAGGGGAACTTTGTATTGGACGGCAGGGCTCAGAATCTGGGACAGTCTTGTATACAGATCTGCAGAAAAAGCAGTGAGGTAAGTCAATTTTCAATTCTAAATTTTTACCTAGGGCCAGTCCTCTTTATTGTCTTTTTCCAAACTGAGAAAAAAGGTTCAGATTTTTATAAATTTACGTTAAGAACCGTCTAAATTTCCTAAAATGTAAGAGGTCTTAAAAGTATAAAAAGGGTCAGCTCCCAGTGAACCATCTCCATCAAATCCAAATTTGGCTAACCTTGGTGTTTTAACAACATGGTATTTCAAAATTTTGGCCTTGCTCTGATCAGCTGAAATCTCATCGGGAAAAAGTTTAGAAAGTTCCCTCATCGTAGCTTCAATAATGTCATCATCAGTACGAGTTATCCAGCTCTCTGCTGGAGCAAAAACCAATTCAAGCATGGACTGATCTGGATTATAATATTCCTACATGATAATGAAGATTTTCAGGCAATAATTTGATAAGCAAATCATCATCATCATCATCATTGACCCAGTGAGGCTCCGCCACAGCGGAATCTGGGGGAATTTGATAAGCAAATATAAAAAGTAATTTGTTTACTAAAGATGTAGAATTAAACAAAATGGATAACATAATTCTTTGAGTTTGTTTTCTGCTGTTAACAGAGCAACCCAACGTTCATTAATAGCTTAGTCCCTAGACCCGTGACTTGATCCTAAACAAAGTCTCGTAACAGCAGGATATATATATATATATATCAGTTGAATGATCACTTTACCTTGCATGTCACTGACATATCAGCATATACACTCAAAAGAGGGCTTCTGCATCATAAAAAAATTAAGACATTTGTAAGAATATAAGGTTTAACGTGGAGCACAATCTCAAGAAGGCATTCACAAGTATCAACTCTAATAAAAGAAGTATGACAGCTAAATCTATTGAAACTCTTCACATACATGGGCATGAACTCCGTCTGCTTTTCATTCAGAAATATTTGCCCCATTTATGGTTATAAATATCAACGTTGATGCCTTTGAAATGGATATAGCTCCTATATAAATTTTGATGCAATTTAAATAAATTCATGGGGCGCGTCCTCATGCTCATTGGCTTTTATACACTGCCTTTGAGATGGATTTAGTCCCTATATAATTTTGGTGCATTTTAACTAAATTCAGTTATTATTGTCACATAGCTGAATTTCAGTTTTTCTTCGGTCTATCGGGTGTAACCCCTTTCCCTTGGGTAGGGGTACCCCCATCTTGACCCCAGATTCCGCTGTAGCAGAATCTCACTGGATCAATGATGATGATGATGGAATTTAAATAAATTCAATTATTATTGTTACATAGGATCAGTTGTGTAGAGTGATGAAAGCGTTGAAGAGGATATTAGACACCGAATCAAGCGGGGTTGGCAGAAGTGGAGGGGGAGCATCTGGAGTGCTTTGAGACAGAAAGGTACCATTAAAACTGAAGGACAAGTTCTATAAAACTGTGATTAGACCAGCGATTCTGTATGGGGCGAAGTGTTGGCCGACTACAAAGGCGCAAGAGCAGAGGTTGATGGTAGCAGAAATGAGAATGTTGAGATAGATGTGTGGACACACAGGACAAGACTATGAATGATGCGATTCGGAGTAAGGTAGGAGTCGCCAGTTTAGAGGAAAAGCTCCGAGAGTCGAGGCTCAGATGGTTCGAGCACATAAAAAAGAAGATCACCGGATGCCCCGGTCCGGAGGATCGAAAGTCTAATCTCGGGTGAGTTTCGCAGGGAAAAGGGCAGACCAAAGAAGAGCTGGAAAGAAGTCATAAAGCAAGACCTCACAGCTCTTGCAGTTTTAGAAAAGGTGGAACCGATGATGCGAGAAGATTACAGTGGACAGTGGTGGAGCGATAGAAGGAAGACTTCTTCGGTCTGCCCTTTTCCATGCGAAACTCACTCAAGATCAGACTTTCGATCCTCCGGACCAGGGCATCCGACGGTCTCCTTTGTATGTGCTCGAACCATCTGAGCCTTGACTCGGAGCTTATCCCCTAAATTGGCGGGAGTACCCTTTCCCCCCTTGTTTTGCTTTTAGTTTTACTTTTATCCCCTTTTTTGGTTTGTGTGTGCTTCTTCGTTTCTGTTTTTTTACTCCCCTCCCCTACCCCTCCTTGTTTTTATCTTGTGTTTTCCCCCGTTTTTAGCGCTGGCCCACCAAAAACACCTTCCCGACTCTTCATCCAGGATAAGGGTGCGTACATCTCGACCCCCCGATCTCATTCATACCAGGATCCACCTGGATAGATGTTGTTATTGTTGGGTCTATCGGGCGCATCCTACTGATATGTTTAGGATATCGGTGCCCCCATTTTGACCCCTTAGAGCTTGCTTGTGCGGGACTATACTGGGGTGATGATGTTGATGTTGTAGGGTTATAAATATCAAGAGAAGTTTACACTGACAGCATTGGTTGTACACTACTGGGCTACAAAGGCAACTTAGGACATAGTAAGAGACATGGATTTGGCAGACACTAGATTCAAATGTAGCCAAGGCTATGAACTCTATAGGCTTTGCCAGCTGTGGAGCTAATGCATCCAGATAATATCAATATTCAATAGCGTATATGTGAACAGAGGACATTGATAGTCTCAGGATAGAAAAATCACCTGCTGAAGAGTAGATGGTCGTACGTATTCTTTAACTTACGATCAAACCTGAAAGCAGTGCTTGGTTCATGTTAAAAAGTACAATCAAACTTGACAACAACAAAAACAAAAAAAAATATTCATTTTAAAAAAAAAATTTAACAAAAAAAAAAAACAACAACAACACCCCTGGCATAAAGCTTAGGGGGAGTGCCCTGAAAGGTCCGAGTAGGACCACCAACCAGAAACCCTGAGAGCACAATATCACAGTCGACACCCAAACTCGGACAAAAATGTTCTAGCTAGGCTCTAAATCAGTGAGAGAAAACTCGGACAGAATATGTTCATAGTATACAAGAATAAACTGACCATATGTGAACATTGATTACTGGAACTCCAACCAATTTCTCTAGCTTTTTGAAGTATGGGAATTCTTTCCAGTCTTGAGGTAGAAGAATCTTCAGGATGTCAACTGTAGCAAACACATTTCCTAAGCCGCTAAGGAACCCGATATTAATCTCAAAACAGCCGAATCTTCTAAAGCAGAAAAGAAAACAACATCCACATATGTATGACTAATAAAAAGACTATATTTACCTGGAGTGGCAAAGACATACGCATCCCCTCTAACCACACTCCCATTAGTTAAGAAAAAACTATTCACACCACCATCCTCATTTAGCTCGATCTTTTGCACCCGAGCATTAAGTTGCACTTCACCACCTAGTGACTGGATATGATCAACAATAGGCATGCACAGTCTCTCAGGAGGATTACCATCTAGGAAAGCCATTTTGGATCCATGTTTCTCCTGTACGCATTTTTTATAGCTTCATAAACCAGTTGCTCAAATTTTCATGTTGAATGACAAATACTTGTTGGAAGCAGTAAAGAGATCTTCAAAAACAATTCTACTTCTGCAGCTTATAGAAATACGCAAATCATAGGATAATAAATTGGTAAAGAAAATTAGAATCCACCTGAAGGAACCGGTTCAGAGCAATCAATATACACTGCATTGAAAGTTCATCAGGATTTATGAAGTTGAGTGCCTTTGACATGGCAATAAAAACTTCATCCGTCACACGATCAGGTACACCCTAGTGCATGAAAGTAAAAGAATTAAGGTTAGGTAATTCTGATGGGATTTTGTAATTCATGCTTCTGCAATTTCTAAAGCTATGTATTTAAGCCGTACTTGCTTCCTCATCCATTCTTTAACAGTCAACCCATCTTGAGCCTCGACATAGGATTGCCCACCAAACATAGCAGGCAAGAGACCAATTGCAAACTTCACTTTCTCAGACCAAGTTAGCATTTCATTGTTCCTCAAGATTGCCCATATGCCTGTCAATTACAGTTAACCGACAAACTTCAAGTGAAAGTTGAACTTTAAACGCTTTATAAATCAAAGACTCAAAGATTCGCTGCAAATGAACAACCAATGAAGCCAACAGCAGGCATCACAGTTATACAAGAAAAATACCGCGTGACGGCTCAATTTACTCACCATTCAAGGGTGCAGGCAAAACCTCAGGAAAATCAAAGCGACTGAATTCCCCAGGCTTATCTGGGACGGCAAAGATCATCGAATGTTCCTTCCACTGTAACCGATCGTTAATTCCCAGCTCTCCAAACAAGTTTTGCACATTAGGGTATGCACCAACTTCAACCAAACACATGAAATAAAACGTATTGTCAAAGATCGGCTGGATAATTTTAAAATAAATAGTAACAAACTACAGATTAAACAGGTTGGACAGGCATAGAGAAAAAGTGAGCACCCAAAGGCTTAATTAGTCAAGTTCCACAAGTCCCTCGCAAAATGAAAAAGCCATAATCAATGACACCATCATACTTAAGAGTTACTAAGTAGGAAGTAGGTACAGAGAAACATCTAGCCTAACAGAAAGAATCTTAGTTAAAAGCTAGGAAAGAACTTATCTAGGTTTACTCACAAAATATATGCAGCCCTGTCTCATACCAGTCTCCATCTTTGTCTTTCCAAGCTGCCACCTAAATAAAATAACAAGCTCTAATGTTACTGATACAACAATATACAGCCTATTGTAGATTCTTACGTCTTCACAGGGGCACAAAAATAAAGTGAATTCAGGAGGTAATTTTCTCCACCACAACAAAGCTATTCCATGAAGTATTGTGAACAAACCTTGCCACCTAGAACATCCCTTGCTTCTAGCAATATAGGCTTATGACCTGCATCTGCTAAATATTTTGCAGTAGAAAGGCCAGCTAAACCTGCACAATTGAGTAGACGGAAAAGGTCACTAACGGCTTGATTGCAATGTAACATAAGCACATTCCTAGCGTACAATTGCGAAGAAGAGGACAACAATCCTGTCATCATGACACTCCAATCTACCCAGAAAGTTTAAAAGCTCTTAAGACATTATACACTTTTCAAGTTTGCCCACCCAAGTCAACTTTGTGCGTCCCAGCCAAAGGAGGAAAAGCTGTAGCCCAACAAAGAATGTAAAAATAATAGACTTATCATAACAAACGCAAGTAATCAAATTAATTGACAAGAACAAAATTATTGAGGACAATCATTCACGCACCTGCCCCGGCAATGACAACTTCCAGAGGCTTCTTCGGACGAGGCAAATTCCTAAACATCGAAGAAAAGTAAGCAGCTTCCACAAAATTAGCTGTGTGTTCAAGCTCGGGCCTCGGAAAGTCTGTACACACCACCTTCAATCGACAAACAAACACAAAAGCCAAAAACTGAATGAAAGCTATCGAAGACATTAAAATCCCTAACTCGGTAAATTAAGAACAATTGTACCAAGAAAATAGAAATCAACAATTGTACCAAGAAAATAGAAATCACCTTTAACGAGTTATATTTATTACTGTTCTTGGCCCTAGAAGCTCCATTCGTAAATGATTTGGTAAGGGAAAGACCATCCAATTGACTACCACTAACCGAGAGGGAGCTGGATAATCTTGAACACGCAGAAAAACGATGGGCAGTAGTGGACTGCGTCGCACAAGCATAAACGAGATGGCTCATCTCCAGAAGAATTGCAACTCTAGCAAAAATGATGGCAAATGGAGAAGGGGTGATATATTTGATGAAAAAGTAGTAGAAGTAATGACTTTTTCTTTTCCGGCTAGTGGCAGTTCCCGGACGCGGGAGATGATACCACCGAAAATGTGGATGGCCTTTCTATTTCCAAGACTCAAAAGGATGATGATGTTATCACGGACAATTTATTTATTTATTTTTTTATGGGTGTAAAAAGATCTCTCCTGATTCGCGCTTTACCGACTAGTTCACTTTGCCGACTAGTTCACGGATCATGGGTTTACCACCAAAAGGGTCCCTCGTTAAAAAAAAACTCTCTCCTAGAGCTGCTCCCTTTTCTCTCCTAGGGTTTGCCTTTTCCTATTTCGCTCTATGTGTTGGTTTCCTTTTTGTAAATCCGCCCATGGTTCGCCTCCTTCCTCTGCTTCGGTTGATGATGGGGTGGCGTGCCTCTTCTTGGTTCTTGTTTGGTCCCCTATTCTAAATCTTAAGTTGCGAGCTTGGTGGGGTCTTCTTGTTGTGTTTGGTTCTGGATCTGGCCGGTGCTTGGAATTTTTATTCTTCTTCCTTTATGACCTAATCTTTTGTTTGATCTTTGAGATCTTATCCTTCTTTGGGTGCGTTTGTTTTTGTTCCTTGTTGGGCTATCTTGTCTGGTGTAAAGAATGGCTCATGCTGCCCTTTGTGATCTTGGGAGTGGAGATCCCTTTATTTGGGATCTCTAATCTTCTTTGGAATCTTATCTCTCTTTGGTCTTTGGTGGTTGCCCCCTTTGGTTGTGATTTATTCTCAATCATTCAGGTATGTCTTCTAAAGCTGTGTTTTCCTCTTTTTTTCACATGTTGCTTGGTTGTCGATGTCTCTGGTTTGGTTCCTTGCCCTTGTTGTTGATCTTGTCTTCTTCTTTTTTTGGGTGTTTATCTTGTTTGTTTGTCTATCGATTTGCCAGGGTTGCTCGAACGTTTTGTTTACTCTTCAACTTCTTTGTTTAGGGATTTTCATCTCCTTTATTGGATATCGAAATTTCTATAACAAAAACAGGTCTAAAGTTGTTCTCAATCTTTGTGGTAGCTTTTGTTTGAGTTTTGGGACTTATGACCTTTTAGCATCCTGTTTGACAATTCCCTGTAAATTTTCCATGAATCTTAGATTTGAAACCTTTATTGGCTTTTGGATTTCTGAAAATGTGCTTTGATAATCTATGTCATGTGATATTTGCTTTTGCTATGTTTGGTTTTTAAAAATGGTGATCTTCAAGCTCTGTTGCTATCTGATTTTTTTGTATTTGTTTGTTGTTAAAATGGTTGTGGCTTCCATTCTCAGCCTCTTTGTGTTGTGGATGGTTTTCCCTCGATTTTCTCTCTGTCTTTTATCTTTTTGAGCCTTGTCTAAACTCCGTCCCTAATGTTCTTTTTCATCTTAGAGATTTTTACCTACAACAAATTTGGATATTTATGGGTTGGTTGGTTGGTAGCAAATCCTCCATTTCCTTGTGTGTGGTCTGCTTATGTGTTATGTTGAGGAATTGTTGCCCCAACTCAATGGCTGAAATGGAACTTTTGGTTGGAAACAAAGTTGTTCGTCTAATGCTTTAGTTCTATGGAATTTTCAAATTCTCCTTTTTGTGTGTTGTTTCTATAGCACACATCAAGTTGAGGAATTGATAATCTTATTGCCTTGGATGACCCTTACATTTGATGATGAACAAGTTATGATCATTTTCTTAAGAAATCTTGTTCTGAAAATTTCTACTTACTGATGTTCATGTTTTTAGTATAGTTTTTAGTATGTTTCTTAGTTTGTTTAGTTTAGTTTTAGTAGTTTTTAGAGTTAGTTTTGTGTGTTTTAGGATGAGTTTGCATATTTTGTGAGAAGTATGGAAGCTACTCTGTTTTGTGTCTTTTTGTAGGCTTTTGAGCAGGAAAGGAGCGCTTTTTGAGCTGAACTAGAGTGTTATGATGGAGGATGGAAGAACATGAAGATATAGAGGAAGATTGCATAAGAAGAGTGAGGAGAAGTTCAGGTTAAATTCAAGAGAAGTGAGAAGAAAAAGCCAAAAGCCAGGCTCGTTAACGAAGCTGTGAGGGTCGTTAACGAGGCTTAGAGATAGAATTTTTCGAGGGGATTTTGTGTTTTCTACCGACCCTGTGCGGGGTTGTTAATGATGGATCCGTGTCGGTAGGGGTTTTAAGTGATTTTAGGGTTGTTATATCTTATATCTTATGTCTTGTTATCTTTAGTAGAGTAAGTTTTATTTTTTAGGCTTTTTAATAGATAGCTTTCTTAGTATAAATACCCTTATTCTAAGCCTAGAAGAGAGGAGAGGACGATTTTTGGAGAGCCGAGATTCGAGGAGTCGAGTGGAGAAGGTTGCGAGTCTGGTTCGTTCGAGAGAAGGGCTAGGGTCATTAGTCGGATTTTCTCGGGGTGTTGTTCTGTGTTTTTCGGTTTCTTCAAGATATTATAAGACGATTTTTCGTATTAATTTTAAGTAAGTTGTTTTTGTTTTCAATGTTTTCTCTTATTGAAGTTGATTGCCTTATTATGAGTAGTGAGTAGTTTTTCTTATCTAGAATTGGGGTTGAAACCCGACATAGTTATGCATGTTTGATGAGTGAGTTGATGTTTTGAATGCCTTTTATGTATTTGAGATTGCTTGTGTGTTTATGCTTAGACGATAGTCGAGGTAATTTGAGTTCTCAATTTGATCGAAAGAGAAAGTTGTACGTTAACTTGAAGGTTGATATTGTTCGATTACGAAAGTTTCGAGCTTTGGATCCAAAACAAGTGATTGAGTGAATTGATTTATGAGAATTGATCAGTTTGCTTGTTAATCAGCGAAAGTTGATGAATTTATCTTTCTAAAGGCATGGTCTTTATCTTCTTATGAGTTTATATGCATGGCTATGTTGTGGTAACCCTTGTCCTAGGTCTTTTACTTTATAAGAGTTATCATTCGTTATATTCGTTATCGAGTTCCTTTGCCTCAGTACCGAACCTGCGTTTTGCTTAGTTCGTTATTTTGTGTTCGTAGGTTATCCAGGTTCGTTAACGACCCTGACAAGGTCGTTAACGAGGTTGGTCGTGTGTGTTTCTGCCTATTTTGCTTGTTTTTCTTATTTTTAGTTGATTGACAAACAACCGTGCTTCCCGTGGAACGATCCTGACTTCGCTATAATCAACCGGGTCTTGACTATAAATTTATTTGTTGTCAAGTTAAATATCCCTCGTTCAACAAATTGGCGCCGTTGTCGGGGAAGTAACAGTGTTTGTTTTTTTATCTATGGGTCTGGGAATAGCCCGACCCCGTTTTTGTTTTTTAATTTTGTTTTCTGTGTTTGTTTTCTCAGCGTATGCCTGCAGGACGTCGTATGCTCGAATTTGACAACACCGGTTACTATTCAGAACCTGAACGCACCTTGCACCGTAGACGAAGAGAAACGCGAGCCATGGCTACACCTGAAGAGATGGCTCAACAGATGGCAGAACTCCAGAGGCAGATGGAGGCGTTACAAGCTGATCGAGACGCCGCTGCTGCCGAGGCTGAACGTCAACGAGTCAACAGTGCTCGTTTACAAGAAGAGCTGAATGCCTATCCGAGGAATGCCAAGCAATATATGCATCCAGAACTGAGGATGCCGGAGTCTCCAATTGTGCTTCCAAAGATAGAGAAGACTTTTGAGATTAAGTCTCAATTTATATCCTTGATCAAAAGGGCTCAGTTTGAAGGGAAACCTACTGAGTGCCCTATGGAACATATTAGAAACTTTCTTGATTTATGTGACACTATAGCTGCTGAAGGTGTCTCACTTGAATATGTTCAGTTAAAAGCTTTTAGGTGGTCTCTTACTGGAAAGGCCCTGAGCTGGTTGGAGAGCTTACCTCCTAAGTCTATCAAGACTTGGAAGGCTTTGTATGATCAATTTCTTACAAAGTTCTTCCCTCCTGCAAAGACAACGGAGTTGAGAAAACGCATCACCTCCTATCACCAGCTGCTTAATGAGACCTTTGTAGAAACTTGGGAAAGATTTAAGGAAATGCTTAGACAGTGCCCTACCCATGGGCAACCTTTATATGTTCTTCAAGAAATCTTTTTCCTAGGGTATTAATGCAGAGACGAAGAACGACATCAACACGCATACAGCGTGCGGTTTTATAGAGATGGATCCCACAACTGCATGGGAATTGCTGGACAAGCTTTCTAACTATGATGCCATGTATGGTACCCAGCAATCACCCCAGCCCCAGAGGCGTCTCTATGTGTCTAACAAGGAATATGTTGACCCCGATGTCAAAAATCAATTTCTGCAAGACGAGGTCAACCGCCTGAAGAAGTAGGTAAGTGTTCTGAAATCCTCTCAATCTTGTCAAGAATGTGGCTCTTCTACCCATATTACTTCTGCTTGCACTAACATAGAGCAGGTAAGAGCCGCTGAGACATATGCTAAAGTGAACTATATGAGAGGCCCATACAGGAACCAGCCTAGTAATTCTGACAAGTCAAACAATTATCCAACGTGGGGCAACCAAAACCAGAATTCCAACTATGCAGCGCCTCCACCGGATAGACGATCTCCAGGCTATCAAGAGCCACCATCATGGGTACAAGGGTTACAGGAAGGCATTAACGGAGTTCAAGCCAACCTAAATAACCAACTAAAAAGATGGGGAGAGTTCGATGTGTGGAAGAAGAATGTCGACTCCCAACTAGGAACCTCGCTGCATAGATTCCAAGACCACAAGGGCAACTCCCGGGCCGACCCGACGAGAACCCGAAAGGACAAATAGCAGCGATATACCTTAGGAGCGGGAAGACACTACCGGAGCGTGTCCAGGCTAAAGAGAAGAGCCTCTTAACTGATAAAGAAGCCACGACTCAGCTCGATAACGAACCAGAGAGGGTCGTTACCGAACTTGCACACCATGGTGATGATGCTCCCAGGGTCCTTAACGACCCTAGTCCAGGTAAGTTTCCTATTCCGAGCTCCTCTCTCAATCCCTGGCTCGTTAACGACCCCACCAGGGTCGGTAACGATCCTCCGAGTGCACCAATCGACCCTAATGTCGACCCGGTAGCATCACCTCACGAGCCCGATTTGGTTCCGAGAATGGTGAAATCTCTTCCTTTTCCTACTAAGAAATCAAAGGACTCTACTGAGAGTAAGTTCAAGCGTTTCGTAAAGATTCTCCAGGGCATAAATGTTTCTATACCATTCGTTGAGGCCCTAAGAGAAATGCCGGCTTACACAAAATTCTTGAACGATATTCTTAGCAGGAAACGATCCATCACAGAGCTGCAAGACGAGGTCTGATCCATTGCTCTACCAGAGAAGTTAGGTGACCCAGGGAGATTCGCCATAACAATTGGCATAGGCGACCACAAATTCAAGGCTCTATGTGATTTAAGAGCCAGTGCTAGTTTACTCCCTCTATCAATCTGGTCAAAAGCCAACATGGGACCATTGGAACCCGTAGACATGAATCTCTACATGGCAGACGGATCAAGCGTAAAAGCTACAAGAGTCGTGGACGATTACCCCATACAAGTCGGGAAATTTTTTATTCCAAATGATTTTATCGTTCTCGACATGCCTGAAGACCCTCAAGTCCCCATTATCTTAGGCAGGCCATTCTTAGCCACAGTAGGCGCTAGGGTAGACATAGGAAAAGGACTCCTCACTTTTGATATTGGAGAGGAACGCGTGGAATTCAGCCTTGACCAGAACGCTAATGACCCAACTGCGGCCGCACAGATCGAGTTGACCCAACCAGAACTCGACATAGCTGTTTCTAAAGACCCTCCACCATTTAGAAATGAGGACGAGAATTTCACACAAATCTCTACCGACCCTCCTTGGTCCAGTACCGAGTCCCTCATGCAAGGCTATAATGAAGGAATCATTAGCACAGGATCGGTAACGGCTCCAACGACCTCAGTGTCAACATCGTTTCCAACAAATCAAGGTGAGTACTCTAACCATGAATTCACTATTACTGGTTATGATTCTTCTCCATACTCTATTCCTACACCGTATCCCACTATTTATGCTATAGAGGAGTCCAAACCACCTTGGTTTTTGGATTTCACTAACCCTTATGTAGGAATACCGGGCATATTGCTAGAAGATAAAGGACCAAATTTATTGACGCAAGCCAATAATGCCTACAAAGCTAAGAATGGGGTCTCTCAAAAACCTAATGTAGTTGCAACAGAACCACCTTGAGCTAAGGTAAGGACGTCGAGCTGACGACGTTAAAAATAGCGCTTACGGGAGGCAACCCGGTTTTAGTTTAGTTTAGTTCTTTTCCTTTAGGTTTCTTTTTCCTAGCTTTCTTTTGAATTTTTTTTTTCTAGTGGTTTAGAAGGTAGCAAGATAGAATGGTTTTAGGCTAACATGATACAAGAGTTGGGCTCGGAAAATCACTCGAAACAGGTCACGCAGGATCGTTAACGACCCCCACCAGGGTCGTTAACGACCCATTTTGGCGACCTGAATTTAGGAAACGGGTATGTAAGAATTTTTTACCCTAATCTATCTTCTATCTTTTACTTGTGCCGCCTCTTACCCCCTTCCCCTACCTCTAGCCCTCTCCTATTTAACCCTCTAAAAAAAACTCCCAAATCCCACCCTTAAATCTCTCAATCTAATGTTCAAATCTCAATCAATCCTTATCGGTTTTCCCTCACCACCGATCGGAATCCACACCACCACCGAAGCCCCGGAAGTCCCACCCCGTTAACGAGTCCTCCATCCTCGAGCTCGTTACCGGCGAGGCATTGAAGCTCGTTAACCACTCCCGATTTCATTCTCTTTCTTCAATTTCTCAATCTAACGGTATGATTTCTAAACCCTAATTCTCTATTTGCAAGATTCATGATTCTAGGGGTAAAAATTTCATATCTTGATCTTGTTTGAAGAGGTTGAATTGTATGTCTATATTGCTCAACGATCCTATTGCTTCATATATTGGTGTTCGATCTTGATTTATGATAGTTTGGTCTTGCTTGATTTTCCATAGAAATTGTGATTAGAAAAAGCATGAACTACCTTGTTCTTTGAATTAGGTTTGATCTTCACCATGTGTTTTTGGGCAATTATGACATGTTCGGGTTGGGTAATAGAGCAAGTATGGGGTGCATGTGCTTGATTTTGTGACTTATGTGGGATTGTGTTTGAACCATGCTTGTTTTATTGGAAAATTGTGGAGTTTAGAACTCATAATGAATTGCGAGTGCTCTCGTCCAGGCTCGTTAACGACCTGTTCAGGTTCGTTAACGACCTGTTCAGGTTCGTTAACGATCCTGCATATTACCTAGTTTTAAACACAAGTCCAGGCTCCTTAACGACCCAATTGGCTCGTTAACGAGGCACTTCGAGAGCACTTCCAAGAGCAAGTATGGGGTTTCTTTTCTATTGATTTGTGTAGATCTTATCTTGGACAATTCGTATTTTTGTAGGTCCATATGGCAAGTTCTATCCGAGCTGCAACAAGAGCCCAGAAGAAGAAGAGGACTCAACGGTCCCCGTCTCCACCCCGCATGGACAACGTGATTTTGCGCACCCAAGCACATGTCGATCGCTTCAATACCATCTTGGAGCGAGACCACTACACTAGGTGGTTTTCGAGGTCGAGTGCAAAGTCCATGGGAATTTATGAGGATGTCAAGGAAGCCTTCGCTATTCTCGGAGTACCTTAATTGCTAAAGAAGGAGGCGACACCACACTTCCCAGCTCTTACTTCTGAATTCCTGGCTACTCTAGAGACGAGATTCCCAACCAAGACCTCAGCTGGACGGATCTGATTCCGGCTCGGCAATGTCAGTCACGAGTACACTATGGCGGAGTTCAATGGTATTCTCGAGCTCCCTAACCCGTCTCGGGATTACAAGATTAAGTACTACAGGGTGACAAGGACTTGGAGCTATATTACCGGGGAAGTAGAACCTTCCGCTGCAACACTGATGTTCGTATTTTTAGTATAGTTTTTAGTATGTTTTCTTGGTTTGTTAGGCTTAGTTTTAGTAGTTTTAGGATTAGTTTTGTGTGTTTTTGGATAGTTTTGCATATTTTGTGAAAAGTATGGAAGCTACTCCGTTTTGTGTGTTTTTGTAGGTTTTAGCAAGGAAAAGATGCTATTTGGAGCTGAATTTGGAGTGCAATGATGAAAGACGGAAGAATGCAAGATGAGGAAGTCGAAGCCTAAGTTTTAGAAGATGAAGTGTGGAAGAAAGCCAAGCCCAGGCTTGTTAACGAGGCTGTAAGGGGTCGTTAACGAGGCCACAAGATGAAGATTTCGAGAGTTTGATTCTGTGACTCACCGATCCTATGCGGGAATTTATTTCCGTGTCGGTAGAGTATCTTTTTATGATTTTAGGGTTATTATATTATGTATTTTAGGTCTTGTTATCTTTTTAGATTTTATTTCTATCTTTTAGGATTTTAATTCTTTCTTTTTAGGAAAGTTTTTATCTTCTTGCCTTTTTATTTTCTAGCTTTTTAGTATAAATAGCCCTCTTATTAGTCTAGAGAAAGAGGGATCGATTGAAGAGAGGAGGAAGAGCCGAGAAGAGAGAGAGTGGATCAGAGTCGAGATTGAAGGTTCGGTGGACGAGAGTTACCGGGGTCGTTAATCGTGATTTTGGTTCGGTGTTTGTATTCTTTTCGGTTTCTTCTGAATTTCTGTAAGACGATATTTCCTATTAATTTGAGTAGTGTTTTGTTTTCAATGATTTCTTTTGTTGAATTTATTTGTTTCTTAGTTATGAGTAGTGAGTAGTCTTCTTTTCTAGGGTCGGGGTTAAACCCGACATAGTTATGCATGTTTGAGGAGTAAGAATGTGTGTTGATTGCCTTTTATCTATTTTGAGATTGTTTGTTGTGCTTAAACCTAGATGAAAGTCAAGGTGATTTGAGTTTTTAACTTGATTGAGAGAGAAAGTTATAGACTTGAAGGTTGATATTGTTTGAATACGAAAGTTTCAAGCTTTAGATCCAAAACAAGCAATTGAGTGGATTGGTTTATGAAAATAGGTTAATTTACTCGATAGTCGACGAAAGTTGATGAATTTATCTGTTTAAAGGCATGATCTTATCTTCTTATGAGTTTATATGCATGACTATGTTGTGGTGTCCCTTGTCCTAGATCTTTGTTTTATTTGAATTCTCTTGAAGTGATATTCGTTGCTGAGTTTGTAGGCTCGGTACCGAACTGTTTAGGTCGTTAGTTTTGGTCTTTTTGTCTACGGTGGTTCGTTAACGACCCTGACAACGTCGTTAACGAGGCTGCTTGTGAGTGTTTTGCTTGTTTTGTTTGATTTTTAGTAGTCGATAAACGAACTACCTTGCTTCTCGTGGAACGATCCTGACTTCGCTATACACAACGAGGTCTTGACTTATAAATTTATTTGTTGTCAAGAAACCCTATCAACAAATTGGCGCTGTTGCCGGGGAAGCAACGAGTTTGTTTGTTTATCTGTGGGTCCGGGAATAGCCCGACCCCGTTTTGTTTCTAATTTTTGTTTTCTTTGTCTGTTTTCTCAGCGCATGCCGGTAGGACGTCGAAGGCTCGAATTCGATAACGCTGGTTATTATTCTGAACCTGAACGTTCCCTGCACCGTAGACGCCGAGAAAACCGAGCCATGGCCACACCTGAAGAGATGGCTCATTAGCTAGAAGTCCTCCAAACACAGATGGAGGCGTTAAAGACTGAGAAGGAAGGCTCTGCCACCGAGGTTGAGCGTCAACGAGCTGCCAATGCTCGTCTACAGGAAAGCTGAATGCCTATCCAAGGAATGCCAAACAGTACATGCATCCAGAACTAAGGGTGCCAGAGTCCCCAATCGTGCTTCCGGAGATAGAGAAAGCCTTTGAGATCAAGTCTCAATTTATATCCTTAATTAAACGGGCTCAGTTTGAAGGGAAACCCACTGAGTGCCCTATGGAGCATATTAGAAATTTTCTTGACTTATGTGACACCATAGCTGCTGAAGGTGTCTCACTAGAATATGTTCTGTTAAAAGCTTTCAGGTGGTCTCTTGCTGGAAAGGCCCTGAGTTGGTTGGAGAGCCTACCTCCTAAGTCTATCAGGACTTGGAAGAACTTGTATGATCAATTTCTTACAAAAATTTTCCCTCCTGCCAAGACAACGGAGTTGAGGAAATGCATCACCTCCTATCACCAGCTGCCGAATGAGACCTTTGTTGAAACATGGGAAAGATTCAAAGAGATGCTTAGACAGTTCCCCACTCATGGGCAACCTTTATATGTTCTGCAAGAAATCTTTTTCCAGGGTATCAACGCGGAGACCAAGAATCGCATCAACACGCATACAGCGTGCAGTTTTATAGAGATAGACCCTACAGCTGCATGGGAATTGCTGGATAAGCTGTCCAATTATGATGCCATGTATGGGTCCCAGCAGACTCCCCAGCCTCAGAAACGTCTCTATGTGCCTAACCGAGAAGAAGTTGACCTAGACGTTAAAAATCAGTTTCTGCAAGACGAGGTCAACCGCCTGAAGAAGCAGGTAAGTTTTCTGAAATCCTCTCAATCTTGTCAAGAGTGTGCTTCTTCTGCCCATAGTACTTCTGCTTGCACTAACATAGAGAAGGTAAGAGCCGTTGAGACAATTGCTGAGATGAATTACATGAGAGGCCCATACAGGAACCAGCCTAGCAATTTTGACAGGTCGAACAACTATCAGACATGGGGCAATCAAAATCCAAATCCAAGCTATGCAGCGCCCCCACCAGATAGACGACCAGCACCTTATCGACCTCCAGGCCATCAGGAGCCACCATCTTGGGTACAAGGGTTACAGGAAAGCATCAATGGGGTCCACAACAAGGTCAACGAAGTTCAAGTTAACCTTAATCACCAAAATAAAAGATGGGGAGAGTTCAATATATGGAAGAAGAATGTTGATTCCCAACTAGGGAACCTTGCTGCACAGATTCCGAGACCACAAGGGCAACTCTCGGGACGTCCCGAAGAAAACCCTAAAGGACAGATAGCAGCAGTGCACCTTAGGAGCGGAAAGACATTACCGGAGCGAGTCCAAGCTGAGGACAAGAAGGAAGAGGACACCACGGATACCCTCGGTAACGAGCCAACAAGGGCAATTACCGAACCAGCGTACCATGGTGACGAGGCTCTGAGGGTACCTAACGACCCTACCCCAGGTAAGTTTTCTAAACCGAGCCTTCCTCTCAATCCCAGGGTAGTTAACGACCCCATCAGGGTCGGTAACGACCCGCCGAGCGTACCTAACGACCCGAGTGTCGATCCAGTAGCATCACCCCTCGAGCCTAACTTGGTTTCGAGGATGGTGAAGTCTCTTCCATTTCCCACTAAGAAATCTGTGGACTCTACTGAGAGTAAGTTCAAGCGTTTCCTAAAGATTCTTCAGGGCATTAATATTTCCATCCCATTCGCTGAGGCCCTAAGCGAAATGCCGGCTTACACAAAATTCTTGAAAGATATTCTTAGCAGGAAAAGATCCATCACAGAACTGCAGGATGAGGTCAGATCTATAGCTCTACCAGAAAAGCTAGGAGATCCAGGGAGATTTGCAATAACTATTGGAATAGGCGACCACAAGTTCAAAGCTTTATGCTATCTGGGAGCCAGTGCCAGTTTACTCCCTCTCTCAATCTGGTCTAAAGCCAACATGGGACCACTAGAGCCGGTGGATATGAATCTCTACATGGCCGACGGATTATGTGTCAAGGCCACAGGAGTCGTGGACGACTATCCTATTCAAGTCGGGAAATTCTTTATACCGAATGATTTCATCGTCCTCGATATGCCTGAAGATCCTCATGTCCCCATAATTCTCGGCAGACCATTTTTAGTCACAGCAGGTGCAAGAGTCGATGTACGGAAAGGACTTCTTACTTTTGATATTGGAGAGGAACGAGTGGAATTCAGCTTGGATCAGAATGCCAACGACCCAACTGCGGTCGCACAAATCGAGTTGACCCAACCAGAACTCGACACAGCTGGTCCTACCGAACCTCCTTCAAATACCAAAACGGAAGAGGATTTCATACAAGTCCCTACCGAACCTCATTGGCCGATCACCGAGCCCCACATACAAGAGCCTACTCAAGGAAAGTTCTCTAACTATGAATTCGCTAATGCTGGTCATGACTATTCTCTATCCTTTGTTCCTACACCATGCCCCATTATATGCACTACAGAGGAGTCCAAACCACCTTGGTTTTCGGATTTCACTAACCATCATGTAGGAATACCGGGCATATTGATAGAAGAAAAGGGACCTAATTTAGTGACTCAAACGAATAAAGGCTGCAAAGCTAAGTATGGGGTATCTCAAGACCCCAACGTAGCTACAAAAAAGCTACCTTGAACCAAGGAGTACGTCGGGCTGACGAAGTTAAAAATAGCGCTTACGGGAGGCAACCCGCTTTTAGTATAGAATTAGATTAGATTTTTCTTTTCTTTTTTTTAGATTCTTTTTCTTAGCTTTCTTTTGAGTTCTTTTTTTATAGTTTTTAGGATAGAAATTAGGATAAATTTAAAGCTAACAAGATGCAGAAAAGGGGCTCGAAAATCACACAAAGGAGGCTACGGTGGCTCGTTAATGACCCGGTTTGGCGAACCGGCTCGGGCAGGTAAGTTTTTTCTAAACCTAATCTATCTTCTATCTTCTACTCTATTTCTTACCCCCCCGCCGCCACGACCTACCCTCTCTCCTAATTCTACCCCCTTCTATTTAACCCTTCCCAAACCCTCAAAAATCCTACCCACAATCTCAAACTCCAAATCCCTCAAATCTTCCACCAAATACTCTCACCACCGATCGGAATCCTTCACTCCATCGACCCACCGGAGACGCCGTCATTACCGAAGCCCGGAATCTCGTTTTCCCACCGACGAGTCCCAAGCTCGTTAACCACCCAAATTCCGACCTCTTGTTCTTCAAATTCTCGATTCTTCGGTATGATTTCTAAACCTTAACTCGAGATTGCATGATTCTTGGTTTATAGGGTAGAAATTTCATGTCTTGAATTGTGTTTATAGAGAGGACCGATTTGCATGTTTAGATGTTGCTCATGAATTATGGTTGTGCTTAGTTGGTTCTCAATCTAGGAAAGATTCTTCATGCTAGATTCTCCATTGCAAAAATTTGATTTAGAAAAGCATGAATTTTTCTTGTTCTAGGTATTGAGTTTGATTTTCACCATGTTAATTTTGGGCAAATCTAGCATGTCGGGATGGGTAATTGAGCAAGTATGGGGTGCACATATCCGATTGTGTGTCTAGTGAGGGATTATAGAGGATTGCATGCTTGATTTTTTGGCTGGATTTTAAAGTTGATAAAACTCGGAAATTCTGTGAACTGGCTCTCGGCAGCTCGTTAACGACCCACCCAGGCTCATTAACGAGGCTGCGTAGCCTCAAAAATACCCAATCCAGATTCGTAAACAACCCAATTGGGGAGTTAACGAAAAATCCGAGGATTATTTCGAGACCAAGTATGGGGTCTCTTGCCTAACCTAACTTGAGTGGATCTTATCTTGGAAAAATCATGATTGTTTTGTAGATCCCATGGCAAGTTCAAGCAGACCCGCTACCCGAGCTCAGAAGAAGAGAAGGAACCAGAGGTCCCCATCTCCACCTTGCATGGACAATGTGATCTTGCGCACTCAAGGGCAAGCGGACCGATACAATGCCATCTTAAACAAAGATCACAACACTCGGTGGTTTTCAAGAACGAGTGCCAAGCAAATGGGAATTTATACGGATGTCAAGGAGGCCTTTACTATTCTCGGTGTGCCTCATTTGCTGAAGAAGGAGACGGTACCACATTTTTCGGCCCTCACATCCGAGTTTCTGGCCACTTTAGAGACGAGTTTCCCGTCAAAGACTTCGGCGGGACGCATCAGGTTTAGGCTCGGTAATGTGAGCCGAAAATACACCATGGCAGAGTTCAACGCTATTCTGGAGCTCCCAAATCCTTCTAGAGATTACACTTTGAAGAACTACAAAGTGACAAGAACTTAGAGCTACATCACCGGGGAGGTTGAGCCCTCCGCAGCGGCACTATCCGGGGCAAGCATCATCAACCCCATTTTTAGGATCATTCTTCGAGTCCTAGCCGCTACATTTTGGCCGAAGAGAGAGCTAAACAGGCCAACAAGAATGGAAGTTGCTTGTCTTCACACCATCCTTTTCGAGGAGCCCGGCCCTTTGAATTTGGGGTATGAGTGGACTACATTGAAAAATCAACCAAGTCCAAAGAAGTATGGTGTGGAAACTTGGTTAGTCTCTTGGCTACAAACTTGGGAGTCGACCTTACTCGCTACACGCCGGCTCATGCACAACTCCTCAACAAAAGCTATTGGTATAGCTCTAGTGTTTTCATCTAAGCCGAGAGAGGACTCAAGGTGAAAGTGCAAGACCGCATCGTTACACCTACCCTTGACATGTTGGAGCTACTTTACGTTCCAAATTGGTACGAGGTATGGACGGGTCATGCTTACCCGTTGGAGCCCAAGCCAGAGGATGAGCTATCACTTCGGCCTTGTGAGATAAGGTTCGAGCGAGACGGAGAAGGCATGGATGAAGATGGAGATGAAGATGAGGATACCGAGATAGTTGGCGAAGACACTGAAGAGGCCGACACCGAGGGAGGCATGGAAGAGCTTAACTTCGAGGATAACGACCTCGACACAGAAGTTTTGGGCACCAACATCCTCGTTGATGAGCCTACCAGACTCGTTAACGACCATTTCCAGCCTTCTTCCTACATTCCTAACGAGGCACCCAACTTCGTTAACAAGGTCCCGAGGACAACTACCGACCCCCCCGCCAGCTCCTACCGACCCTCATTCCTATGGTTTGATACCATACAACCCGGTGCTGTACCAAGACCACTTCCAGCCTCACTACCCACCACCTCCTCAGCCCGAGTACACTGGATCGAGTATGCCACCACCATGGGCCGAGGATCTTTCTGCTCGGATGCAGCAGCTCAACCTTCAGCAGGATCACATTCATAGGAGGATGGATAGATGGGAGACCGTCTATTCCGCTCGCATGTTGATGGAGGATGAGAGGCATCGTCAGAGAGAGGTGGAGGATGCAGAGCGTTGGAGGACGATGTACGACTTCATGGGGAACTTCTAGCATTACTTTCCTCCACCAAACCAGTGATTCAGCTTGAAGAAGACGTTTTCCTTGTTTTCCACTTTTGAGTCTTTGTAAGTTTTTATGTCTTTTCTTTTTATTTATTTTGTTTTTATTGTTCTCTTTTCTTTTCTATTTCTTTCCTTCTTCTTATTTTTTTCTTACAGTGGGGACACTGTAATTTTAAGTATGGGGTAGGAGAAAGTAGACAACTTATTATCTTATGTGTCTTATTTGTTTAAAAAAATCAAAAAAATTGAAAAAATTTGAAAAAAATCCAAAAAGAGTTTAGAATTGATAGATATCCCTTTCTTAGGTTCCATGATGGTAATTGCTAGCATGATCATATAATTCCTTGCAAGCATGTCTTTGATAGTATAGCCGGATTCTTAATTTGAAATTATGTTTTTAGAAGGAATAACATTTGATGAAATTGAGCACATATACTTTATAGCATAAGTGTTGCATCCAACAAAAATTTTTTTAGCCTTGTGAGTTATTTTTGGCCTTATAGGGAGAACATCAAAAATCCCTCTTCTTTTCTTGTGTGATTTACTCTCTATATGCATATTATCTCTTGGAATTGTGATGGTTATCTATTACTTGAGACCTATATAAGATTATTGGTTCATTACTTGTGAAAGTCAGATGATAGAGAACTTATTTTTATAGCCCTATTATCCTTATCCTACCTTACATGATTCTTCTTTTTAAGCCAATTTGAGCCTGAAGCCTTTTATTTTTAACTCCACAAAATTATTCCCTAGCCGTGATAAGCTTGACCCTATCCGGGGATTAGGACTTGGATTGGAGAGGTATGTTTTGTTGAGTGCAATATTTGTATTTTGGTTTGAAATTGAGGAATTATTGGGAAGGGTAGATTGAAAGTCTCTTGTTTTTAATAGTTGTAAAAGAAAGATCTCTTGATAGCAAAAGATGCACGAAATAAGGTTGATGGTTGAAAGGAAGTTGTTGAGAAAAGGAGGAGTACATGATGAAGCTCGTTAACGACCCTAAAGTGGTTCGTTAACGAGGCAGCAGAAAAAAAAAGAAAAGAAGAAAGAAAAGAAGTTTGAAGTGCATGTGTTTATAGAGATAATATCAAAGATTCTTTTTATTATTTGTATGAGGCTTTCTAGGATATATTGGGTGAGTGAAAATAAGTGTGCATATTGAGAGTGAGTTTGGTATATGTTTTTATGAGAGTTTTTGGAGGTGTGAGTTTTTAGGAGTCTTTGATTCCCGGATATTATTAGCACCACATAGCCAAAATATTTCCACGCCTATTTGTTAATACCAAGCCCCATTACAACCCCGCCGAATGGAAGCTTCTATGAAGTTTTTCATTGAGCCCCCTAAGTTCTCTTGATGAGTTTTGCTTGTTTTGACAAATCTTGGGTGGAGAGTTTGGTGATATAAGTTCCAATTTCTATGAGTTTTTGTATATAAGATGAGTTGAGAGTTGTTATTATAAGCCTAAACACTTGAGAGTTGAGTGAAACACATTACCCTTGTGAGGTTGGATTGTATTTTCTTATGTCTATTTGGTGCATATATGTGTGATGATGTTAATAATCATTTGTTATTTTTCTATGTGTTGATGTTGTTTTTTAGATGATGGCTATGTCTTGATGAGTATGTAGTTTGGTTTTGGTTATTGTTTAGTGATTGCTTGAGGACAAGCAAGTCTAAGTATGGGGTATTTTGATGTTCGTATTTGTAGTATAGTTTTTAGTATGTTTTCTTGGTTTGTTAGGCTTAGTTTTAGTAGTTTTAGGATTAGTTTTGTGTGTTTTTGGATAGTTTTGCATATTTTGTGAAAAGTATGGAAGCTACTCCGTTTTGTGTGTTTTTGTAGGTTTTAGCAAGGAAAAGATGCTATTTGGAGCTGAATTTGGAGTGCTATGATGAAAGACGGAAGAATGCAAGATGAGGAAGTCGAAGCCTAAGTTTTAGAAGATGAAGTGTGGAAGAAAGCCAAGCCCAGGCTCGTTAACGAGGCTGTAAGGGGTCGTTAACGAGGCCACGAGATGAAGATTTCGAGAGTTTGATTCTGTGACTCACCGATCCTGTGCGGGAATTTATTTCCGTGTCGGTAGAGTATCTTTTTATGATTTTAGGGTTATTATATTATGTATTTTAGGTCTTGTTATCTTTTTAGATTTTATTTCTATCTTTTAGGATTTTAATTCTATCTCTTTAGGAAAGTTTTTATCTTCTAGCCTTTTTATTTTCTAGCTTTTTAGTATAAATAGCCCTCTTATTAGTCTAGAGAAAGAGGGATCGATTGAAGAGAGGAGGAAGAGCCGAGAAGAGAGAGAGAGAGAGTGGATCGGAGTCGAGATTGAAGGTTCGATGGACGAGAGTTACCGGGGTCGTTAATCGTGATTTTGGTTCGGTGTTTGTATTCTTTTCGGTTTCTTCTGAATTTCTGTAAGACGATATTTCCTATTAATTTGAGTAGTGTTTTGTTTTCAATAATTTCTTTTGTTGAATTTATTTGTTTCTTAGTTATGAGTAGTGAGTAGTCTTCTTTTCTAGGGTCGGGGTTAAACCCGACATAGTTATGCATGTTTGAGGAGTAAGAATGTGTGTTGATTGCCTTTTATCTATTTTGAGATTGTTTGTTGTGCTTAAACCTAGATGAAAGTCAAGGTGATTTGAGTTTTTAACTTGATTGAGAGAGAAAGTTATAGACTTGAAGGTTGATATTGTTTGAATACGAAAGTTTTAAGCTTTAGATCCAAAACAAGCAATTGAGTGGATTGGTTTATGAAAATAGGTTAATTTACTCGATAGTCGACGAAAGTTGATGAATTTATCAGTTTAAAGGCATGATCTTATCTTCTTATGAGTTTATATGCATGACTTTGTTGTGGTGTCCCTTGTCCTAGATCTTTGGTTTATTTGAATTCTCTTGAAGTGATATTCGTTGTTGAGTTTGTAGGCTCGGTACCAAACTGTTTAGGTCGTTAGTTTTGGTCTTTTTGTCTACGGTGGTTCGTTAACGACCCTGACAACTTCGTTAACGAGGCTGCTTGTGAGTGTTTTGCTTGTTTTGTTTGATTTTTAGTAGTCGATAAACGAACAACCTTGCTTCTCGTGGAACGATCCTGACTTCGCTATACACAGTGGGGTCTTGACTTATAAATTTATTTGTTGTCAAGAAACCCTATCAACAAGCACTTTTTGGGGCTAGCATCATCAACCCCATCTTTCGGATCATTCTCCGAGTATTAGCTGCTACTTTTTGGCCCAAGAGAGAGTTGAATAGGCCAACAAGGACGGAATTTGTATGTCTCTAAACCATACTCTTTGAGGATCCCACCCCGTTGAACTTGGGGTACGAATGGCTACAATATGTTGAGAATCAAGGGATCAAGTCAAAGGAGGTGTGGTGTGGCAATTTGGTTAGTCTTTTGGCAGCCAACCTCGGTGTCGACCTCTCCCTCTACACGCCGAGCCATGCTCAGTTGCTAGAAAAGAATTATTGGTTCGCTTCCAACATATTTGTGCAGACCGAAAGAGGGCACGCTACCAAGGTTCAAGGCCGAGACGTCCTTCTCACTCAAGCTAAGATGGAGCTTCTTTACGTGCCAAATTGGTACAAGTCATAGACGGGGCATGCGTTCCCATTAGAGCCCAAACCACAAGATGAGCTGTCGTTGAGGCCGTGTGTTTCCCGATTTGCTCGGGAAGAAGATGTCATGGATGAAGATGATGAAGAATCTGAGGCAGGAACAGAGGCGGGCACTGAAGAGCTCGATATCGGGGACGACGACCTCGATACCGAGGTTCTGGGCAACACTGATAGCTTCGTTAACGAGCCACCCATGGTCGTTAACGAGTACTTCGAGGCTACTACCGAGGCACACAACTTCGATAACGACCCCCCGCCGCCACTTGTCGAACCACATTCTTATGGTCTTATGCCCTACAACCTGGTAATTTTCCAAGACCACTTCCAGCCTCACAACCACTACCAACCACCTCCTCCGCCCGATTACACTGGATAGAGTATCCCACCCCCATGGGCCGAAGATCTCTCGTCTCAAATGCAGCAGCTTAACCTGCAGCAGACTCATATCCACCAGCGGATGGATCGGTGGGAGAGTGTTTATTCTGCTCGCATGGCACTAGATGATGCGAGGCATCAACAGAGGGAGGTGGATGATGCAAAGCGTTGGAGGACATTTTACGACCTTAAGGGGAACTTTGAGCGCCAGTTTCCACCACCAGGGCGTTGATTCAGTTTGAGAGTTGTTTTTTTTTCTGCTTCAATGATCTTGTAAGTTTTTCTTTTTCGTTTTCTTTTCTATTCTTTTCTTCTTCTTATTTTTATTACAGTGGAGACACTGTATTTTTAAGTATGGGGTGGGAAAGGGTAGGAATCTTGTGTCTTGTTTGTTTTCTTGTGTCTTGTGTGTTTTAGTTGTTCTTTGTTTTAAAAAAAATCACAAAAAAATTGAAAAAATTCAATTAAGAAAAAAAGAGTTTTAGAATGGATAGATACCCTTTTCTTATGGTTCTATGATAGTAATTGCTAGCATGATCATGTAATTCCTTACAAGCATGTCTTTGATAGTATAGCCTGATTCTTGATATAAAGTTGTTTTATAGAGGAATAGCATTTGATGAAATTGAGCATGTATACCTTTTTAGCATAAGTGATGCAATCCAACAAAAATTTCCTTGTGAGTTGTTTTTGGCCTTATAGAGAGAACATCATAAAATCCCTCTTTCTTTTCTAGTGTGATTTACTCTCTTTATGCATATTATCTCTTGGACTTGTGATGGTTACCTATTTCTTGAGGCCTATCTAAGATTTATTAGTTCATTACTTGTGAAGATCATATGATAGAGAACTTATTTTTCTTAAGCCCTATTAATCCTTATCCACCCTTATATTATCCTTCTTTTAAAGCCAAATTGAGCCTTTTTGCCTTTTATTTTTAGCTCCACAAAATATTTTCCCTAGCCGAGATAAGCTTGACCCTATCCGGGGATTAGGACTTAGATTGGAGAGGTTTGTTTTGTTGAGTGATATGTTATGTTTGGTTCGAAAATCAAGGTTTTGGGAAGGGTAGATTGAAAGTCTCTTGTTTTGATTTGTGAAAGATCTCTTGGTAAGAAAGCATGCACAAAAAGAAAATTGTTGTTGAAAGAAAAAGAGAGAATGGATACACGATGAAGCTCGTGATGGCCGGATCGATGGAGGGGATGATGGTGCAAAGAGATCGCCACGAGAATCCAAGGAATTCCGACAACAAACACCAAACAACTGACCCGTCTTCAACTGGCTGGATCTTCCTCGTCCGAACTCGAAATTGAGTGATTCCAATTCGAGAAGTTAGATCTCTGAGTCTAGTTTAATCCCTCAAAATTTCAGACCTAGATGATGAGTGGATTGAAAGATATGTCTATTTTACTGAGGGGGTGCAGAAACCACCGAGATGGATGATGGATCGAAATGGGAAGAACAAGGGGATATGGATGCTTGACAACTTGGATATGACTCACCAAGCTCTCAAACAAACTAGGATGCCCGAGATTGTCGGATATTACTCACCAACAACTTGAACAACGAGAATTGAACGAACGAAAAAAAAGAACAAGTACTTGAATTGAAAGATGCAAGGAAAGTAAGCAACAAGGTTTTTCGTCCCATCTCCCGAAATGAGGAGGAGGAGGCCGACCTTAAACCTAACACAAAGCCTTACAAAATCAACCCCCTCACTTAAGGAAATTACATAAATTAACCCGAAATCCCGAAAACTTATAAAGTGTCCTTAACCGTAGAAATGTCACTTAGAACTTTGAAGCACAATAAAACTCCAACCTTCACCGTCATTAGCCTTCGGAAACTTATGAGCCATGAGCTCCTCCTTGATTTTGTCTAGTATAGACTTAGCTAGGGCTCGTGTGATGCGCCCAAGATAGGGCATGGCTCCTTGACTCGGCTTCTTAGCGCCTCGAACATCGTCTTTGGTTGCTTGTCCAAGTATTGGCTCCTCTTTATCGTGCACATTGGGCTTGTCTTTAGGGATGGAATCTTCACTCAACTCATGGGGCCATGACTCGGTAGATTGAATCACATCATCCTCCTCCCCTTCAAAAAGATTCGTCCTCGAATCTATCAAGCCTTGTGATCTCAACAAAGAAGGTAGGGCTTCTAGCTCCCTTGGTGTGGCATTCTCCATGACAAAGACATCCTTCCTGGCCTCCACAAGAAAGGGAATGTAATCACCGCTTGGAGTGACTAAAACAGCCTTGTCCTCCTCATGGAGCAAGAAGGGCAAACATGAAGGAATCATAGGAAATGCATCCATCCATGGTGTCGCCAACGAGTTCATGGAGCTAGGAGTGATGGTAGGACGATGCTTGATTTTAGGAGACAATTCCACAACTTCCTCCTCTTCTTGCAATGTGTGCATCAATTCTATTGGACACTTGATGGTAATGAGTTGTTCCAATCCATGGAAAGGAGTCTCTCTTTTTGGTTGCTCTGTGTCACTCATCACTCTTTGTTGGAAGGAAGTCTCCTCTCCTTTACAAGGGGTCGTCCTCGAACCTTTATCCTCTTCTCGTGTCTCCTTGATCTTCACCACTTGAGGCACTTGTGTCCTCTCGTCCAGCCCTAGGATTCGGCGCTCCAAGGCATCCATGCGTGTCTCCATAGCTTCCAAAGATTGTTGCATGGATTGTTGGAAGGATTGCAACATGGCAGCCACCGAGTTGGAGGACTCCTCAACTTGTTCCTTATTCTTGTCATCACCTACACCTGTCATCGTAAAAACAAGGCAAAGATCAAGGTATAGAGGTCACACGAATTAATCACCAAGACTTGCCCGAGATGAAAATCCGACAAGTTGCAAGTAGGAGATGACCAACAAAATGGAACAAGAAAAGCTCAAACACAACAACACAAGATGTCTCGTCTTGGTGTCGTTCCCGTATCCTAGCACCGTAACCAACAACAAGCATGTAATGATATAAAGGGGTCAAAAGAAAGCTGGATTATGGACTCAATTCCCACGTTTTTACTCAGCCAAATTCAGCAAGACACACTTAAATCAAGCACTAAAGGAAGACATTAATCAAGCAACAAATGCACCCTTTCAACTACCAACTTTTGATAACTCTTTTGAGTGTTCTATTGGAACGTTTTTTGAGCATGGTTTGCAGCCATGGCTGAACACACACTCAGCCAAGACAACCACAAGATCAAGACAAAGCAACGACCACAACAACACACAACAAGGACACTATGGTCGCACACAACAACACAACGCAGCCAATAAAGAGTTCGAACCTAAAACTTGCAACAAGTGGAAATTCAAGGTCGGAACAAGATTTAGATGGCGATACCTTCGCGTGGCTCTGATACCACTTGATGGCCGGATCGATGGAGGGGATGATGGTGCAAAGAGATCGCCACGAGAATCCAAGGAATTCCGACAACAAACACCAAACAACTGACCCGTCTTCAACTGGCTGGATCTTCCTCGTCCGAACTCGAAATTGAGTGATTCCAATTCGAGAAGTTAGATCTCTGAGTCTAGTTTAATCCCTCAAAATTTCAGACCTAGATGATGAGTGGATTGAAAGATATGTCTATTTTACTGAGGGGGTGCAGAAACCACCGAGATGGATGATGGATCGAAATGGGAAGAACAAGGGGATATGGATGCTTGACAACTTGGATATGACTCACCAAGCTCTCAAACAAACTAGGATGCCCGAGATTGTCGGATATTACTCACCAACAACTTGAACAACGAGAATTGAACGAACGAAAAAAAAGAACAAGTACTTGAATTGAAAGATGCAAGGAAAGTAAGCAACAAGGTTTTTCGTCCCATCTCCCGAAATGAGGAGGAGGAGGCCGACCTTAAACCTAACACAAAGCCTTACAAAATCAACCCCCTCACTTAAGGAAATTACATAAATTAACCCGAAATCCCGAAAACTTATAAAGTGTCCTTAACCGTAGAAATGTCACTTAGAACTTTGAAGCACAATAAAACTCCAACCTTCACCGTCATTAGCCTTCGGAAACTTATGAGCCATGAGCTCCTCCTTGATTTTGTCTAGTATAGACTTAGCTAGGGCTCGTGTGATGCGCCCAAGATAGGGCATGGCTCCTTGACTCGGCTTCTTAGCGCCTCGAACATCGTCTTTGGTTGCTTGTCCAAGTATTGGCTCCTCTTTATCGTGCACATTGGGCTTGTCTTTAGGGATGGAATCTTCACTCAACTCATGGGGCCATGACTCGGTAGATTGAATCACATCAGCTCGTTAACGACCTAGTTGGTTCATTAACGAAGCTGTTCGAGGAGAAAGAAAGAGCTGAAAGAAATAAGTAAGTAAAAAAGAGAAAGAGAAGTAAGATGTGCATTTGTGTTTGAAAGATAAGCCAGAGATTCTTTGGAGTTGTTTTATGAGAACTTCTAGGATATTGGGTGAGTAAGAGAGAGTATGCATAAAGAAGAGTGAGTTTGGTATATGTTATTTTATGAGTGTTTTGGTGAAGAATGAGTTTTTAGGAGTCTTTGATTCCCGGATATTATAAGCACCACATAGCCAAAATATTTCCATGCCTTATTGTTAATACCAAGCCCCGTTACAACCCGACCGAATGGAAGCTTCTATGAAGTTTTTCATTGAGCCTAAGTTTCTCTTGATGATTTTTGCTTGTTTTGACAAATCTTAGGTGGAGAGTTTGGTGAAATAAGTTCCAATTTCTATGAGTTTTTGCATATGAGATGAGTTGAGAGTTGAATTTATAAGCCTAAACACTTGAGAGTTGAGTGAAACACATATATCCCTGGTGAGGTTGGATTGTATTTGCTTATGTTTATTTAGTGCTTATATGTGTGATGACGTTAATAGTCATTTGCTATTTTCTTCTATGTTTTTGATGTTGTTTTTTTAGTTGATGGCTATTTGCTTGATGAGTATGTTCTGTTTAGGTCTTGGTTGTTGTTTAGTGATTGCTTGAGGACAAGCAAGTCTAAGTATGGGGTATTTTGATGTTCATGTTTTTAGTATAGTTTTTAGTATGTTTCTTAGTTTGTTTAGTTTAGTTTTAGTAGTTTTTAGAGTTAGTTTTGTATGTTTTAGGATGAGTTTGCATATTTTGTGAGAAGTATAGAAGCTACTCCGTTTTGTGTCTTTTTGTAGGTTTTTGAGCAGGAAAGGAGTGCTTTTTGAGCTGAACTAGAGTGTTGTGATGGAGGATGGAAGAACATGAAGATATAGAGGAAGATTGCATAAGAAGAGTGAGGAGAAGTTCAGGTTAAAGTCAAGAGAAGTGAGAAGAAAAAGCCAAAACCCAGGCTCGTTAACGAAGCTGTGAGGGTCGTGAACGAGGCTTAGAGATAGAATTTTCGAGGGGATTTTGTGTTTTCTACCGACCTTGTGCGAGGTCGTTAATGATGGCTCCGTGTCGGTAGGGGTTTTAAGTGATTTTAGGGTTGTTATATCTTATATCCTATATCTTGTTATCTTTAGTAGAGTAAGTTTTTATCTTTTAGGCTTTTTAATAGATAACTTTCTTGGTATAAATACCCTTATTCTAAGCCTAGAAGAGAGGAGAGGACGATTTTTGGAGAGCCGAGATTCGAGGAGTCGAGTGGAGAAGGTTGCGAGTCTGGAACGTTCGAGAGAAGGGCTAGGGTCGTTAGTCGGATTTGCTCGGGGTGTTGCTCTGTGTTTTTCGGTTTCTTCAAGATATTGTAAGACGATTTTTCGTATTAATTTTAAGTAAGTTGTTTTTGTTTTCAATGTTTTCTCTTATTGAAGTTGATTGCCTTATTATGAGTAGTGAGTAGTTTTTCTTATCTAGGATTGGGGTTGAAACCCGACATAGTTATACATGTTTGATGAGTGAGTTGATGTTTTCAATGCCTTTTATCTATTTGAGATTGCTTGTGTGTTTATGCTTAGACGATAGTCGAGGTAATTTGAGTTCTCAATTTGATCGAAAGAGAAAGTTGTTAACTTGAAGGTTGATATTGTTCGATTACGAAAGTTTCGAGCTTTGGATCCAAAACAAGTGATTGAGTGAATTGATTTATGAAATTTGATCAGTTTGCTTGTTAATCAACGAAAGTTGATGAATTTATCTTTCTAAAGGCATGATCTTTATCATCTAATGAGTTTATATGCATGGATATGTTGTGGTAACCCTTTTCCTAGGTCTTTTACTTTATAAGAGTTATCATTCGTTATATTCGTTATCGAGTTCCTTTGCCTCGGTACCGAACCTGCGTTTTGTTTAGTTCGTTATTTTGTGTTCGTAGGTTATCCAGGTTCGTTAGCGACCCTGACAAGGTCATTAACGAGGTTGGTCGTGTGTGTTTGTGCCTATTTTGCTTGTCTTTCTTATTTTTAGTTGATAGACAAACAACCGTGCTTCCCGTGGAACGATCCTGACTTCGCTATACTCAGCGGGATCTTGACTATAAATTTATTTGTTGTCAAGTTAAATATCCCTCGTTCAACACTTACAGTGTTACATATCATTGTCAGACTCTTGTGGGAAAAATCTCTTTTAAAGCGGGGGTGGTTGTGCCACGTTATCTTGATTGGTTGGTGGAAACCGGGGAAATCATTCAGGTTCCTTTGTTGGTTTTGGTTTAGCATGTATGCAAAGGCTCCTTTTTGTGTAGTTTTTTTTATGAACACACATCAAGTTGAGGAATTGTTCTTTTTGTTGCCTTGGGTGACCCTTACATTTTAGGATGATCGAGTTCTCCAAAATATTATAAAGAAAGAACTTTCTCTGAAAAGTTCAGGAAAACAACAACATGACTGTGCTCCTTCGTTGAGGTACAATATACTCTTTTTGCCTTGTTTCCTTCATAACAAGTTCTTTTATTTATAAAAATAGTCTAATTCACATATTTCACATGGTTCTTTATTGTGATCCTAGGTCTGATGAGGTTTTCCAAGTTGATTTCTTATATATCTCCTTCACTTTGGGTAAGCCAAATTTCTCCCCGTTATTTGTCTTGTGCAGTTCTCTCTGCATGACATATATCTTTCTCTTTCTTAAAAAACATTTATTATTGTTGCTCTAATCATTACACTTTTATCTTTCCTCAAATGAAAAAATAAAATTTTGAAGGTTGCACTACTTGGTTTGTTGTACCCTTTAAAAATATTCTTTTTCTTCTAATTTTTTCCCTTCATTTCTCTTTGCATTGATTACATTTTTAAAGCTTCCTCTGATGACATATTGCTCTATATCTCTTAATACAAAAACTATTTTCATGATTAACTGCAAAATCTCTACTTCTCACTCTCTCACTCTCTCTCTTACTTGAGTACTTCACTTCATTTGATAGAATTTGGCTTATTTTTTCAAGAGGGTTTAACTTTAAAATTAACTCTACATGGCACATTAATTGACTGCTCTTCCAAATGCAAGCTTATTTTTGTTTGCTTTCTTAGTCTATTAATACCCCATCAACTTCTCATCTTTCATAACTCCATTACTACTAAAAATACTCTTACTTTTCTTATCATGTCTTCTTCCATTTTGGGAAAAATGACCTATGAAGATGCCCTAATCAACTTCCTAGTCATGGACCACTCTTTGTCTTCTTCTATGGAGATTGAGGTGGGGTTAGTGGCTCTTATTACTGGTGTCCCTTCATAACTCCATTACTACTGAAAATACTCTTACTTTTCTTATCATGTCCTCTTCCATTTCGGGAAAATTTTTTGGATCAAAGATTAGTCATAAACGGCAGTGGGAACTGTATCAGACAGTTCCCACATGCAGCGAAATAAATAAAACGTGCAGGTAAATAAAATAATAGAGATAGTTCCCTTATAGAGGAATCCCACAACGATCAACTAATCGCGTGAGTATTTATGCCCCCTCTCGAGAACTTAATAATTGCGTCAGTATGAACTTAATAATTGCAAAATTTTGGTTATTTGTATTTATGCCCCTCTCGGGAAATTGACAAGCTTCCTTTTTGGTCTTTGTTATGTTCTAAATTTTATCGCTTGCAACTTCCTTTTTGACTTCTAGGTGATCTCAATGAGATTATGTGTCCTCAAGATAAATGAGACGGCTTGTCGCCAGGGTTAAGTTGTTTTTTAGGCTTCTTGACTTAGAAAATGCTATTACAACGAGATTCCCTTTTACTTGGCGTAATGCGGTGTCTCGTTTAGACATTATTTATGAAAAATTGGATCGAGTTTTAATCCACTCTTCTTTAACAACAAAATTTCCTAGGCTTATGGTTCATCTCCATCCCTTTGCAATGTCAAATCATTGTTTGATAACCTTTTTTTTAGGTTCATCTGACCATTTTCTTAAATTTCCTTTCAGATTTGAAAAAGCATGGTGGGGAAACGCTTCCTTTTCTCGTCTTGTTAGTAAAGTGTGGTGCTACAACTTGAATGGCTCTTATATGTTCCGCCTTCAACAAAAAATTGTTCTTCTAAAACAATATTCCAAAAGTTGGTCGAAATGTAACACTCAAAATAATTACAAGTAGTTAAAAATTGTAGAAACAAAAACACAGTGTTTACATAATGACTTACTACAAGTGCCTAATAATATAACCTTTATTTTAACCCTTCAATGACATTTACAAAAATATAATGCACTACTTCAGTTTCAGCATGACTTCTGGCAGCAAAGGTGATAGCTCCAAATGATCGTCTTGTAATCCCTTCCCGAGATCCGAGTGAACAAGTGCCGAAAAAGATGGATCTAGTACTCTATTGTGCCTGCGTTTGAGAGCAAGATCCGAGCATGGCTGGCCACGACCAGATCTGGTCGGCACGGTGGTGCCGAGTGATGGACTCCTTAGATCCGACGTTGGACTAAATCAAGGTGTGTGATTGATATTCTGTTCGTACAAGAATCTGTGAACAAGGTTGTTGATTGTGTTTGTATGAGAGATTTGCAAAAGAGAAGAGAAGGAGAGGCGTGAGATTAGAGAGAGTAAAGGCCAATGGAAAGAGTAAATCAATTTCCAATCAACCAACACTAAGTATACAAGAGGGTAAGGAGCCTCTTTATAGAGAAAAGCTCTCCTTACTAAAACAACAAGCACTAGTCCCAATATGCAAACCGAGACACACGTCCAATAAAAATAAAATAACAATAATATTAATAATGTCAAGTTATAAGAATAAATAAATTTCATAAATAAAATAGAAAGACACCGATGTGGCTAGGCTAGGCCAAGAGGGTCGCGTCGTGGCACGGGCGCGCCAAGGGGGCCGCCATGGTCTAGGGCGCCTCTGTGTCATTGGAGCCCGACTTGGATTAGGGATTCATGTCATCATCTCCCCCCTCCAAATTTGAAGCGTCCTCGCTTCGAGCTTGGGAGTGATGGGGGAAGAGCTCTACAAGGCACAAGAGAGGCATCCTGATCGCCGGATCGATGGAGATGGAGGTGGTGCAAAGAGATCGCCAAGAAGAACTCGGAAAACTCCTAGCAAAGTCGTGGAAGATGATGATGATGATGGATATGGATGCTCGGAAACTTGGATATGACTCACCAAGATCTCAAGCAAACTAGGATGCATGAATTGTCGGATATTACTCACCAACAATCGAACAACGATAATTGAACGAAGCAAAAACAAGAACTTTGTATTGAAAATGCAAGGAAAAGAGAACAACAATTCGTCCAAGTCTAAAACAAAGAGAATGAGGGGGCCGGCCATATAAACCTAGAAACCAACCTCACCAAACTAGCCCCTTCACTTAAGAAAATTACAAAAATTAACCCGAAAACCCAAAAACTTATAAAGTGTCCTTATAACCATCTTCAATGCACTCTTTCGGAAAGCTACACCCCATGAGTTCCTCTTGTACTTGACATAGAATGGCCTTAGCTCGGGACCGCGTAATACGACCTAGATAAGGTGGTGTAGTTCCTTGAGCTTTGGCACCATCAAGTCCGGAAACCGCCTTGTGGCCAGGCGCGCCAACCCCAGGCAAGGGCGCGCCATCATCCCCTCGCAAGGGCGCACCGAGTGGCTGCAAGGGCGCACCACCATCCCTTTGCAAGGGCTCCGCATCCAAGCTTGTAGGCGCGTTTTGGGCAGGCGCGTCTAGGGCAGATTGTGGCTCCTCCAAGTGTTCCGTCGTGTGCTCCATTGTTGGCTCAGATGTCGATGGAATCACATCATCCTCCTCCCCTTGAAAAGGGTTCGTCCTCGAACCTAGATCCTGCCCAGACTCAACATCATCGTTAGAAAAATAAGGAACAAGATCGGAAACATTAAATACCTCATGGACGCCATAATTCGGAGGAAGCTCAAGCTTGTAAGCATTGTCCTTGATGCGCTCTAACACTTGGAATGGCCCATCTCCACGTGGCTTAAGCTTAGAATTTCGAAGGGTAGGAAACCTCTCCTTCCTCAAATGAACCCAAACAAGGTCGCCGGGTTCAAAAATCGTCTCCTTGCGCCCTTTATCAGCTTGGCGCTTGTATTGCAAAGTTCGCCTTTCCAATTGAAGGCGAGTATCCTCATGAAGCTGCTTAATATACTCAGCCCGGTCCCGTCCTTCACGACTCTCTCGCTCGGACAAAGCATAAGGCGCTAGATCAAGTGGTGTAGCGGGATTGCGCCCATACACCACCTCAAAAGGCGTCTTCATTGTAGCGGAATGAACAGACCTATTATAAGCAAACTCAATGAAAGGAAGACACTCTTCCCACCTGCGCAAGTTAGTTTTCAAAATAGAGAATAAGAGCTTGGTTCCTAGCTTGGACCAAAGAGTCTTCCAAAAGAAACTTAGAAATTTAACATCACGGTCAGAAACAATAGATTTAGGGACCCCATGCAACCGAACCACATTATCAAGGAACAAAGTGGCAACATTAACAGCATCGTCGGTTTTGTGGCAAGCAATAAAATGTGCCATCTTAGAAAATCTATCAACCACCACAAAGATAGAGTCCCTACCCCTTTTTGTCCTAGGCAACCCCAAAACAAAATCCATAGAAATATCCTCCCATAGGGCACTAGGAATAGGCAAAGGAGTATACAAACCGTGAGGGTGCACTTTAGACTTTGCACGCACACATATAGCACATGAAGCACAAAAGTTCTCTACCGACCTAAGCATGTGAGGCCAATAGAAATGCTCCCTAAGCATATGCAAAGTTTTCATAACACCAAAATGTCCCATGAGGCCACCTGCATGGGCGTCTTGGACAAGCAATCGCCTAATCGAACCACTAGGCACACACAAGCGAGTTCCCTTAAAAAGAAAACCCTCATGCAAATAAAATTGATCCCGACTCCCCCCTTCAAACAAGCATGAAAAATGTCACTAAAATCAGCATCATGAGCATACAACTCCTTCATGAAAGAAAATCCAAGCAATCGAGCATCTAGTAAAGATAAGAGAGCATACCTCCGGGACAACGCGTTGGCGACGACGTTGTCCTTGCCTTTCTTATGCTTGATGACATAGGGAAAGGATTCAGTGAACTCAACCCATTTGGCATGCCTCCGATTCAGTTTTGCTTGCCCTCTCAAGTACTTCAACGCCTCGTGATCGGAATGGATAACAAACTCCCGAGGCAAGAGATAGTGCTCCCACGCCCGTGGCACTCGAACAAGAGCAAGTAGCTCTTTGTCGTACGTGGGGTACTTGAGCTCGGCACCTCAAAGCTTCTCACTGTAATAGGATATAGGCCGTCCCTCTTGCATAAGTACACCACCGATCCCGATTCCCGACGCATCACACTCGATCTCAAACATCTTGCCAAAATCGGGAAGAGCTAACAACGACGCTTGTGTCAACTTAGCCTTAAGGGCTGCAAAGGCCTCTTCTTGCGCCTCTCCCCACATAAATGGAACATTCTTCTTTGTAAGGAAGGTTAGAGGCGCAACCAAGGTACTAAAATCACGAACAAACCGGCGGTAGAAACCGGCTAATCCAAGGAAACTCCGCACTTGTGTCATAGTTGTCGGTGTTGGCCATTCTTGAATCGCCTTCACCTTTTCTTCATCCACTTGAAGTCCATTCCTACTCACAACAAAACCAAGAAATACCACGTGATCCGAACAAAAGTGGCACTTCTTGAAGTTAGCAAATAGGCGTTCCCGTTTCAAAGCTTCAAGCACCTGCCTAAGGTGCTCGACATGGGATGATAAATCGTGGCTATAAATTAAAATATCATCAAAGTACACAACCACAAACTTACCAATAAAAGGTCGGAGGACGTGGTTCATCAAGCGCATGAAAGTGCTCGGAGCGTTGGTCAATCCGAAGGGCATAACCAACCACTCGTAAAGGCCTTGCTTGGTTTTGAATGCCGTCTTCCATTCATCTCCTTCCTTCATCCTTATTTGATGATATCCGCTCATAAGATCAATTTTGGAGAAGAGACTCGCCCCATGCAGCTCATCAAGCATATCCTCGAGCCTTGGAATCGGATGGCGATACTTGATGGTAATATTGTTGAGCGCCCGACAATCAACGCACATCCTCCATGTACCATCCTTCTTAGGCACAAGAATGACAGGCACGGCACACGGGCTGAGGATCTCACGCATATAGCCCTTATCAAGGAGTTCTTGTACTTGCCGTTGAAGCTCCTTAGTTTCCTCCGGATTGGCTCGATAGGCTGGACGGTTCGGTAGAGTGGCACCGGGGACAAAGTCGATTTGATGCTCGATTCCTCTAAGCGGAGGTAGTCCCGTTGGCACCTCTTCTTGGAAAAGCTCCTCAAAGTCCTGCAAAAGATTAGAAATAGAAGGAGGAAGATCAACTAATTCTTGGGAAGATAAATAAGATTCTTGAAAAACAAGCAAAAGACAAACGCCACTTCCCTTGAATGTATGAAGTATTTCCTTCGGTTTAGCCAAAATCAAGGGCGTAGAAGGACCGCCTAGAGCTAGCTTCTTGTCCTTCTTTCCCTCTCGAAGCGCATGCTTCTTTCTTTGCTCCTTCGCTGCGTGGTCCAACATGATTTCATGGGGGGTCATCGAATGCAATGTCACCTTCTTTCCCTCCATCTGAAAATGATACTCGTTGGAGACGCCATCATGAATAGATCCCTTATCATATTGCCAAGGGCGCCCCAAAAGGAGATGACAAGCGGTCATCGGAACCACATCACACTCCACCTCATCCTTGTATGGCCCTATAGAAAAGCAAATACGAGCCCTTTCCTTGACTTGGATCGGTGCGTTAGAATTCAACCAACACAAGGGATAAGGTAAAGGATGGCAAGTAGTTTTCAAAGAAAAACGATCCACCACCTCTTGACTAATAATATTACAACACGATCCGCTATCGATAATCACACTACATACCTTATCCATGATTTTGCATCGAGTGTGAAAGATAACTTCCCACTGACTTGGTGTGGTGGTGTTCTCCGTCATGAAGAGCGTCCATTGGACCACGAAGCACTCTCCCTCCTCGGCGGTGACATGGAGGCCGTCTTCCTCAACCTCGGGGCTCTCCTCTTCCTCTTCCGCAGCCTCTTCTTCCTCATACTCGTACTCCCCTTGGGAGTTAAGGAGAACCTTTCGTTCATTGGGACAATCCCGAGCATAGTGCCCATGGCCAAGGCACTTGAAACACTTCACGTCGCTCGCCTTTACTCCTCCTTCTTGCCGAGGACGTGGGGGAAAATCTTTCATCGGTTGAGGAGTTGAGTCCTTCCTTATTTCCGGCTTCCTAAACTGATTTGATGGCACTCTAGGAGCCGTGGATGAAGGCTGCCACGCCCGAGAAGTAGTTGAACTTGAACGCCGTTGAGCAAGGTGCTTGTAGATATGGTTGGTGTAATGAAGCACTTGCTCAATGTCGGTACCCCTACTAAAGTGCTTCATACTAACAACATTTTTTAGTTCCAAATTTAACCCATTGAAAAATTTAGAGATAACATACCCATCGGGAAATTGTACGCGGGAACGAAAAATGAGCATACGCAGCTCGTTGTAAAACTCGTCGGGAGTCCGGTTTCCTTGACGCACTTGCTCCAACTTGGCATGGATGCGCTCCATATAATCTTGAGGCACGAACCGCTCCTCCAAGGCCTCTCTTAGATCTTGCCATGTGTTAAGTTGAGGCATCCGACGTGCCCTCCTCAAAGCCTTGTCCTCGAGCCACCATTGGTAAGCAAAGTCGGTGAAGTGTATGGCCGCCATGGCCACTCTCCTAGCATCATCGTATCCATAGAAATCAAAAATGGACTCCACCTTGGCAAGCCAATCAAGGCATGCATTGGCGTCGGAAGTCCCCGAAAAGGACGGCACATTCAGCTTAATGCCGTGATGGGGATCCCGGGGCTGTTCCTCATGATGCACCGGCGCGCCTTGCCAAGGCTGCCCGGCGCCAACATTGGCCGGTCCTCTAGGAGGTTGGCCACGCCTTGGTAAATGCAAAACCGGGGGAAGTTGATTGGCCATTGCAGCATTGGCCTCTTGAAAATTCGGCGCTCCATATCCTAAAACGTTAGTAGAACTAATAGGAATATTATTAGGAAATGTAGCGAATGAAGGCCTTACCCCGAAATTCGCCACAAAGTGTGGATTGTGGAAGCTCGTAGGAGGAATGTAAGGAGGCATAATCCCCATGGAGGTACTCACACTGATGGATGCTTGTGCCTCCGTGTTTGGCAAGTAAGACGTAAAGGCCTCTTCGTGCAACGACTCCACTTGGTTAGCGCTTTGTAACACACTTGGTAGAGTCCCCGTGTGAGGCAACCGTGCTCTATTATCTTGGCCTTGTACTTGGCTCTCCAAATCAGCCATCCGATTAGTGATACGAGTCTCCATAGCTTCCATGGATTGTTGCAAGGATTGCAACATGGCAGCCACCGAACTAGTGGACGTCTCTTCAACCTATTGCTTATCCTTCTCATCCCCTACACTTGTCATCTTAAAAACACGGAAAAAATCATGGTATAGAGTGCACTTGAAATAACCACCAAGACTTGCCCGAGATGAAAATCCGACAAGTTGCAAGTAGGTAAAAACAACAACAAAGACAAGATTCACCACACACTTGCTTAGGAAAACAATGCTAGGAAGCTACTAAACTACCAAGACACAACATCAAGTATAAGGAATGAATTATTTTTTTTATATATTCGAGTAGGCCTTTGCTAGGCACTACTAGATGACTACTCTTTCCGTGCCCGACCCCTTATTAGCTTTACGCCGCCGGACAAGGTTTTTCTAGTCTTAATCTTTTTTTCTGTGCCCGACCCCTTATTAGCTTTACGCCGCCGAACAAGGTTTTTCTGATTTTTTTTCAACAAAGGATTTCAAGACACTTAATCGACAACACAAGATGTTCCGTCTTGGTGTCGTTCCCGTATCCTAGCACCAAATCGTTCACAAGCATGTAATGAAAACAAAAACAAGGCTGGTTTTGGCCCCAAACCCACGTTTTTCACTCAGCAAAAATCAGCAAGACACACTAAATTCAAGCACTAAAGGAAGGCTTTAATCAAGCAACAAATGCAACCTTTCAACTACCAAATTTTGAAGGCTTTTGGTGTTCTATTTGGACATGTTTCTTGAGCATTTTTTCAGCCATGGCTGATCCACATACTCGACCAATAGCTTCAACAATTCAAGGTCACAAGAACACCAACAACACAAGACAACAATTCGATGATGGCCGCACACAACAACAACGCAACCACTAAGGAGTTCGAACCTAAAACTTGCAACAAGTGGAAATTCAAGGTCGGAACAAGATTTAGATGGCGATACCTTCGCGTGGCTCTGATACCACTTGATCGCCGGATTGATGGAGATGGAGGTGGTGCAAAGAGATCGCCAAGAAGAACTCGGAAAACTCCTAGCAAAGTCGTGGAAGATTATGATGATGATGGATATGGATGCTCGAAAACTTGGATATGACTCACCAAGATCTCAAGCAAACTAGGATGCACGAATTGTCAGATATTACTCACCAACAATCGAACAACAAGAATTGAACGAAGCAAAAACAAGAAATTTGTATTGAAAATGCAAGGAAAAGAGAACAACAATTTGTCCAAGTCTAAAACAAAGAGAATGAGGGGGCCGGCCATATAAACCTAGAAACCAACCTCACAAAACTAGCCCCTTCACTTAATAAAATTACAAAAATTAACCCAAAAACCCGAAAACTTATAAAGTGTCCTTAACCGTAGAATTGTTACTTTGAACCATGAAGCAAAATAAGACTCCAACCATCTTCAATGCACTCTTTCGGAAAGCTACACCCCATGAGCTCCTCTTGTACTTGACATAGAATGGCCTTAGCTCGGGATCGCGTAATACGACCTAGATAAGGTGGTGTAGTTCCTTGAGCTTTGGCACCATCAAGTCCGGAAACCGCCTTGTGGCCAGGCGCGCCAACCCCAGGCAAGGGTGCGCCATCATCCTCTCGCAAGGGCTCACCGAGTGGCTGCAAGGGCACGCCACCATCCTTTCGCAAGGGCTCCACATCCAAGCTTGTACGCGCGTTTTGGGCAGGCGCGTCTAGGGCAAGCCGTGGCTCCTCCAAGTGTTCCGTCGTGTGCTCCATTGTTGGCTCGGATGTCGATGGAATCACATCACATCCTTCAGGCGTTCAATATGAAATTCAACTCCAATATGGATGAAACTTGGTGAAAGGTCATATTTTATTGTATCCATTGTGTCCACCGTACCAAGTTTGGCTCAAGTTGCACGACAATGGATTGGAAAGCGTCGGGAGAAGGTGAAGGCGCAAGGGCACACAATGTAGGTTGTGGGCACTTGCTAGGCCAACCTCCTCCAAAATAGGCCAAATTTTGCATATGCTCCTCAAAAACAGAATTATGAGGCTCCACCAAATTTGGATCAGACTTGATGACAAAGGCCTGGTGGTCACCTGAGAAGGGTAGCAAAGCAACACCATCGACTTAGGCTGTAGGGACTCCTTGGGAAAACGGTTTCTAAATGGGGTGAAATTTTGTAGAGACTCCTTAATAACAGTATAATGAGGCTCCTCCAATTTTGAGGAGGAATGAATAATCGTAGCCTTGAGAGTGCCGATGTCATTGGCAATAGGCGTGTCTCGGGTTGCGCTATTAGCAAGCGCCTCGGATAATACTGTCATTTTGGCACGTTCAACAGCCAATTGTTGTCAGAGATCATGGATCTCCAATTGCTTTGGTGTGAGTGCCAATATGGGTGGAGGTGATGATGATTTGGTGACATAGGAGTCACACCGAGAGGAGCCATGGGAGTAGCGCTCTTGGTACCTATTCCGAGGGCGGGTGTGGTACTAGGAACGCTCCCAATCTTGGTCATAAGAGCTATGGCGTGACTCATAGTAGTTTTCCACGTGGTCAAATGAAATTAAAAAGATTTATTAGAGTTTGCCACGTGGTCTAATGAAATTAAAGGGACAGGTAAGAGGGACAAATACTTGGGACAAAGGATTTGCTCTGGTCCAAATCTATGTGGTAGGTGATAGGTTCATGTGGTATCTAGAGAGGCATATCACAGTGTTTCAAATGCCTTACGTTGACTCATCACTTTGTCGTGGCAGTTAAATGATACCAGCGGATATTAGCCAACTCGTCGTGTTCATATTCTAGAAGTTGTGTCGGAGTCCAAGATCAGATCTGATTCTACTTTTGATCATGTTGCCCGAGCACCTGAAGACCCAATCCTCAAGGTATTATATGTTGTTTTTCCTTTTCCTCTCTCTTAAATTGGATTAGATCGATTTTATGAGGATATTTGCCATGTTCTCATGGATTTGCCACTATTCTGATTTTGCTTGCTTGTCAATTTCTTTTTATTTTCATGTATGTCTTCTATTAATTCATAATACTAATTTTCATAATTCTAAAAATAAGTTTCCTTTTGGTCAAATTAAGGTAACGATGCCTATAACAAAGATCCTAGTCTAGCAAAGCTGAATTTGAGCGTCGGTGCTTATCGAACTGAAGTAAGATAGTTTCTCTTGTTTATTTAACCAAAACTAATTGTGGCATAGATAAAAAATTCTTTCCGATATGTACATATTTTTTTGAGATCAATTAAGTTCTATCGTGTTTTCTCCAAACCTTCAAATGGTGGTTTGTTAGAAATTTCAGCAATTTGTTATTAATAGGGATCGATCATACATAAGAATCAATTTAATTATGGTAAGGATCCTTTTTCCAATATAGGCATACCATTTTTTGAATTTGCAATTGAGTTTTTGTTTTTTTTTTCTTAAATTACTAAACACATGGTCATTGGCTTTTGATTTTAATTTCCAATACATTGCATTATTGTTAGTGGTGAATTAGTATTAGTTAATGTGAATCATTGACATTATTGATTCGGTTACTTATGCATGTGGTGTTAATAATCTTTTTTATTACTTGTGTATGTTGACATAAGGCTAGAACTTAAAGAGTGGTTATTCGGAAGAGAAGCATTATCGACCAGTTGATTATAATTCTAGTTGTAACTTTTAATACTTTTGTGATGTGATACATATGGTATGCTCTCAATATAAACAATATGGTGATTTGATGTCAATCTTTCATGTGGATATCAGTACTTGGTATGTGCATTTAGGTTTATGATTATTTACCTTTACAAAGCATTCTTATGATACAGTTCAAAATAGGTGTTTTGTAAGTTCACGATATTGTATGATATAGTTCATTATAATTGGTCTTATAGTTTGTGGATAATATAGTTCATAGTACTTAGTGATGTGATGAGACATGATAACCCGGTAGATGATCTTCTAAGTCGTCTCGTAAGCAACCCAACAAGAACCCAATCTTGTCAACTTTGAATCTTCTACTTTTCTTCTTTGTCAATTCAGTTTGGACACCTTAATTTCTAAGGAACTCAACTGAATGATGATGATGAAAGATAGTTGTAAGAGATACTAGAATGTTGAACCCGTCCGTTGGACAAAACAAATTTATGATCTATGTTTATTATTTGAAAAATATATATATTTTTCGTAATAATAAGGTAATTATAGTATGTATTGACTAAAATCTAAATATTATCATATAAAAAGACAAAATAAAAATAAATTATGAAAATTTTAAGATGAATAAAATAATATTATTTTGTATATGATATGTAACATGTTTCTCTTTAACTTCTACTATTTTTCCACAATATCCTCTCGAGCAAACTCTTGTATTGATCATTCTTTTCTTACAAATTGGGGTTTTTTTTTTGCTTAGTAGTGAATGAAATAGATATGCAAAAAGTTAAAGATATAGATTAAATTAGAACTTATCTTTTGCTTGTATGTCAATGATCTTATTTTTTTTAACTTTTATTTGTAATCTCAAAAGTTTTAATTTAATGATTTTAAATTACTTATGTAATACCAAAAGTTTGATGTTATCATTGTGTTTAATATCAATGGTTGCTAAATTAATGGTGTAATGTCAAAGGTTGGTGTTATGCTTTGTGTATAATATCAAAGGTTGATGTCATATTTTGTGTGTAACCAAAAGTTACAAAATTAAGATGGACCATTATTGAGCAAAACCTTCTTGTTAGTGCACAAAAATTCCGCCTTTTAATGCACTAATTGTGTGCTCCTTCCTCTTCCGTTCCAAACCGAATCTTCCGACCTAAAACCTGGAAAACAATGGACACAAGGGGCGGGGACCCCCTAATCCACCTTCGATGCCTAAGTCAAAAGAGCAGTCTATTGATTCGAACGTCCAGGTACAACGAGAAAGCGATGAATCCTTGAACAGTCGAGCTAAGCGAGTATTAGCCTGTTCAAGTTTTCAGAATGTGCCGATATGCAACATGTGGCTCTCCCTACACGCCGAAGGTGTGTATTTATAATGGAAGAAGGAGATTAGAGGGGTCGACTTTACACATATCCTAGGGCTAGTTAGATACCTTAGTGCCCAAGCTAGGAATATTCCCCCCTTCTCCAAGTTTAATTCCATCATATTTGAAGGATAGAATCTTCCATTTAGTTGCACAACTACCATAATTTAAATAATAGGAAAATAAATAAAATAATAATAATATATACGCAGTAATTTAAGAAATACCTTTAATGTTGATAATGAAAATAATTATGGTAGCTATGTTTGTTTTACCCGCTCACAAATGCCCCACCTGCATCGTTGTATACGCTTTGTCATATACGATGACGTAGGATCCAGAGGTGTACTAATCGAAGTGGCCAAGTGGATTGGTCGATGTCAAGTCCCATAACGCTTTCATATATTCGTATATTCGTACACACATGAACAAATTTCATGGGCTTCAATATTTAAGAGCAAATATCATAAATTCTCATTTATGAGCGAATTTCATAAGATCTTAGTCAAACTATGAGCGAGTATCATAGCGCATATTTATGAGCGAATATCATAAATTCTTATTTATGAACGAATATCATAAATTCTATCTTACATACACGCATATGTAAAATCCATTAGTGCAATTAACTAAAGTTGCGCTTTTATTTTTTATTATGCAAGACTCAAGCTAATGCAAAAAAGATGACTTTTATTAATAATTAAACGTGAATGTTGTGAAATTACAAGACTAAACAAATGAATGCAAAAACAAAAAATCCTAAGGGCCTCATCAAAACCACATGGGAAAAAGAGTGCCCTATTTACATGAAATTCCTAACCCCGGGATCCCTGCGCGGGGGAAGACGGGTAATTGCGACCACGATCAAGCTCTCATGAAGTCATGCTCTTAGATGCAGTTCCGCGATCGCGACAAGGTGACCCATGGTCGCGGACCTTGGTACCACGGTCGCGGTCTCGCGATCCGCAGTCGCGGTTTTGCCCCAGATTTGAAGTTTGGCTCTTAGTTCCAGCGTCGCGGTCACGGCCCTTGGGCCCGCGGTCGCGGTTTTGTGGCTGGTCTTCAACCTTTGACTCGTCTTCAAGCTTTCGCATAAACTCTGATTTAGGGCGATTTCCCTTAGAACATAGACGAGCGTCTAATTGATTAGCCCAAACTCGGACTATGGCATCTCCATCTCTAAATTGGACTATTTGATGGAGGGTCGATGGTACCGCTCCTATCCCATGAATCCATGGCCTCCCTAAAATCAAATTGTAGGGCGAAGGCACATCAACAAGCAAGAACTCAACGATCATCACTTTTTTTGCTAAGTTGACTTGGGTCTGAAACATTCCAAGTGGATACGTTGGATAACCACCAAGTCCTGTCAAATGCATCTTGACCAGGATCAAATCTTCATTGCTTTTCCCAAGGAGTTTGAAGACTTCATAGTACATGATATCAACCGAACTCCCCGAATCAACCAGAGCCCGACGCACCTTAAAGCCTTCTAGCTCGACTACTAGGACTAAGGGGTCATTATGAGGAACTTGGACTGTCGCAAGGTCCTTGTCCCGAAAAACTAGCCCATCCACCGCGCACATGGGGGAAGGAGCCCGTTGTGGCTCGACATGCTGAACTCTCATTACTTCATTGTCATGGAAGGACTTCCTGAAATTGCTCCTTGCTTCATCATATTCATGCCTGTAAGATGTCGAGATTGTTTAGATGACTTCAATTTGCTTCTGCCCCGGCTCGTTCCCTTTTTTAAGCTTATCTTTTTTGATGAACTCATGCAAATAACCTTTTTCAACCAAGCTCTCAAGGAACTTCTTAAATGACTCGCAGTCTTCAGTCATATGTTCCCGAATTCTATGGTACATGCAATACTTTCTGCTACGGGGATCGTCTTCATCGCACTCCCCTTTGGGAGGATATTGAAAAAAGCTCTCATGCTTAATGCGAGGTAAGATCCGATAGATTGGTACACTGAATGTGGTGTAAACCGCTATAGTCTGACCCTTTCTCTTAAAGCTTTCAGAAGGGTGGTGCATCTTACGAGGAGGAGAGGACGACCTTCCTCTTACTTTGGAATTAGCCTCCTCTAACCGCACATACTGATGAACACGCTCTTGGAGTTCGGCTATTGTAGAAGGAAGGTGAAGGGTCAACTCTTCTCTTAGCTTGCTCTCAGCGGGGATTGCCCTTTTAAAGGCGGTAATAGCGATCTTGTCATCACATCCCTCAACTTTTGCATAACACTCCATGAAACGATTTGAGAAGCGGTGCAAGCTTTCTCCTCTCTATTGTCTGAGGCCGAAGAGTGTGTCAAGTGATGCAGCATCCTAGCTATTTGCTATATAACGCCTTACAAACTTGGAGGCTAACTGATCCCAAGTCCAAATTGATCCTGGCCTAAGGCTTTGAAACCACTTTAAAGGACCTTTACTGAGACTAATCGGAAAGATTTTGAACATCATAGTCTCTTCAGACACCCACAACGCCATTTTATGAGAGTAAGAGGCTATGTGGCTTACATGATCCGAATTCCCATCATATAGAGTGAAAGACGGGGGAGAAAACTTTGATGGAGGCCGGGATTGTTGAATGTCTAAGTGGAATGGCGTTGATGTCACCATAGCCAGCTTATGCTCTTCTTGTTCCCGAGCCGATTGCAAGGTACCACCTTGCGCTCTTAAAAGATCAAGCAGTCTTCTTTGAGTGCGTTCAAGAGCTCGAGCCCTCCCTTTAAGCCTTTCAAGGCTAACACTCCGACGCTGACTACGTCACCTCTTCTTCTTCTTTTTTACCTAGTTATGCCTAGGCTCGGGATCGTCTTGCTCGCGCGAAAAATCGCGTCGATCGTCAGACCCGCGGTCGCTGTTTGGCCGTCTGCGATCGCAGCCCCTGTCACCGAGGTCGCGGTCCCTTCTATCACGGTCACGGCTTCTTCCGTGTTGATTGTCGTGGTTTTCGGGCGCACCCGAGTTGTCCGAGGATGGATCGTTGGACTGAGAGTGGTCAGCAGCTCGAGTCCTTTTACGCGGGGGCGACTCGTGATGGTGGTCCCTTCGTCGGCTCGATGGTGCTCTTCGATCACTATCATAATCAACTTGCACATCGTCTAATTCATCGAAACTGATTGATTGAGGACCACGGCGGTTATCGACGAATTCAATAACACTAGCAAGTCTTCGAGTAGTCCTCTCAATTTCCGACTCATCAATGGGCCGCTTGCCTTGAACTTTGTCTAATGAGCGTTTCAGCTTGGCGATTTCGTCTTGGGCATGCTCCACAATGGATTCATCCTCTGCACACCTATTTTGGTACTTCTTATTCTCTCTTAGTGTAGTAGCCAAGGCATGGGTGATCTCGTCTTCTTCTTCATCTCCGGCGGTTGTAGATGCCCCCTTCCCGCCGTTAGGAGCAGATGACAAGGTGTTGCGATTGTCACCTCACAGGGGATTAGACCCGACACGACTAGATTGACCTTGCTCTAAGCGGGGGCTAACCAAATTAGGGTTTGGCTCATAAATAGAGAGAGAGGGCTCGGAAATACGCAGCCCGCGGTCACGGTTTTTTGAACCGCGGGCGGGGTTTAACGGGCCGCTATCTTCTGGTCACGGTCGCAGTTCTGTTCGGCACTCGCGATTGCTTGGATCCATTCGCCATGCTCTTGAACCCTTCGATTATTGTCGTTTTCAACAACATGCATTTCCGACTCCCAAGCTTGATCAAATTCACTAGATTCAGGCCTTGAAGTACCACAACTGACGATTTTGTCGCTCGACTCAAGCCCCGAACGATCTATGCGATTAACAGCCATATCAGCGAGAGGGGTCGGGTCACGGTTCAAGTCATTTCTAGGAACAAAGGTCTGTCCTTCCAAGTGAATATCGGGATTAGGTTGATCGACTTGCATTAGGGTTCGATTTTCCGAGCGATTTTCGGAAATCTCGGCTTCACTCGCTAAACCGCGATCGCGGGGGACTGAGCCGTGGTCGCGGTTCACTGTGCCGCGGTTGCGACCCTCGGTAACGTGGTCGTGTTTTTCTTCGCTGGGCGTACCTCGCTTGATTTCGCTTCACGACGGTGTCCCAGGGTTTCCAAAGATGATTTTCAGGGATCGATTCCAACACCATGATTGCGTGGATCGAGTACTCTTTTCCCACAAACGGCGCTAATTGTTAGTGCATAAAAATTCCGCCTTTTAATGCACTAATTGTGTGCTCCTTCATCTTCTATTCCAAACTGAATCTTCCAACCTAAAACCTGCAAAACAATGGACACAGGGGGTGGAGACCTCCTAACCCACCTCCGATGCCTAAGTCAAAAGAGTAGTCTGTCGATTCGAATGTCGAGGGTACACCGAGAAAGCGATGAATCCCTGAACAGTCAAGCTAAGCGAGTATTAGCCTGTTCAAGTTTTCAGAATGTGTCGATATGCAACATGTGGCTCTCCCTACACGCTGAAGGCGTGTATTTATAATGGAAGAAGGAGATCAGAGGGGTCAACTTTACACATATCCTAGGGCTAGTCAGATACCTTAGATCCCAAGTTAGGAATATTCTCCCCTTCTCTAAGTTTAATTCCATCATATTTGAAGAATATAATCTTCCATTAAGTTACACAACTAGCATACTTTAAATAATAGGAAAATAAATAAAAATAATAATAAATACGCAGTAATTTAAGAAATACCCTTAATGTTGATAACAAAAATAATTATGGTAGCTATGTTTGTTTTACCCGCTCACACTACTAATATTATAATAGATTAGAGGGTTAATCCCGTCCGCTGGGAGGGACCAACATATGGGATTATAGTATATTATAATTTATACCCATTTACTATTTTTAGCATGAAAATAATAAGTTTATTGAAACCTTCATACATCAAATTGCCATTAGGTATTTCAAAAATAAAAAATCAGCATTAGGTATATATAATCTGGCTTGGGATTAAAAATTCACTATAAAATGATTAAAAATATGATATTATAACTAATTGGATCCCTCTATATCAATAATATTTCCTTAGGTATATTTGTCAGTATCTCTTCAACCTTTGTATAACTACTCCTTCCAAGCGCTTGAGGGATAGTTCTCGATCTTATATAGTAAGATTAAGGAATTGATATTAATCAATGAATTTCACTTGCAATTGTAAGTTGCTAGACTATATACATTCCAACACATTGATATTACACTCTTAATTGTAAGAAGTCAAATGAAAAGTTAGAAGAATATAACTGAAATAAAAACTTAATTGCTTAAGTAATATTTTATACATAATTAAGATTAAGATATAAATTAAACTAAAAGATCTATATATCATTCTTATTATTTTTCTATTATTATTATTATTATTATTATTTATAATTAAGTTTAAGATAAATATTTGATAAGAAAATTTATATATAAATTAACTATTAATAATAGCAATTATCATTATTATCATCATTTCATTATCATAATAACCATTATTTCAAGATCAATTATTTTTAATCTCTGCATTTTTAATTATGGGACATTTATTGTTAAAAAAGGAAAAATTTTATATGTTGTAAAGATAAAATGTAAGAGATATAATTTGACAGAGTCAATTAGGAAGACACGAACACTTTGCCTAATCGATTAAGTAGTCTTCTCGTGAGGATTAGATAAGAATAACCCAAAATTTTATAAGTCAAACTCTCACATGTGTTTATGAATTTAGATGATGGATTTGTGTATGTGAATATGCAAAAATCTAAAGAACATTAAGAATAATAAAGTTGACATTTTGGATCTAAGAGAAAGGTTAAACTTATTCAAAGTTTAACTCTCTCAAAATCAATTTCCGAAAATGAATAACAAGAGTTTAAAAAGGTGAAATCCTAAGCTGAACTTAGGCCCAATGAAGCGATGATAGTCAACACTAATAAAGGTTAATTTGTCCTTTCCTTAGTCCTAAGAACTAATAAAAATTAAAGCCTAGAAAAGATATCTATTTACTCATGTCAGATTATCAATATTAAAGGCCTAAAAATAACCAAACGTGAATAAATCCTAATTAAGATATCAAAAAAATAAAAATAAAAACCATTTCAAGCATCTAGCATGATAAGATGGCAAAAAATTATCCATAATTTGAAAATATAATAAAAACTAATCATAGATAATCCTTTTGAGAATATAGTAAAAGATCAAGGATGACCAATATCATCATGCTACCATTTATCTTAACTAGCTAGTTACTAAATTCAGCCATAAGTTAATATAAATAAGATCATGCTTTTAAGTAAGGAAAGTGTACAAGACAAGGCCCAAAATATATCTTCTAAGTTACCATTTATCTTTGTTCTTGTTGATAGTTTATGGTTTGTTTGATGGGATAAAACTTGACCAAAAAACACAAAAACACAAGAGTAAACACTGAAATGCAAAAACTACATAAAATGCAACAACTGTCCTAACTATAAAGCATAAATATGACCTAAAATTAATGCCTAAATGATACGTGATTGCCTTGTATTACTCCTTGTAAATCAAGTATATGACTCCACATGATGCCCTCTTGCCTTGTCAACATGATTCCTAACCTGATTCACTCACAAAGTTAATAGCTTGCACAATAAGTAACCAAAAAAACTCGAAATATGTTGATGAACGAATTGAATCTGAATCAATAAGATGAATTAAATAGATAGTTCAATTGGATTGGCTCTAACGCTGAATCCGATTGATGAACCAGGTTTGATCTTTAATTAACAATCAAACTAGAACTAAATTAATTGATTAAATTAATGCATCAAATCTAAATTATGAGAGAGAGAGAGAGAGAGAGAGAGAGAGAGAGAATTCGAAGATGTTGATTATCGATTGATTGTAGGAATGCTCGAATAAAATAATTGCTTTAAGGGCCCAAAAGAAAGACTTAAACCAATTTAGGTTAAATCTCTCTTCAAGCTGATTTTCATTCATGAATAACCAAAGCTATTTACAAAGATTACAAGAGCAAAGTTCCTTGGAAAGCAAGTAAAGGTGGTCAGCCCTATGGAGGGCAAAAAGGTCATTTTGCTTGCTTCCCAAGATAACTTATAAGAGCATGCCCAACAGATTCTCTATAATATTCTCCAAAATAGAGAATTAAAAGTCTTATTCTCCAAAATAATTTTACTCCAACTCAACAACTTCCTCATCTTAATTTTTTTATATATTTATTATATATAAATATTTTGTAAAAATATCATAAAATATAATACAACCTATTGCAAGTTGACATGGTAGCACATATAATTAATGCATTCCTCAAATATTTTTAGAGAATTCTCTAAATTTAGGGAAGAAAGCTCATTTTTCCATCTCTTTCCCTATTATGGAGATTGTGATAGAGAAGCGTTGGGGGTAAAAAATTGTATCCAATTCTCTAAATTCACACTATCCCATAATATGGAGAAGTTGTTGGAGATGCCCTAATACTACTAAAGCTTCTATCTAAGTTCCCTAATCTAAACTAAAAAGATATTAATAATAGTAATAACAAGATAATCAACCATCTAACTACAACCTATGGCCGAAAATCCTATTTTTATTGTTCAAAAACTCGGCTATAATAACTAATATAAGATAGATATTTTCCTCTCTTAGATTGGTCCAGTAAAAGAGTTGACTAAGACCACATGTAATATAATATCTTACCCGATCACTTACTAAATTCAGTCATAAAGTAAGACAAACTATTCCATGTTTCTAAAATAGGAAATAATGGTACACAAGACCCAAAACAGCATGGATCGGCGCCCCATCTATGTGAAACTCGGCCCATAAATGTTAAGTGATGGAATCTAGGCTTGTTTGATGTTGAATAATAGTCATCTATTTCTTCTTTTTGGACTATTCAACCATAGCCGCCAAGCGATCTAGAATGGATACTCTTCCTTGAGTAATTTGTAACACCCCAATTTCACATCGGGAATGTCACACACCAGTGACCTCCGATTTGAAGTCCGAAGCCACCCTAGGCTTGAATCCGAAAAATCAATACAATTAATTATAATAAATAAAAGAAATCGAAACATAATATTGGATAAAAGTGAGATAGAATTTTTTTTTCTTTTATTGAACTTATCCTCATAAAGGAGAATAAAACCTTACAACGGAAGATTCATGAAATTTTGTATTTGAAATTACATTAAGACAGTAACTCTTGCGCTTATACATTATATAGGAAATAAAACCCCAGACATGTTTAACATAAACTCCAAAATATAATTGACCTTGTAACTTTTGACAGAATATCAAACTACAGCTCGTCCCATCTTTAGCATACTTCTCACAACATGAATGGAAAGATTGCCTGATGTGCCGCGATGAGAAATACGGTTGACACCAGCCGCCCATGCAAAGGAAAAATATTGGTCGGGTTACTCTTGTGACAGACTAAGCAAGCGGGTTTTCTAAAGTGGTTCTTATTTAGGAAGGGAGTGTAGAAACTGGTATCAGAATCCGAATTAAAGCCGGTCAAAACCTAATAGCCACATCCTTCCAGGAAAACGTTATGAACTTTCGAAAGAATTAAAATGAGACCGTCACCATGGATGACGCCTCAGACTTTAATGCAGATATGTTGGGAATGTTTTTACACACGGATCGTTATAGTCAGTTCATTAAACCCTCGTTGACCCCGCGCACCTCAACCAACCTCACCGCATACGTGTTGTGCGAATTCAGATTGGAACTAGATGACAATGAAGTCGGAGAGCGAGGATGACATTCCATTTTGTACTAGTCTTCCTATCATTTTAATTGTCGCCAACGACACCTATTTAATCTCAACCAATTTTAAGGATCACAATATCGTTCCACTTGAGATTAAGCATATTTTTTAAGTAGGAGCAGAATGTGGGTTACGACCCCATGGGTCATGACCTTAACTAGGGTTTTAAAAAAACGACATAGTGAGAATTAATTATTATATAATATAAGTCATAAGACTTTACGTTCGGCTCCTTACGATGGAGCTTAAATAAATATACACGCAACAGCACAGAGCAATAAGTTTTACATCAATAACTAATGCATCCTAAAATATGATTAGGGATTACAGTCATTAAATCTAGGAATGTAAAACAATCCTAAGTTCAATTTTATTCACACAGAAATTCCCAACATATATTAAAAACATCATGATTTAAATCATGCTTAGGAAACTAATGCGGAAAAGGAACCAAGTTCACTTGCCTCGATATTGACGATAATTGGTTACGGGAAAAAAACACACGCGGTTCTAACTCGGACTTGTTCCTTTAGTGATCAACGACAAAATAAATTGTCGTCAATTTATTTTTCTAATCCAAAAAGATTTACACCCCACCCAAGTTTATAATGGTTATAAACTTACATATTATATTAATATTATCCTTTTTATTAATATAATGACTATGTCATGAAAATTTTATCCATTATTTTCATGATATTAAATTAAACCTTAGTATATATATAACCTAAAAGTCTTTATATTATATTTTATTTTAAAAGTATACACTTCACACATTTTTTCTTTTAAAACGACCTTATCTATAAGACTATAACCCATAAAATTTCCTAATAACGTATACACATAATTTTGTATTATGATTATAGAATATCCCACTTTTACATTTATAAATTCTAAATAATATTTTTAAATGTCCATTTTGAAATAACACCTTCCTAGACATAATAATATATACATATATTTTTCTTTTATAGCAACCACTTTTACGTATTTTTTAAATGTCCACTTTTACGTTTTTGTTAAAGAAAACCGAAGCAGTAGTAAGAATTAACAAAAAAAATCATTTTTTTATATAATAATATATACGCTTTTTATAAATAGCATGGGAGCCGCGCTTTGCGCGACCATTAGGTGTAATATTGTTATATACTTGTAAAGTTTTACTATGCATAGGAAGGAATGTTTAAAATAATTATCACTTAGTTGGCATAAACGATACATAAAACTTCAAATTGATCACTTGACAATAGGCTTGCTGATTCATTCATACCATCCTTCAAAATTGATCACCACAGGTGTAAGCAACTCTTCAAGTATTTCCCGCGCTTGCATTAGCCGGGTGTCAATAATTTCAACTGGCAACTCTGCGTCCACAAGTATATGAAGAGGTTCATTGAGATGCTCGAATCCAGGCATTCCCCTCATCATCTCCTCCTACAAAGGATGAATAATATAATAAGAGAGGGCAACACTTTAAATTACCAATAGTACTTAACTGCTTTAGTGGCACTAATGAGAATACAATGACTTATTTCTCTCTGATGCTTTAACAAATTGCTTCCATCATTTTTGTACTGAAATTGTTCTTCCTCTAAAAGGAGCACATTTAAGACGAAGCCCAACTTTGTGCACAAAAAGAACAGAAATCGATGTGAAAAATGTGACACAACACAATGAAAAACACTAACTTCATAATCACTCAAGACAAATTCTTGTCTGGATCAAATTCAAGATGACATCTACTTACTCCATAAAAAAACATTAAGAAATGCTTCCCACCCCCCCCATGACTAAACTAATAAACAATAATTATTTTTTTCCCATAAATCTAGTAATCTTCTAACAAGGGTTTCAACTTTCAGTAGCCTTAATGTAATAGTACTAATACTATCATGAATACAGCACACAAGACCACACAGCTTACAGTCAATTTCACCATGTGTAAATATAACTGGATATTGAAAACTGACATCCAACAAAACTGGATCATGCTGGAGATTAGAGAATCCTCAGCTGGTTTGGCTCTAAACTACACCTAGACAATTGAAATAAAAGACCAAACTGAGAAATGGACAAATTGGTATAGTGATCCATCTGGGAGCAAACACAACCATAACATAACACTCAACATATACACTACATAAATGGTTGCTTGCTACTCAGAACATCACTAAGCAATTTCCTATTTTGCACTACTTTTTTGACAAACATAATGCCATGATAATAAAATAAAAGATAGCACTCTCCAGCCATGAAGTGCCTGACAGTGAAATGCTTCGACAGGAAAAGTTAGACCCTTCTACCATCAATAAAATCTCACAATTCCCTCGGGTCAGGAACTAATGGAAATTTAATGTCTTATTTCACAAACAATTGCAGGTGCAAGTTGATAGAAAATCAAGCCAATCGAAACAACAACATAACCATATTCTCTCTAATGTGTAAACTCACATCATCACCCACCGGGATGAATCCCGGCCATATCTATAGAACAGAAAATTTTATCGTAGGATCAAAAGTGTTGGCATAAAATTGGCTAATTAGCTGCAAAACTTATCACGAATCATTCCTGATTTAATGAATGGGGAGTGGGGACAGAGAACAAATCGAACCTCTTGAATTTTAAGCCAATTCACAGACAGCCAAGATGCCGATGAAATCTTCAAAGGAGATGCCTCGAACAGCAGGATCATCCCCGCTGGCCAATCTCAACCAAGCCCCAAATTTGTACTTATCTTTTTTAAGTAAGCAGTTGATAAGCCACATCTTCAACCAATAAATTGAAAACTTTTCAACAAAATTTCAAACTTATTATAGGCACATATATGAGGAAATTTGTTTTCAGCAAGATAGTGAATGCTTGAAAATACCAGGATCAATTAAATTATATTAATTGGATCTTGGTAATAAACTGGAACTCTACTATGTCCCATTGTCATAATCTCATTCAGGGTATCCCTGCAAAAAAAAGATATTAACAAAAGAACAAAGGATATGCATGTGTTATGCACAAACTAAAAAAAATATATCAACCCATAAATTAAGATTTGCATCCAGATCAAGGGAAAGTGACTTCGATATCGGGGTCATGGCATCCTTCACTGTCTTCTCCGGCATTTCAAGTGAACCAGTTATGATGGTTGTGTAATCATGTGTCAAATCTACACCTTTCCCAACCTATTTCATGTGACAGAAGAGAGACAAAAAATCAGGTAATTGCATTTGGAAAAAAAATACTAATAATAAATTAAGGAATAGTTCACCATTCTCAAAGAAATTTCAATAGGTTACCTCATTCCAATGAAAGTTAACAAATATTTCAAGCTCTGCTCTTCTTAAGAGTGCAGCATGCCCCTTTCCCAACATCCAATCCAGTACCCGAACAAGCATAGATATACAGATTTGTCATAAGAGTTGCTAAGAGATTTATTTTAGAGCAATTACCACATTCAGATTCATTCTACATAATATGCGAAAGCCTAAAAAAAAGGGTTGAATAATACCTTGTTGAATGGATACGAGATTGAAAAAATTACCATAAGCAGAACACACACTAAAGGAGGGTGGGTTGCTCCAACAACCAACCCATAGCGCATGTAGATTGCCTGTGGCAGTATCTGCATTCATAAAAAGGCAGATGTAAGATAATAGAAAACATGAGAGGGTAAACATGCCAAGCTTTTCTTAGTAATGTATCACCTCTCTCAACACGAGAATGAGCGTCACTGAAATGAGAATTGTTGCCCAACGAGGAACAAGTTAATCTAAAAATATTGAAAGTGTCTAGACAAACATAAAAAAGGCAAAAGAGTTATTACTCAAACAAATATGAATAGATACCAGTAGAAAAAAGCAACAACAAAAACTTGACTGCAACATGTGCTTTCACAAACCTCCATTGCCATTAAGTTTCCAATAAGAAGAGTGCAAAGCAAGAGATGCTGATTCTTCACCACAGGAATTTTTTTTGCAACAACGGAAAAACAGGATAGTGTTATTCGATGGTACATATTAAAGAGCACTCACAATTCAACAATTATGTTGTTTTGATGTCATGTGATTTCATCCTATTTAAATAGACCTCACCAAAGTGATTATATGTTCTTCCCATGATGGTTCCTATACAACCTTTTGCAGGGATAGGGCATTAAGAATTACCGTGTACCATGCAGAATTATGTAAATTCATCGTTCTAACTTCCTATATTTGTCTGCTAACTTACAAAGAGAGCCTGGCCATCTACATGGCAATTCAGTTTTCACACACGAAGCTTAAGAAAAGCTACCGAAAGTTGTAATTTATGCTACACCTAGAAGTCTAGTTAATATGCCATAATACCTAAAGTATCTACAGAATCAAACTTTAACCAAATTTATTGACTTTCATATTCCTTGTTCTCTAATATGGTGACAAATACCACTGTCATACGCCAAATCAATGATTCCCAAAATCTGAATTATTATTTCCTCATACCCAGCATCAGAATACAAACCAAGCTTAAGAGCTTTATCATATACATAATCAGATAGAGCTTTTCTTCCTCAAGGGAATGTCTTCGGGTCAGGAACTAATCTTCCTTGTGTTATGAATAAACAAGCAAAATTATGTCCACTGATAATAATACATAATCAGGAGAAGAGCTATGGTAAAGTGAACTGAACCTCAGAATTCCGTAATTGATTGGACCAGCAATCCTCTACAATAGGAAAAAAAATTACAGAATAAGTAAATTAGCTTAAACTCAAAGTGTACAGGGAAACGACAGAAATATGAATTAGCTGAAAATTAGGGATTATATATAGGTAATTATATCCTAAATCAGCAAGTCCCATTGAAATAAGCACATTTGGGTACTTGTCAAAAGGAATATCAACTCTGATAGTTCTCTTCACAATCAGCCCAGATGGATTACTATGAGGACTGAACCAATTTGGTGCTGGTGATGAATTCGGTAGAAGACTGGGTATCTACAAGTTCAATTAAGATCATGCAATTTGTTAAAAGTGGCCAACCAAGAAATCATAGCATATGGAATTCATAGTTATCAGCTACACAGTTTTGTCTTCCACTTTTGTATTGGAAAAACCAACAGATCATTTGCAGCATCAAGAAAGTTCAAGAACAACACTTACTCAAGCAAATTTCAAGAATTGTGTATAATGAATCCAGGTTTACATCACAATTGAAAAATATTCAAGCAAAACTAGAGGTCAGATGATTCAGTAACATATTGAGCAAAAGAACAAACACAAATGACTCCTTGGCATATCCTCCCAAGACAAGTTACTACAACATCCAACAAAACACTCCTAAATCAATACTCACAGCAAGTTAATAATATTCCATAAATCCAGAGATGTGAATATGGTTTGGTGCTGTGTTCAAGACCCACCTGCCTGACATACGATTGCTAGCTCTCACAAGCTTTGATAAACTTCTTTAATGAAATGTGTTCAATTTCCCTAAATTTACTTTCAATGCTATTACACTGTATGCAGCAAACAAATACTGCAGACATGTTAGAAGAGGTTGTTGAGTATGTGAAGCGTTTGCAAGAGCAAATTGAGGTATTCCCTGAAACAGATTTGTCTTCTACCCATCTTAGTATATAAATGAAATATCTGGTTATGGTGGATGTTTCAATGCCTCTTGTAAATCAACAATGCCATGAACATCTTTATGCCATTTCAATTGACAAGTAACAGAAAGTGTTGCTTAGAGCTGGCTTATTCAATTACCTTAATATGAGTAGGTTTTGAGTGAAAAGGTAGAAGTCCAGAGAAAATTACCATTGTGTTCATACTTAATAGAAAGTAATGGAGGCATTTAAAAAGGTTTATGAGTCATTTCATGGGCTTTCATGAAAGGAAACCTCTATATTAACTGCAAAATAAGATGCATCATGCATGCTAATGAAGTGATGAAATAAATTCATGTGATAAGCTCCTTTGAGGTGGTTTTAGTTGTGACTATATTGAGCATGGAAATATGATGGCAGGAACAACAAGATACTGAATTATGACAACAAAATTCAGATATGGAAATAAAATAATATAGAAACTTTAAAGTAACAACGTTTATCACAAGAGCAATTGACTTCCCCACAATGAACAAGAATAAAGGCATGACAAAATCAGCATTTAACTTATTAGATGTGCCAACGCACTGAGGTTTTCAGGGAAGAAATTCAACAGTTTCTCCATTTGACGATGGAAGTTGTTCAATTTAGTCTTGAGAGAAGGAAGTGATTTATAGGCTTTCAAAAACTCTTCCTCGGGAACCCTAAAGTCATCAAGAATTTGGCGAAATGAGAATGCCACCCAAGAACAAAAATGAGATGGAAACCATTTCTTTATCTATAAAGCAATATCAAGAGCATGTAACTTAAAAATAAAATCTGCATCTCACTACTACATAAGAAATGAAGCCAGTATCATCTATATTTAATTACCATGCGCGGAGTAGGTAAGACAATCCCTTCCACTTAACAAAATAGTATTTAGCAGATGTTTGCTTTGAGCCCAGCTGAGAAGCATCACTTTCATCCCCAACTATAGGACACATTTCACAATCAAGCATCTATTTCAATATCAATAATAGGACTAACTGTTAAACTGAGTTATTTAATATTTACTGTTGATATTTAATTTTGCATGTCTTGTAAGTTGTGTTAGGCTTTTTCTAACCCCCAGTCTACTGTTAGTGTTAATCATGTATTCTAGGGACTAGGTGTAATTATTGTCTTTTTCTCTCTCCGCTCCTTGTATTTAATCTGGCTTCTGCCATTGTAAATCTCAGATCTAAGAAACTCTTTTTTCTCATCTTCATTTTAACTTTCATGGTATCAGAGCTCTAGGTTCTCCAAAAGGCCTAGAGGTTTTTCCCCCCTTTGAAATTTCAGCCTTCATTGCTGGAGTTCTTTCATTCTCTCAGCCTTCATTGCTGAGAGATTTATTCCACTTAAGCTTCAACCTTCATTGTTGAGATCTTTCTGTTGTTCAGCCTTCATTGCTGAATTTTATCCTACAAACCCTCTTTCTCTGATTTTTTCAGCCTTTACCGTTGTAAAATCATGCCTCCTAAAGAAGACAACTCATCTAAGAATGAACTTCAGGCCCTTAATTCTTCTTTCCGCTTCAATGGGAAGAACTATTTACTTTGGTCTCAAGCTGTGAAGACCTACCTCAAGGGTAAGGGAAAGGGTGATCATCTCACAAATGCCCCTCCAAAACCAGAAGAGTCCACCTTTAAAAAGTGGGATGAAGCGGACTCTATGGTTATGTCATGGATGTGGGAATCTATGAAGCCTAATATCAGCATGACATGCATGTTCCTTAGTTCATCTGAAGAAATATGGGAGTTCCTCCAAAGATCTTACTCCAAAGCTAAGGATTATGCCCTCATCTATGAGATCCAAGTTAAAGCCGCTAGCACTAAGAAGGGGATCGTTCGGCAAGTGAATATGCCTCTTTATTGCAAACATGCTGGCAGTAACTTGACCAGTATCAAGTTTTGAAAATGAAGTGTCTTGAAGACGCAACTCTCCTCCAGGATTTCATCCAAAAACAGCGATGTTATCAACTCTTGGCTGGATTGAACTCTGAATTTGATCAAATTAGGGTTCAAATTCTTCGCCAAAAGGACTTCCCATCCTTGGAGGAAATCATCTCCACTATCCGGGCTGAAGAAACCAGAAGAGCTGTAATGTTAGAACAAAAGATGGTGGAAGGATATGCTTTGCTTGCTAAAGGGGGCAAGAAGGATGACCGTTGGTGTACTCACTGCAGCAAAGCTCGTCATACCAAGGAGACGTGCTGGAAGTTTCATGGGAAACCTCCAAGCAGAGAGGGGAACAACAACAACAAAGGTGGCTCTATTCCCCAGGCTAATCATGTAGCCGGTTCAGCTGAGAGCAACCCTCAAGTTTCTGGAGGATTTAGTGCTACTGAAATAGAAAAATTCAGAATCTTCTTCAACTCTCTCACCAAAGAATCAGGTGGTACTTCTTCTAGTCCATGCACTCTTGCACTTTCAGGTAGCATCTCAACTCCTTTATGCTTAAGAACTTCTGAACATTCTCAACTGAACAAATTTATATTAGATTCAAGAGCCACTGAACACATGACCAACTGCCCACAAGCCTTACAGTTTCTCCAGCCTTGTTATAAGCCTAGACAAGTGTTAACAACTAATAACACTACAACTGAGGTTAAAGGTCAAGGCACCATAAATTTTTCAAAAAAACTCAATCTCAAAAATGTTCTCCTTGTTCATAACCTCTCAACCAACCTGATTTCTGTAAAAAAAACTTTGTAAAGACCTTCATTGTTCTGCAATATTCACATATTCAGATTGTATTCTACAGGACCAGGGCTCAGGGAAGATGATTGGTCTAGCTAAGGAGAAAGGTGGCCTCTACTACCTAGAATGTCATAAGGAAAGCAACTATCCAGAATTTGACCATGCCTTAAATACCACCTCCACCACTCCAGATATTTGGCTCCTTCATTATCGTTTTGGTCATCCATCGTTTTACCTTTTAAAGCACTTGTATCCTAAAAAATTTCAAGGAATTGATGTATCTTCCTTCCAATGTGATGTGTGTGAACAAGACAAGCACACTCGTGTGCCTTTTCCCATTAGTAATTCTAGAAGTAGTGTTCCTTTTGAGTTGATTCATAGTGACATTTGGGGACCATCCTCTATTTCTAACATTTCAGGGGCCAAGTGGTTTGTTTCCTTTATTGATGATTGTACTAGGGTTACATGGGTGTTCCTTCTTAAACAAAAATCTGATGTCAGTACCATTATTCCCATGTTTCTTTCTATGATTCATACTCAGTTTGAAACACAAGTTAAAAAATTCAGGACTGACAATGCAAAAGATTAATTCAATAACTCAATTTCATCCCTCTTCCAAACACAAGGGATTATTCACGAATCCTCATGTGTTTATACTCCACAACAAAATGGGATTGCCGAAAGAAAAAATAGGCATATTCTTGAAGTTACTCGTGCTCTTATTTTCCAGCACAATGTTCCAAAAATTTTCATGGGGGAGGCTGTTCTCACTGCTGTATCATTGATCAATCGTCTTCCTTCTAAGGTTCTTAAAAACCAAAGTCCTTTGGACAGTCTTAGAAACACATACCCAGACTTCAGAACCTCTAATCTTTCTCTTAGAACCTTTGGATGTACTATTTTCGTCCATGATCATGGTCCACAAAGGGGAAAACTCGATCCACGTGCCATAAAATGTATATTTATTGGTTACTCCCCAACTTAGAAAGGATACAAGTGTTATAACCAAGCTACCAAAAAAACTTATGTTTCCGTTGATGTGTCATTTGTTGAAGCTAAACCCTTCTATCCCTCAAATGACACCACCTCTCTTCCATTTGTCCCTAATCTGGATCATACTCCATTACTCTTCCAGCAGCCAGCAGAAACCCACATTCCTCCCTCACTCTTCCAGCAGCCAGCAGCGGAATCCAACATTCCTCAACCACCCTCCGAGCAGCCAGCAGAAACCATGCTGCCCTCACCAGATATTCATGCTTTATCTGACCAACCTTCCCAACCAAACCTCTCTCACTCTCCACCACACTATCCTAAAGTTTATTCTAGGAAAAAGAGGCTACCTCCACAACTTGACGAATATTCTTCTCCAGCTGTTGATAGCACATCATCAGAAGGTAATTTATACAATTCCGACTCTCAATACATAAGTGCAATTATTCTTGATGTTGAGTTACCAATTGCCCTTAGAAAAGAAACCCGAAAGTGCACAAAACACCCCTTGTATCCTTTAGCAAATCATGTGTCACTGGATCGCTTCTCTCTATCTCATCAAAAGTTCATTGTAAATCTAAATCAAATTCCCATTCCTAAGAATGTTTCGGAAGCTCTTAAGAAAAGGGAGTGGAGAGAGGCTATGAGAGAAGAGATGTGTGCATTAGAAAAAAATAATACTTGGGAGATTGTTGAAAAATCGTATGGCAAGAATGTTGTTGGTTGCAGGTGGATATTTTCTCTCGAGTACAAGGCTGATGGGTCATTAGAAAGGTACAAGGCTCGCCTTGTAGCTAAGGGTTTCACTCAGACCTATGGGATTGACTACCAAGAAACGTTTGGTCCAGTTACTAAGATGAATACAGTCCGCATTCTTCTGTCCTTGGCTGCTCACTTTACCTGGCCTTTTTGCAATATGATGTGAAAAATGCTTTTCTCCATGGTAATCTAGAAGAAGAAATATACATGCATATTCCTCCAGGATTTTCTTCTTCCTCTTCCCCTCATCAGGTTTGCAAGTTAAGGAAGGCGCTCTATGGCCTCAAGAAATCACCAAGAGCATGGTTTGGACGGTTCACAACTGTTATGAAAGGCGCTGGGTATAGGCAAAGTCAAGGGGATCACACTTTGTTCATCAAACATTCAGCTTCCGGGGGAGTGACTATTCTCCTTGTGTATGTTGATGATATTATTGTCACTGGTGATAATAAATCTGAGCAAGAGAAACTCAAGCAAAAACTAGAAGCTGAATTTGAAGTAAAGTCTCTTGGGAGACTTAAATACTTCCTTGGAATAGAGGTTGCACATTCTACTGATGGAATTTTCATTTCCCAACAGAAGTACATCACTGATTTGCTTAAAGAGACGGGAAAGAGTGGATGCAAACCAACCTCAACTCCAATTGACCCAAATCACAAACTTGGAGACTTCAAAAGGAGCCAGTTGTGGATAAAGAAATGTACCAGAGATTGTGTGGGAAGATGATTTATCTTTCTCATACCAGGCCTAATATTGCTTATCCGGTGTCTGTGATAAGTCAGTTTATGCATGATCCTAGACAACCTCATCTCTCAGCCGTGTATCGAATATTGCATTACTTGAAATGATGTCCAGGAAAGGGAATACATTTAAAAAGAGGGAATAAACTGACCGTAGAAGCTTTCACAAATGCTGACTATGCTGGATGTGTTGTTGATAGAAGATCTACCTCTGGGTACTGCATGTTCCTTGGAGGAAACCTTATTACTTGGAGAAGTAAGAAACAAAATGTTGTGGCAAGATCATCTGCTGATGCTGAGTTTAGAGCTCTTGCTCATGGATTATGTGAATTATTGTGGATGAAAATTATCCTAACAAATCTTAAGATCAGGTTGGAGGAACCTATGGTTCTAAATTGTGACAACAAATCTACTATAAGCATTGCTCATAATCCTGTCCAGTATGATAGAACCAAACATGTGGAAATTGATCGTCATTTTATCAAGGAAAAGTTGGAAGAAGGGATTGTCAAGATATCATTTGTTAAATTAGAAGATCAACTTGCTGATCTATTAACCAAAGGGTTCCATTGTTCCAGATTTGGGCATTTGACTTCCAAACTTGGATTAATAGATCTCTACCATCCAGCTTGAGCGGGAGTGTTAAACTGAGTTATTTAATATTTACTGTTGATATTTAACTTTGCATGTCTTGTAAGTTGTGTTAGGCTTTTTCTAGTCCCCCCAATCTACTGTTAGTGTTAATCATGTATTCTAGGGACTAGGTATAATTATTGTCTTTTTCTCTCTCCTCTCCTTGTATTTAATCTGGCTTTTGCCATTGTAAATCTCAGATCTAAGAAACTCTTTTTTCTCATCTTCATTTTAACTTTCACTAACCTGCAAAGATGTAAAAAAAATCATTTTTAAATACATCATTTTGCTTTTAAAATGACATTTAGTAGGTAATGAGTACCTGTATCAGTCCATACACATTCAGGATACTTCCAATTTTCAGCATAAGGAGTTTTCAACTGTGGAACCAAGCACTTGGGATGGTATGCATATGTACAAGTTTGACAATGAATTAGGTTTCCAGCTTCTCTGCAAGGTTGGCATAAATCTTCTTTCTACATATCAAAGAAAACAAGTTATGAAAGATGATATCCAACACAATAATTCCAAGATCTGCAATCAGAAAGCTAATGTCCTAAAAATGATAGTAAACAAAGACACAGGGAAAATACATCAAGCCACTGAAACTATATCTTAACACTAAAGCAGCATAATTTAAAAGACAACCTTGGTAATATGCAACATAGCAGGAGTCATCAATTCACCGTAGGCAAATATTCTAGGAGGACAGACTCGTGCAATATAGGGGGATAAGGCCTCATGGTTTTCATTTTTCAATAAGAGATAGTACAGTGTTATTTGCAGCAAGCAACAAAAAAAGAGAGGATACAAAGGACAATAGATTTTAACAGAACTTGAAAGGGAACAGAAAACATAAAATCAGATGTATTGATAAATTATTGGAAACAACAAGCTATCAAACAAGAGGAATATTACTCCAAATACCTACAAGCAAAATTTGGTTAATTAGCTATTAATTTCTTATATGCAACAACTTGTCATTTCAGACTAATCGTCATTTTTGTATTAGTAAAAATACGGATTGCATGGAAAGAGGGAAATAACAAGCAAAGAAAATAAGCATAAGAAAAAAAATCTAGATCAGAACATAATGCATCTTCTCTCACTATCCTTTCAAAATTTTCTGTAGCTTTTGCACGTAGCTCTGCTTCATCATCTGACGAATCAAGATTATACGTAGGTTGATCTGATCGCACACGAAGCGTTTCACATCATTTTCCTGAGAAAGAGAAAAGGCAATGATCAAAGGCACAAAGATTGCAAATGGAATTTAAAAAACTCAACTGAATCACTTTGTTTTGGAGCACTTATTGGCCCCTTTTCTGAGAAATAAATAGCAACAAAAGAGAGCTCTACAAATAAAAGAGGATACTAAGAAGATAAAACACGCGAAAGAGACCCAATTAATGTAAATCAATGTAATCATTGATTGCTGAAAAACAAAGAAATGCAGAAGTTGGTTGATCAAGATTCTTTTATATAGGTCATGAATTGCTCACAACCAGAATCAAAAGGTATAACTTCAGAATTTTGCAGAGATCAATAGGAGGAACAACTAACATACAACATCTTTTATCTTGCTTGTCATATCAACAGCCTTTACAAAAGCAATTCTCAAGCACTGCATTACAACACTTGGCATGATACCCAATTCTCCGAGTTTCTGCATTGAACAGATGTCTCCATTTGTATTAATAGTGACAGTCATTCGACCTCCCATAACAGCCTCTTCCAAGTGAGTAGGATCTAAAGCATGTGAAAAAAACCATCAATCAGAAAGGAGCAAAAACCCTACTTTCTCTAGACAGTCATAAGAAATGGTACTTACCACAATGTTCTCTGTGAAAAATGCAAAAGTCATGGCTATAGGGAGGTGATGTATAGTTAGAGGAAGTGGCTCTCCAACCTGCAAAAAAATTGAAAGAAAGAATTTAAGAGAAATGATTAAGCTTGAAATTGTTTAGGCTCATGTTAGTTATCCAGAATGCAGATTCAGAACGTTAACAAAACTTGAAATGCTAGCCTCTTCATACTCAGCATATTTAATACCCAAATGAAATGATAAAGAAAAGAACATATCCACTTAGATGAGACACACGAATCCGTCATAACATGCATTATAACATCATGGGCTAACCTCTGGTGGATGGACAACGACTTCTTGGCCATATTCTCCTCCAAGTGAACACTCAAGCCTCTAAAATGTAAGCAAGGCAGCCAACGCCAATATTTGCAGCGTCCACAACATTTCTATTAAAAGATAGGTTTAGAAACAGGGTATTACAAGCCACCATGAGCATATCATGCAGATGATAACAAAATGAATGCTTTAAGGAAAAAATATATAGATGTAATATTATAGAATATCCTCCATTATTCAAAATGTAAAGATCAATGCGGATGGACCATACAAGTTTTCCAGCAAACACACACAAGGATTCTGTGTCTTCTTCCATGCTTTCTCTGCAAGAATAGATTCAAACTTGTTAACTTAAAAGGAAATCGAGAAATATATAGTCAGCGTCTCAGCTTAAGACATAATCCCATGTGAATACTTGATAAAAATCAGAATCGGCACATTAGACACCAAGTCAAAACTTCAACATTTGATATGTTGGCGATACTCTTTACATAAGAATTTGAGAAAGGAATTATATACAAAGAGTGCAAACTTCATACAACATCTCTGACAGGGGAGAGACACTATTAGAGGAACAAAGAAGCAAAATACATTTGAAGTTCATCCAGCAATAAAACCCAATGAAAATGGATCTCAAAATTAGTTCAAAGGATCTGTAATTAATATTGCTTGAAAAACATTACCTCAAACCACGATCTATAATGCGTCCCAATTTAATTGCAAATTCTCCAAGAAGACCCGGCTCCAAAGAAGGATCAGCCATTGGCGAAAACTCAGTAAAAATAGCAAGTGAGCCTTCATTTGGCCTGTCTCTAAAAGGTTTGACAACCATAGTGCACCTATCAAACATGCTACAAGCCACATATTACTAAAGCAGCATTCTTTGTAAAGACAACAGGATACCATACCATTTATGAATCAATATGAGCATAGATTAAATATATTTTATCATTATTGATACCCTTCACAATCTGTTGATTCACCTCCTGGCAAGGATAGCCTCTCTTGGTGGATGATGATATGTAAACTTTTGTGGACCACTCGTCACAACGGATTCACAACTTGTGTTTGTAAGGGTCCGAAGTTGACTTGCAAGGGCAAAATTATAACCTCGTCAAAAAAAACCTAGTAGAAACTCTTTGTATCACATTAAATTAGTGCAAATTGAGAGAGCAATAAAGGGAAAGATAGTTTAACTCATCTTAATATATGGCTCCTCAAAAGTCCCCACAAGCAAACAAGACTGAAATTGCAAAACGAGATTACGTATCAAAGATGGAACTATCTGAAATTCATATTTCTGTATTTGGGGTTTGTTAGTTGATAGCAGCTTGCAATTCACAGCTTGAAGCTATGATGAATTGTATGATTTGTAGGAGTGCTAAAGCCATAATCCAATAAACTAAACGACTTGTACAAAGTACAATATATCAGAATGAAATACCTTGAAAGCCTCATTAGCAATTCCTATGTCAGGCACATGCTTCAACCGAATATGAAATCCTCTCTACACAAAAAACAAAAATAATAAACGTAATGCATTCATTAAATGAACACATCATGCATATTTGCAATTTCACTTCTCAACATAGACATTGGAAGTGGAAGGTACTCAGTACTGTATAGAGGGAGAACCAGCAAAACGTTTAGAGAGCGAACCTGATTTTTGTTAACAAAACTTACCAAGCCGGTGGTGAAGAATTATTTCTCTCGAGCCCGTCGTTCCATCACGATCCTCTCTTTGATTTTGGTCCCCTTCCTTGAGAAATGACAACCACATCGACATAAAGACATTGGGGGAAAATTTCAATTGAGAACGACAAGTTCAAACTGAATGATTTTGCGGACGAATTTGTAGACATTGACGAAGAAGAGATGATATGCCGACGGTGAAGATTCCTTTCTCCTGAGGTCGTCGTTCATTCCTGACTCTCTCTTGTTCTCTGGTTCAATTGAGAACGAAAAGTTGAAACCAATCAATTTTAAGGACGAATATGAGAGCGATAAGAGAGAAGAAGGGCTTGGATGTTAGGTCAGTTAAACAATAGATTTTGACGAGGCAGAGAATATATGCCAACGGTGAAGAAATCACTCCCGAGTACGTCGTTCCGTCCTGATTCTCTACAGTTCAGTAATCTGAAAAATCAGGAACAAAGTAAAAAAAAACCCTAAAATAGAAAGCGATGGAGGAGAAAGATAAGAAAAGAACAGAAGGAAAGATATTTCTGACAAAGAAAGCAGGAGGTGGAAAGATGATGGAAAAGGAAGTCGTCCATAGAAGGAGGAGGTGAAACATCTAGGAGAGGTGGAGGAGAAATGGGAGGTGTAAAGAGATGAAGCAGGAGGTGGAAGACAGGAGGAGGTACAAAAGAGGAGGAAATGGACGTACGTGATTAACAAAAACACTGTTCCCGTAGAAACGTTGTGGTTTGGGCCGTCCACTACCCACACATTTATAGTAGTGTAGAAGTGTAGATGCAGAAGTGTAGAAGTGTAGATGTAGATGTAGATATAAAACAGAAATTCATTTTTATTTATTTATTTACAACTGAAACCCATTTTTTTAACCACTAAACACTACCCTAATAATAAATAAACAATAGCAGAATCCTTCTCTTTTATGTGTATCAAAACAGACCCCAACAACAAAACTCTACAACAGCCATGGCTGCCTGCATACCCAGCACCCAACAACAACAACAAATTATACAACAATAAGAATGGAAGGAACCAGAACAAGGAACAACAAAAGGGAGGAATCCGGACGGAGGCGGACTCACGGCGGCAGCCGCGGCCCAACCCCGCACCCTCGGCTACCTGCGCAGTTGTGCCGACGCACCAGAACAGAGATTGTTTTTGGGAAAAACCGAAAAGAAATTGGACGAATCCGACCCCGAAAGACACCCTCAAATACTTGCTTGCTCTAAACTTTGAGGATTTCGAACTAATTTGATGTGGAAACCATTGAAACTCAACCCCGCTTTTATAACCATGGACAAGCATCAATTACAAAATCCTTGTTTGATTCTGCCTCTTTAATTCGAAGATTAAATCAGAATTAACCATGAGAAACAAACGATTACCATTCCCTTGCCATGAATTCTGGATAGAATCGAATTGAAGAGCACAATCGAAGCGTCCTTCGTTTGAGCGGAGGTTGAAGATGAACTGGCACTTGAACTAGTTAAATACAAAACCGTTCCTATTGTGTTTGAATACCAAACTGGCACAATCAGTTCTCTTATGTTGGTGGGTGAAGTTCGTGTGTTCGAATCATCGGAAAAGAAAAACCCATTTTTTTATTTCAACTCTTTTATTTTGTTTTGCCTTTTGTAAAATTAATTTAATAAAATTTACATATTATAATAACAAAGAATTTGGTAAAAGGTCAAAAAATATTAACCTAATTAGCTGCTTGTAATCGAGATCCATTTTATTAGGTTTTTGTCATGTGTAAAAGGCCCTTTTATTTTTTCTCTCACCTCCTCAAATTCTTTCTTTAGAGGCCGTCATTCTGTGCTTATTCTCTCTTGTTCCTTCCTCCCCCCTCCCACTTCCTCTGAAGGAAATCAGATCTCAATAAACAGAAATCAATAAAAACCAAACGATAAATCAAGTGAGAGTGGAGATATATCAAATTCGTACGTTTTCCAAGGAATTCGTCCCAAAAGGAACTGAGATCGATGAATAACAAATCGTCGGTGTCGGCAAAGAGAGCATCGGATTCGGGATATTCAATGTTGAGCCAGTAGTCACAAAACCAGGGGGAGGATTGGACGAGGCTGCACCACTCGTTCGACAAGTTCTCGACAACATCGTAGTAAGCCATCGGAATGAACGCCGAAGCATTGGGATTCAGCATCTAATGACAGAGAACGTCCATGTTGAGATCCAATTCGCCGACGACGACATCGATGGGGCGCTTAGGGCTTTGGATATGGGGCTGATTATGGGAGGGGTGTTATTGAGGTCGGATTTGGAAGCTGCGGTGGAGAATGTGAGGGATTTTAGGGGTTTATAGGAGGAGGAGGGGACGGGAATGGAGTTGGAAGGTGTTGTTGCTGGTCATAAGGCAGGGGAGCTCTCGATTGGCTTCTCGTGAAATCGATCAGGCAGAGGTGAGGTTTGTCCTCTCTACCTCCCTGTTCTTGTTTCGTTCAGCTCTAGTTAGATTGTTGGATTTGATTTTGCCCACAATCAAAGGCTTATAGTGCTTTGTTCATAATTTTGACCGGATTAATCAAGACAATGAATTTGTAGAAGAGTAGAGTTGTAATTGGAGTGAGTTGCTTTGTTCATTTATGCTGTTTTGAGTTAATCCAGTTAACAATGTTAAAAGGATCGCATTTCTATTATTGTCGTTCATGTTTTATCATCAAAGTTTTGTTCAGTGGTGAGTAGAGTACACATGAATTCTGATAAATGTTCAGGTTGATTTTCATATAAGATGGTAAGTCTGACTGTAGCCATAGTATAATGGTTAGAATAAAGATGGTGCCATCATATTTCTGAAGTGATAACATACTCAAGGAAATTTGAATATGGTGGAAAAAAATAGAATTGAAAACTCTATGCTTGGTTGTCAATTCCACTATAGTAGCAAAATGATGGTGTTAAGGATGTAGTTGGTGCATAAGGTTCTCCAAGAAATTGCTACAGATGAACTAAAAGGCAACAAAATTGGGCAATCGAGAGTGTCTACTTTTGCTCAATTAAATTCATCTTGAAGTATTATGGTAATGGTGCCGATAACATGAACTGTAAAAAAGTGAGATAAATTTTGTATCAAGTTAGTAAATTTTCTGATTATTGATAGGGCCTGAATCTTTGTTTCTCTTTGTTGAAGCGTTTGTTGGAAATGTAGTGGTGTACTCCATCTGCAATTTAGAAGGAGAGTTTTGGTGTAAGTTGAATAAAATATGATGGTGCTTTGTGGATTTTGGGGTATCTAAATCAAAGTATTAATTAGGCCTTAATAGCTACCTTTTCTGTATATATGCTATGCTATTGCTTTTTAGGTTCTCACTGTCATACACTCATCCATGCTTATGAATATGGAGTTTTATTGTTCTTGGTTTAAATTTGAGAAGATAACAAATAAAATCTGTCTTTTTTACCGACAGTCAAAAAAAGAGTGTGAGTACCTTATTGATCTTGCCAAGCCTCACATGCAGAAGTCTTCTGTTGTTGACAATGGTACTGGCAAGAGTGTTGATAGCAGGTAAATCCCTCTATACTTGTCTTGCATCTAATGTTGTTATTTTTTCTTCAATATATAATTTCCTTATTTGGTACAATCTATTAACATTTATCCGTGGATACCGTGATGCATTCCACAAGTTCTTTATGTCAACATTTTTTTCTTATCTGTTATATTTTACTATTTATCTCTATCCACACAACTCAGATGTTGAGGAAGGAGGTGAAATAGTATTTCCAAATGCAAAAGGAATCCACAATGATGTCCCTTACTGGGATAAATTATCTAAATGCGCTAAAGAAGGGCTCTCAGTTAAACCAAAGATGGGCGATGCCTTGCTTTTCTGGAGTATGAGGCCTGATGCAAGTTTGAGAAATAAATAAAGAACCTGAAATTGATCAATACTTGAAGCACTTGAAGCTGCTTGATGGTGATGATAGATCTGATTCAGGCAAGTGTCAAAACAGGATTTGTTATATCATTGCTTTGTTTTTGCTCATACTGGCTGGTTTTGTGTGATTATTCTCTTGGGGCTTTTGTTGGTTGATGTATTCGAAATGTGGAATCATTGTTAGCTAAGTAATAGTTGAATATGACAACATTTTTGTTTGTTTGTTCCCTTGGCCTACTACATGAATGATCGAAATAATTACGGATGTATACTCATATAGGTGCAAATAGTCTAAGAGCTAGCACAATGAACAAATGTGTAAGTGATCATGAAGCATGGAAAAATATGGCTGTGATAATGCCTATTTATACGAGATCTATTCTAGAGTTATATTCATTCAGTTTTTAGTTTTATTACTGCATTTCTCTCTCTAGTGAATGTTTGAAATTCTAATGGAGTGCTCATTAGCACAAGAACAAGATGATGATGATAATGAGAAAGTGATGATTTTTTATTTGTTTTTTATGTGGTGATGACAACTATTTTTATGTGGTGATAAGATTTGATGACAACTATTTTGCGGTGATGATAAAAACGAACAAGCTTTAAGTGATGACAGTTTGATGACACTTGATGACGGTTGTTTGTCATCAAGGCCCTTCATGACAAAACAATCAATGTCATCAAGATCCTTTGATGACACTTGTTTTTCATCAACACCCTTTTGATGACAAACAAATCAATCAAACCGTCATCAAGTAGCGATGACAATTGACGACAATCGAACCGTCATCAAATAACAATGAAAATTGAAGACAATCGAACCGTCATCAAGTAGCGATGACATTTGTGATGACGATCGAACCGTCATCAAGTAGATATGACGCTTGTGATGATAGTTGATGACAATCAAACCATCATTAAATAGTAATGACGGTTTATGAAAAAATGATGACAAGTTATGAAAAAATCGTCCCTGATGACACTTATTTGATTACACTTTGAATGATGATACTAAAAAGTTATATGTGATGACTCTAGAAAATTAAACGTGATGACACATATTTGATGACACTAGAAAAAAATATAATTTGTGATGACACTTTTTTTTTATGATGACGCATATTTGATGACACTAAAAAAACTATAATTTCTGATGACACGTTTTTGATGATGGCACATATTTTGTCTACGTTTGAAATTATACGTGATGACACCAAAAAATTAAAATTTAATGATAGATATTTGATAATGACTTTGTTTTCTAATGTGTGATGACGGTTGTTTTTATGTTGTTAAATGCCTTTGATGATACTTTTTATGTGGTGATGATAACTATTTTTATATGATGATTACATTTGATGATAAGTATTTTTTGTAAAGATGATAAAAATGAACAAACTTTAAGTGATGACGGTTTTGATGACATTTGATGATGGCTTTTCGTCTTCGAGACCCTTTGATGACAAACAAATGAATGTCATTAAGGTCCTTTGATGACACTTAAATGTCATCAAGGTCTTTTGATAGTTGATGACAATCGAACCGTGTCATCAATACTTTTTTTATGATACTTTGAGTGGTGACACATATTTGATGACACTAGAAAAAATTGTATGTAATGACACTTTGAATGATGACACTAAAAAAGTAAATGTGATGACTAATATTTGATGACAACTTTAATTTTTAGGTGTGATGACGGTTGTTTTTTTGTGCTTGAATGTAGGGATGGCAAAATTCCGGTTCGAACCGGATTTTTGGACCGGACCGGTCTGGACCGACTGGACCGAGGGTATACCGGTCCGGTCCTCAGTCCATGAATTTTAAATTTTCGATTCCGGTTCGGACCGACTTTTTAAAAATAAAAATAAAAATAAAAATTTGTATACATAAATAATATTTCTTAGGTTATAAAATTTATTTTTTATTATTTAAGTTTTACTTTTATGTATATATTTCACAACATTATATTTTTTCATAAATATATATAAATTTTCTCAATAAAAACATAATTTTTTCCTTAAAAAATATTAATTTTTGTTAAAAAATAATATCCCGGTCCGAAAGTGGACCGAACCAGACCGGGAAATTCCAGTCCGGTCCTCAATCCAAAGATTTAGGAAACTCGGTCCTGGTCCGGTCCCGGTCTGGTCCAGTCCAGTTTTGGACCGTTGCCCACCCCTACTTGAATGCCTTTGATTATACTTTTTGTCATCAAAAAGTTGTGATCGAGAAATTATGATGACACTTTTTACCTTTTGATTATATTTTTTGTCATCAAAAAATTATTATCTAGGCATTTGATGATACTTTTTTCATCAAAAAATTGTGATGACAATGATGACGGTTGTTTTTATGTGATTGAATTCCTTTGATGATACTTTTTGTCATAAAAAATGTTATCAAGACATTTTGATGACACTTTTTTTACCTTAAATTACACTTTTTGTCATAAAAAATTGTGATGACAGTGAAAGAAATTGTGATGACAATGATGACGGTTCTTTTAATATCGTTGAATGCCTTTGATGATATTTTTTTTCATCAAAAAGTTGTCATCAATACATTTTGATGACACTTTTTACCATTTATTACACTTTTTGTCATCAAAAAATTATGATGACGGTGAAATAAATTGTGATGACAATGATGACGGTTGTTTTATATGATTGAATGCCTTTGATGATACTTTTGTCATAAAAAAGTGTCATCAAGACATTTTAATGACACTTTTTACTTTTTATTACACTTTTTGTCTTCAAAAAATTGTGATGACGGTGAAAAAAAATTGTGATGACGGTAAAAAAATTGTGATGACGGTTGTTTTTATGTGGTTGCATCCATTTGATGTACTTTTTGTCATAAAAAAGTGTTATTAAGATATTTTGATGACACTTTTTACCTTTTATTACACTTTTTGGCATCAAAAAATTGTGATTACAGTGATAACGATTGTTTTTATGTGGTTGAATGTCGTTGATGATACTTTTTGTTATCAAAAAGTGTCATACAGACATTTTGATGACACTTATTACCTTTTATTACACTTTTTTCATCAAAAAATTGTGATGACGGTGAAAAAAATTGTGATGACAGTGACGACGGTTGTTTTTATGTGGTTGAATGCCTTTAATGATACTTTTTGTCTCATCAAGACATTTTGATGACACTTTTTACCTTTTATTACACTTTGTATCATCAAAAAATTGTGATGACGGTGAAATAAATTGTGATGAGGGTGAAAAAAATTGTGATTACGATTATGAAAGTGATAATTGTGATGATGATCAACGCCGGTCAACGGTCGGTCAATGTCCGGTCAACGGACGGTTAAAGACTGAGTCAACTTGGTCAACGGGCGAGTCAACTCGGTCAACGACCGAGTGAACTCGGTGGGAGTGGGGTGGGGGTGGGTGATGGGGTATTTGCTATTTACCTAATTTTCACACCCTCCTTAATATCCAACTAATTAGATATTTTTTTGGTATTTACTTAATTGATCCTTATAGTAATATATAAGAACATATTATATATTTTTTTCTAAAAATTATAACTTATTTGATTAATTTTACTGAAAAATATTTATTTCTTATAATTACTTTATTATAATTTACATAATAGATAAGACTCATATTAATAACCTTTAATATGATCTAAAAGTTATAACAAATTTTATAACATTTGTAAATGTTATAAAATAACATCCTTATGAAATAAAATATCCAAATATTTTATTACATTAAAGGAAATATGAAATTACATTTTTACCCTTTATAAAAATGAGGGATATTACAATAGTATCTCCTTAAAAGAGTTTCGTCCGCAAAACTTGATACGGGGTTAACCGTGATTGGCCCGATCTTCGACAATCAACGACTCAGCAAACAAAGGGAAACAAGCAAACGATTAGAAATGAAACAAAAGGACTCGACAAACTGAAAAAGAAAAGGAAATAATGAGACTCAAATGAAAACGATAGGGAAAATGAGATCAACCAAATGAAACAACAAAAAGACCCTCGTTGCTTTGAAAACGAGAACCAGATTGAATGATCAAGTGACCAACCTTGTACGACTTCACACAATCAAGGATCCAGCCTTGAAAGCACGAAGAAGATGCTCGTATTCGACTAGCACACCAACTATGATCGATAATTGATGCAAACAAGACAAACCAAGCTGAAATTGCAATACTTTGAAGAACAAGTCTTCGATTCTCACTATGGAGAGAAAACACTCAGTTTTATGATAAAGGTTTCTAATCTGAAATAATAACCACTAGAAGCTATTTATATGTCTTCCTAATAATCAGAAAATAGCTAGAAAAAGTCTAAGTAAAACAATTAAAGAGGGCGGCCCAAAATGGCCTAACAAGCCCAAGCAACGCACACATGTGCGGGGCGCCGCTGGCGCGCGCGCTTGTGCCCAGCCTAGGCACCGCTGCGCCGGTGCCTCAATCTGGCACTTCGTGGCTTGAATCCTTGGCGACGAGGCTGCTCATGAATAATGGCTTTTTCTCAGGGGCATTCTTGGCTTCCTTGTCTCCATGGTACGCCACAAATGCAAACAAGTCCCTTTGAAGCTTCTTGGCTCGCGCCCTTGTCATTGGACCATCAAAAAGGATGGGCGTGCTCGGTGGTGGCTTGACGGATGGCCCCTCATCATCCTCCCCTTCTTGAAAAGGATTCGACCTCGAATCAAGGTCTTCATCCACAGCAAGATAAGGAGTTAGATCAGCCACGTTGAATGTAGCACTCACGCCGTACTCTCCGGGCAACTCCAGCTTGTATGCGTTATCACCAATGCGTTGAAGCACCTTGAAAGGCCCATCTCCACGTGGTGACAGTTTGGACTTTCGTTGCTCGGGGAACCTCTCCTTCCTCAAATGCACCCATACGAGATCGCCGGGCTGGAAAATAACCTTGCGTCGTCCCTTGTTAGCTCGGTTGGCATTATACTCGGCCCTTTGTTCCAGCTTGATCCTTGTCCTCTCATGTAACTCCTTAATGAACTCCACCTGTTTTCCTGCATCAAAGCTTTCTTTTTCCCTCATTGGAAATGGGGTAAGATCTAAAGGAGTTAGGGGGTTAGTACCATAAACGCACTCAAATGGAGTAAGCATAGTAGATGAATGCATTGTCCTATTGTATGCAAATTCCACATGAGGCAGCATTTCTTCCCAAGATTTCAGGTTCTTCCTAATAATGGCTCTAAGGATGGTGGTTAAAGTCCTATTGGTGACTTCGGTTTGGCCGTCGGTTTGTGGGTGGCTAGATGTAGAGAATAACAGCCTAGTACCCAACTTACCCCAAAGAGTTCTCCAAAAGTGACTAAGAAACTTCACATCCCTATCACTAACTATGGTTTTCGGCACACCATGCAGCCTAACAATTTCCCTAAAGAACAAAGAAGCTACATTAGTGGCGTCGTCAGTTTTGTGACAAGCTATGAAGTGAGCCATCTTAGAGAATCTGTCTACAACCACAAAAATAGAGTCTCTCCCCCTCTTAGTCCTAGGTAAGCCCACTATAAAGTCCATGGATATGTCTTCCCAAGGGGCTGAAGGTATGGGCAGGGGCGTATATAAGCCATGTGGTTTCAATTTAGACTTAGCTTTTAAACAACCAATGCATCTTTTAATAGCATGTTCTACATCTCTAAGCATATGAGGCCAATAAAAATGTGCACGCAGCATATGATAAGTCTTATCCCTACCAAAATGACCCATTAATCCACCCTTATGGGCTTCATCAACAAGTAGCAATCTCAATGAACATCTAGGAATACAAACTTTATCCATACGAAACAGAAATCCATCATGCACATAATAAGACTCAAACGACCCCTTTTCATGACATGCTTTATAAGTAGCCCCAAAATCAGCATCATCCACATAAAGATCCTTAATATATACAAATCCAAGCACCCTAGAATCTAATGTGGTCAACAAGGTGTGGCGCCTAGACAAAGCATCAGCCACAACATTATCTTTGCCCTTTTTATACTTAATAACATATGGAAATGTTTCAATGAATTCCATCCATCTACCATGTCTTCTATCAAGTTTATCTTGGCTCTTAAAATGTTTTAGAGATTCATGGTCAGTTTTAAGTACAAATTCTTTAGGCCATAGGTAATGTTGCCATGTTTTCAACACTCGAAACAATGCATACAATTCTTTATCATAAGTCGAGTAATTTAGACATGCACCTTTAAGCTTTTCAGAAAAGAAGGCTACAGGTTTACCTTCTTGCATGAGTACACCTCCAATACCAATGCCGCTAGCATCGCACTCCACCTCGAAAGGCCTTGTGAAGTTTGGCAGCACCAACAATGGGGCGTGCGTCAATCTGTCCTTTAGGGCCTGGAATGCCCTCTCTTGCGCCTTTCCCCACTTGAACTCGCTCCTCTTCTTGGTTATCTCGGTTAATGGCGCGGCAATAGTGCTAAAGTCCCTCACAAACCGCCGGTAGAAGCTGGCCAGTCCATGAAAACTTCTCACTTGGCCGATTGATGTAGGCGTAGGCCAATCCTGGATCGCCTTCACCTTAGCCTCATCGACTTGCAGCCCATTTTCATTCACTACAAAACCAAGGAAAGTAACGGAAGTAGTGCACAATTCACATTTTTTCAAGTTAGCATACAAGTGCTCTACACGCAATGTGTTAAGCACATTTCGCAAATGATCTTCATGCTCAGCTAAGGACTTACTATACACTAGGATATCATCAAAATACACAACTACAAACTTTCCTATGTAATGCCTCAAAACATGGTTCATTAATCTCATGAAAGTGCTTGGGGCGTTAGTAAGCCCGAATGGCATAACGAGCCATTCATATAGACCGAACTTGGTCTTGAAGGCTGTTTTCCACTCGTCCCCTTCCTTCATACAAATCTGATGGTACCCACTTTTAAGATCGATTTTTGAAAAGATAGTGGAACCATGCAGCTCGTCCAACATGTCATCAAGACGAGGAATGGGGTGCCTATACTTCACCGTTATATTGTTAATTGCCCTACAATCGACACACATTCGCCATGTGTTGTCTTTCTTAGGCACTAACAATACCGGTACAGCACAGGGGCTTAAACTCTCCCTTATGTATCCCTTATCCAAGAGCTCTTGGACTTGGGATTGGACCTCTTTGGTCTCCATGGGGTTCATACGGTAGGCTGGCCGATTTGGCAAAGACGCCCCGGGAATGAGATCAATCTGATGCTCGATTCCTCTAATTGGGGGTAGGCCAGCCGGTATCTCTTCGGGGAATACGTCCTTGTACTCCTCGATGAGCCCCAAAATGGGCGGAGGCAGTGAGGCACGAAGCTCTTCACTTAACAAGCTCAGCTCCTTGCACAAGAGCATAAGCGTTGTTTCCCCGTCCAAGTAATCGTTCACTAACTCCCTCTTGGAAGCTAACAGGACGGAGGAGGGTCTAGGGCTGTCGGTTTGGCTCGTCTTACCCCGAGCTTTCCCCTTCTTCCCATTCTCCCCCTCACCATCACCACTTACCTTGCTTACCTTGCCTTTGTCGAAAGCCTCGGCCACCTGGGTGGGCGTCATGGGCTTGAGTACGACGTTCTGGCCCTTATGCACAAAGGAGTGGCGGTTGGTGAACCCGTCATGCGTCACCTTCCGATCGAATTGCCATGGACGTCCGAGTAAGATGTGACAAGCCTGCATAGGAACTACATCGCATAAAATATGATCTTCATAATGTCCAAGCTTAATAGTAACATGCGTTTGCTTATTCACTCTCAATTCTCCACTATCATTCATCCAATGCAATTTGTAAGGCCTAGGGTGATGAAAAATAGGAAGCTGCAGCTTTTGTACCATTTCCATGCTAGCTATGTTACAACAACTACCGCTATCAATGATTAAATTGCACACCTTGCCTTGTATTAAACAACGACTATGAAATAGATTTTCCCTTTGATTATCTTCACATGGGGCAGGTTTAGCATGCAATGTTCTCCTAGCAATCAAAGACTCCCCAGACTCATATTCTACCTCATTCTCGTCGTCATTAACATTATTATCATGCAAATCAGATTCATCATTAGCACAAGCATTCTCATTATCATCATCAACTTCAGATTCATACTCTCCTAGATGGTTAATCAAAAGAGTTTTAGAGTTAGGACAATCTTTCATGTAATGACCTCTTCCTTGACATTTAAAGCACACTATGTCCCTAGCTCTAGAAGAGGTGTTAGAATTACTCCCCTTAGGGGCTGTGGAAGCTCCCTTTGAATTGCCCTTGTTGTTGGATGATGAATTGCTCCATGGGGTCTTGTTTCGTCCTCCTTGTTCTCCTTGGGCGCCAGCTGCGCTCCCCTTCTCCTTGTAAGGCGTGGATTCCCTCCCTTGGCCAGCTTGTGCCCCTCGGCTTTGGCTCCTCCAACTACTTGGCTGGCTGGGCGCGCCTCGTCCTCCTTGGTTCCTAAACCTGAATTTCCTCTCCACTTTGGTAGCTAAGTGCAAAAGGTCAGTCATAGTAGAGTAAGGATAAAGGTCAACTTCATTAGATAAAGAAGGATGGAGAATACGAAGGAACCTGGCCATCGTGGCTTCGTTGTCCTCAACCACGTTAGCTCTCACCATCGCCACTTGCATGGCGTTGTAAGCTTCCTCGACACTCATCGACCCTTGCTTGAGACTCTCCAGCCGCTGTCTTAGCTCCCGGGCGTAGTGTTGAGGTATGAAGCGACCCCTCATCAACGCCTTCATTTGCTCCCAGTTGGAAATCGGTGCGTCCAGGTTGCGCCTCCTCTCTTTCACCAAGTTATCCCACCATATGAGGGCATAACCGGAGAACTCAAGGACGGCGAGTTGCACCTTCTTGGTCTCGGGAAAATTGTGGCAGCTCCACACATGCTCAATCTTCGTCTCCCACTCCATGTAAACGTCGGGATCACACCGGCCCTCAAATGAGGGTATTTTCACCTTGACCTTCCCGACACCATCTTGTTCCGGTTCACGAGGTCTCCTTGGACGCCTATCATCACGGCGCTCCCTACCTCCCCTTCTTGAGAACCGCTCCCAATTATCCTCCTCCTCGCCATCATACTCATCATCATAAAGGTCCATATCACTTGGCGATCCTCGTTGGCCCTGAAATCCTTGAAAACTATTAGCACGATTATGCTCTTCCCGAAGGGGAGTGAGCTGGGGACCAATAGGCACTCTTCTAGGAAGATTGCCCGAGGAATTACGCAATGGATTAGAGTTATGAGACACTTCCCTGTTTTGGTTTTGAAAACCTTGTTGTTGTGATGTGGACGCCCCGAATGGATCACCATGGACCTGGTTGCCCGTGTTGGTGACATATTGATTCTGGCCATCGCCCACAGCTTGTGCGTGTGCCGTTGCATCAACGCTTGGCGTCACACCTGGGGCTGGTAGCGCAAGTGCACACGTCTCCAATGCAGCCATCCTAGAGTTGAGGCGTGTAATGTTGCTGTTGAGTGAGCTCAACAACTTGAACACCTCGGGGTGGATTGGCTCCGGGCTCTTGGGGGTGGTCTCATTGCTACTGTCCGTCATGATCCTAAGACAACAAGATAACAACAAACTCCAAGCAAACTCGTTAGGTTAGTGTAATTCAAAACAGCCTCGCAAAGTGTTTCGCTCACACTCTCCCTCGTGTATTGCAATAATGCTTCGTTGTTTCAATCTGCCTTGAAAGAATCAAAACTCAAGTTCAAAAGTCAGTGGTAGCTTCAACTCACAAAATCAAGTTTAGACACAAGATCGAAGAAGAAGAATGAAGAAATGGACGTTAGAGGATGGACAGAAATGTTTGAAGGACTAGCAACGAGGTGAGAAGGACTAAACAGAGAAAGAAGTCAAACCTCGATTAAGCTTCTCTCACCTTGAGTTCCGTAACCAAGTATGAACTTGGAGTGGTTTGTTTAGGTGAGGGTAGGCTCGAAAATGGCAGGCTTGAAAGCTCTCCAAAGGATGTCGTCCAAACTCAAGAGAAGAGAAGAAGAGATGATAATGCACACCTTAATTACTCTATGAAATGAAATGCAAACTATACTATGATATAAATGAAATAAAGAAGGATGAATAAAATCTGATCTCTGATTTCGTTTTTTTTTTTTTTTTGGCTTTTTTTTTTTTTTTTTTTTGCTTTTTTTTTTTTTTAATCAGAAATAATCAGAGAATTACAAATAATTTCGAAAATTGAATGAAAAATAAAATATTAACCTCAGGTGCGAAAATAATGTGCAAGATAATGGTGGTTTGAGTTTGATTTGTTGGTGGACGAAATCCCTTGATTTTAGGAGGATGAATAGGCTGGAAATAGGTTGGTTTGGGCGTGGGGTTTGAATTTGAAGTGGGCTGAATGAGTCTCCTTGATATTAGGAGGTGGGTGCGTGATATATGGAGCTGGGATTTGGTTGTTGTTGGTCAACCTTAAAAATAGGGATGGGTTTAGGGGTTTGAATTTGAATTCAATTAAATCAGATTGTAATTTCTAATTTAATTAAAAACAATTTGGCTGTTTTGAAACAAAGTGGTGGTCGATTTTGTGGAGGATGGTGGACGTTGGTGGTTGTGGTGGCTGAGGGTGGCGGTTCTTCTTGGGATAAGGTGTGTTTGGCTAGGTAAAACAAACCACTGCACAAGAACAAAACCGATTAGTACTTTCAAGTTCAATTCAAAGAGAGTTGATTAATCGAACCTGATCTCGGAGGACTCTTTTTGGTGTTTTGGTGTTTTTAATGGAGGACTTCAATGGTGGACGAGTTGAATGTCGAAACCTCGCTCTGATACCAATTTGATACGGGGTTAACCGTGATTGGCCCGATCTTCGACAATCAACGACTCAGCAAACAAAGGGAAACAAGCAAACGATTAGAAATGAAACAAAAGGACTCGACAAACTGAAAAAGAAAAGGAAATAATGAGACTCAAATGAAAACGATAGGGAAAATGAGATCAACCAAATGAAACAACAAAAAGACCCTCGTTGCTTTGAAAACGAGAACCAGATTGAATGATCAAGTGACCAACCTTGTACGACTTCACACAATCAAGGATCCAGCCTTGAAAGCACGAAGAAGATGCTCGTATTCGACTAGCACACCAACTATGATCGATAATTGATGCAAACAAGACAAACCAAGCTGAAATTGCAATACTTTGAAGAACAAGTCTTCGATTCTCACTATGGAGAGAAAACACTCAGTTTTATGATAAAGGTTTCTAATCTGAAATAATAACCACTAGAAGCTATTTATATGTCTTCCTAATAATCAGAAAATAGCTAGAAAAAGTCTAAGTAAAACAATTAAAGAGGGCGGCCCAAAATGGCCTAACAAGCCCAAGCAACGCACACATGTGCGGGGCGCCGCTGGCGCGCGCGCTTGTGCCCAGCCTAGGCACCGCTGCGCCGGTGCCTCAATCTGGCACTTCGTGGCTTGAATCCTTGGCGACGAGGCTGCTCATGAATAATGGCTTTTTCTCAGGGGCATTCTTGGCTTCCTTGTCTCCATGGTACGCCACAAATGCAAACAAGTCCCTTTGAAGCTTCTTGGCTCGCGCCCTTGTCATTGGACCATCAAAAAGGATGGGCGTGCTCGGTGGTGGCTTGACGGATGGCCCCTCATCAAAACTAGATCAAGGTAAGATACCGTCCATGAAAATATACACCTCACAAGGTACCCTGCTATCCTAAGTATAATTCTTAGGAAAGGAAAAAAATGCGGGTGGTTACATAATAGTCTTAGCTTTACTCCTGTTTATTAGTCCATCAAAGGGCATTTGAATAAACTCCTTGACGTCAGTGGGAGACATGGATGATTTCATTGCATCATTCTCCTCCACTTGGTCTCAAATCGTCTCTGATTCGACATCAGAATTTAGGTCTGGCACATAAAGTGTAAGATCAGCCACATTAAACGTTGGATGTACTTGTTGAGTCGGTGTTAGGAACTCACGTTCATTAACACTGGAACAACGCCCTCAGTTTTGATAATGACAAACACCATGGGAACTAATGCCTATTGCCAAGTATTTCAGTATAACAAGTTGTGTGTCGCAAAGAAAAAAATAGAACAACAAGTTCCCAAAACATGGGAACTAATGCAATGATGAAAAGAAAGCGACCAACCTCAAGAGTGAACAAAAGTTCCCACAACATGGGAACTGATGCACGTGGGGAGTTCCGATCTGAGGGAAGATCACCGAATGAACGCCAGAAGGGAGTTTTTTAACTTCAAAATGACTATGGGTGAATTGGTTGATAACTATCAGTCGCGTTTTGAGTCCTTCTACTCCAAGCTAGCAGCCCTGGGAATCACCAAGCAAGAAATCTTCGACAAAATAAAGGTGCATCAACTGTTCAACGGGCTGACAGCTGAGTGGGTAAACGAACGGACCATGTTCAAAGAGAACCCTGAGAATAGGAACTTGATGCTACACCAAGTTTTTGGTAAGCTCATTGGTCATGAGAAGAGAAAACAAGAAGACAAGATACAAGAGATGGAGACGAGAGGCATAACTCTCAAACTGGAGAAGGTCCTCAAAACTATCTAGGAGCAGTGTGAAGAATCTGAGGAGGATGAAGATGAAGAACTTATACTAGTCCAAAGGCTCTTAGGAACTTTTACAAGAAAGGAAAGTTCAAAAGGAACTCCAGTAAAGAAAGAAGGAACTATGAGCCAAACAACAAGTACCAGGATAATGATAGAGATCTTGCGGATGCCACTTGCTACAAGTGGTACAAAAAGGGACACTTCGCCAAAAACTGTCCTTAGGGAACTGAGGAGCGAAGACCCGACAAAGGCAAAAACAAGGCATACATAGCAACCTAGAGTGACTCAGATGATGAGGAGCCAAAAGCATGGATGACCCCGGAAACTTGCGTTATGGCCATAGGGGAGACCACTAGGGAACAAACAAGTGAGGTAAATCTTGAAACCCTTCTTTACTCTCTTTCTCAATATGAAAAACCTGAGCTAATTAAATTGATGACCAAGCTGCTGAAAGATAATATCAAGATTCAAAGAAAACTTGATCAAACAGAAAACAATTGTGAATGGATCCTTGTTTCCAATGTATGCAGCTTGTCGAAAAATTGCAATGCTCTTTCAATGATATCACACTCTTGAGAAGTGAGCTCATCGGCATTGAGAGTGAAAAAGATGAGATTCTTAAGAAACTAAGTGAAAATCAAAAGTGTCTAGAAATTTCCCTTCCACAAACTACCAAAGAAGCCATCCCTACAACCAAATTTGTCCCAATTAGGCATGGGATATGGTATGGGGAAGGATCATCAAAGGATGGAAACTCCCCTCTCACGGAAAAAGAAAGAAATGAGTGTAGGGATCTTGAGCTTCAAAGCCAAAAACTGAAGAATGCTCAATTAGAAGAGAGAATCCGTGTAGTTGAAAGCGGGAAAGATGGGAACAACGAGCACTACACTGGGAACACTAGCCACAAAGTGTACCTTAAGATAGCTAAGGGAAATAGGTCTAGAGTACTATCTTGGAGAGTACTATCATCAAAAGTACTATCTTGGAGAGTACTACAAAACTACATTGAAAGTTGTTAGGAGTGTGGAGCTCATGGACACTACATTGAATGTTGTCCCAAAAGACAAGCACATAGCTCACACAACGCTAGGAACAAAGGCTACAAAAACAAACATACTCAAAGAAAGAATTTGAACATGTCAAATCAGTGGAAAGTTCCCAGGAGTGGGAACTCGCATAGGAACTCCTCTCTGAGTCCTAGGAACTCCACAAAAGTTCATAACATAGTAGATTATTTAGTGGAAAGAACTCTGTTCCCTTGCATGGAACCATGCAAGAGACATCTTGCTTGGGTCGCCAAATATAACTAATTTTGCAGGTTGTAGTGAAGGGGAACAACTTATTGGTCATTGATAGAGGATGTTCCAACCACATGACCAGGAAGAAAGATAACCTCACCTCACTACTTAAAAAATTCGATGGAGGCCACGTCTCCTTTGACAACAAGAACAAAGGCGAAATCATTAGAACTGGAGAAGCAATCATGAACAAGGGAATCGAGATAAAAAAATTTAAACCTGGTCAAGGACTTTAGGTTTAATTTGCTGAGTGTCTCACAATTGTGTGATCAAGGAAACAATGTGGTCACATTTGATTTAAAAGAGTGTCTCCTGATCAACACGAAGACCAACAAGATCATAATCAAGGGAACAAGGTCCAATAACGTCTATTTCGTAGACACACTGTATGAACCTCCAAGGAAACTGTGTTTTGCAAGTATCATTGACGAAGCGGAACTTTAGCACAAAAGATTGGGGTATGCCAAAGTAAATCAAATCCTGATGTTGTATCTTGAAGATCTCGTGATTGGATTACCCAAGATCAATCAAGAAGGATAGAAGATGTGCAAGGCCCGTGTCAAAGGAAAACGAACAAGAAGCTCCTTCAAACCCAAACTTGTCGTGAGTACTACCCGTCCTTTGGAACTAATCCACATGGATCTCTATGGTCCCATGCAGACGGCTAGTTATGGAGGAAAAAGGTACATGTTCGTTCTCATTGAGGATTTTTCTATATTTATTTGAGTTATTTTCCTTGTGTCCAAAGTAGATAACTTTAGGGAGTTTGAGCCTTTCATGAAAAGAGTAGAGGTGAGCTTGGGATTAAAACTCATTGCTTTGAGATCTGACCATGGAACTGAGTTAAAAAACTCAAGAGTTCATACAATATTGTGACAAGAATGGTGTCTCATACAACTTCTCATCTCCACGTACTCCACAAAAAAATGTAGTTGTGGAAAGGAAGAATCGAACTCTGGAAGCAATGGCCAGAACAATGATGATTGAGAGTGGAGTTCCTTAGAACTTCTGGGCAGAGGCAATTTCTAGAACAACTTACATTTTCATCAAAGCCATAGTCCGTCCAATGATAAAAAAGATTGCTTATGAATTGATTAGAGGAAGGAAGCCTAATATTTCCCATTTAAGAGTCTTTGGATGATAATGCTTTGTGCACAACAACGAAATAGACAATCTGGGAAAGTTCGATGAAAGAAGTGATGAAGGGATCTTCTTGGGATATTCACCTCACATCAAAGCTTATAGGATGTACAACCAAAGAACCAAAAGTATAGAGGAGAGCATTCATGTAATATTCAATGAAGAGTTAGTCAAAGTCGGAACTGAAGTGCCGAAAGTGGAAACTCACTTCTAGCTTCCCTGGAATGAGGACGATGATGATGACGACGATGAGCCAAGGAAAGGAACATGTTGCTATCCCCAACGGAACAATGACTCTCAAATTAGAGAAGTTCAAGAGTCTTCTGAGTTCCCATCACTCGACGAATCACTCGACACCTCACAAATTGGTTCCCTAGTTCCTCAACCGAAAGATATTCCTGAATCAAGCACCCAAGGGGAACATAGAGGGAACACATCAAATGTTGAGATTGAAGAACCTGAAAATGAAGAAACTATTTAAGAGCTCCATTAAGATGAGGACTTGCAAGAAGGTTGCAATGACAATGATGATAGGGAACAAGAGGAGGACTTGCAAGAAGGTTGCAAGGAGTAAAGACCCGATCCTCACTTTAAAACTTTTGTTCTTTCAATGCTTTTGTTTTAATGGTGGAACCTAAGAATATAAAAGAAGCTCTCAAAGATCCAGAATGGATAGTGGCAATGCAAGAGGAGCTCAACCAATTTGAAAGGAACCAAGTGTGGAAGCTTGTCCCTCGTCCAAAAGGAAAGAATGTAATAAGAACACGGTGGGTGTTCCGCAACAAGCTGGATGATACAGGAGCCGTTTCCAGGAGCAAGGAAAGGTTGGTAGCTCAACGGTACAACCAAGAAGAAGGCATCGACTATGATGAGACCTCCACTCATGTGGGAAGAATCGAAGTGATCAGACTCTTGATCGCCTTTTCAGCTCACAAGGGATTTAAACTTTGTCAGATGGACGTAAAGACCACTTTTCTTAATGGGCATTTGAAAGAAGAAGTATATGTAGCTCAACCACCATAATTCGAAGATGGGAACTTTTCGAATCATGTCTACTTTGTCCAACGAGCTTTGTACGGACTCAAACAAGCCCTAAGAGCCTGGTATCGCAGGTTTGCACAATTTTTATTGTCACATGGATACCTTCGCGATTCCATTTACAAGACCCTTTTATTTAAGAAAGAGTCCAAAGACATTCTTATTATTCAAGTGTATGTTGATGATATTGTTTTTGGTGCCACTAATTCCTTACTTGTTGAAAAGTTTAAAGATCTAATGAGTTCAGAATTCGAAATGAGCCTAATTGGAGAACTTATGTTCTTCTTAGGGCTCCAAATCACTTAGACCAAGGAGGGAACAAAGATACATCAATAGAAGTATATCAAGGAAATGCTGACCAACTATGCGATGGACAATTCAAGGCCAATTAATACTCCAGTCTCCACCAACTCAAAGCTTAAAATATATGAAAAAGTTATAGATGTGGACCAAAGGAACTATCGAGGTATGATTGGTTCCCTTCTCTACCTTACAGCTAGTGGGCCTGATATCATGTTTGACGTGTGTCTGTGCGCACGTTTTCAAGCTAACCCCAAAGAATCATACTTTAAAGAGGTGAAGAGATTTTTCAAGTATCTCAAAGGGAACGGCAACTTATGCTTGTGGTATACGCAAAAGTTCCCTTGAGATTGTTGCATTTTAAGATGCGGACTTTGCTGGTCATTTGGTGGATAGGAAGAGCACATCTGGTATGACTCAGTTTCTAGGAGAGTGTCTTGAATCATGGGGATCAAAGGAACAAAACTCAATGGCACTCTCGACGGCCGAAGCCGAATATGTGGCCGCTACATCGTGTTGTTCCCAAGTCTTGTGGCTTAAGTACAAACTCAACAATTATGGTATGTCCTATGGCCTTGTTCCTATTAGATATGATAACACCAGTGCCATAAACATCTCCAAAAATCCCGTTCATCACTCATGTACTAAGCATATTGATGTTCGTCATCACTTTCTACATGACAATGTTGATAACGAGAACATTATAATGGAACACTGCAGGAACTGAAGAGTAGAGAGCAGATATTCTCACTAAAGAATTGGATAGACGTCCCTTCGAGCATCTTCGCATGCTCTGAGGGATGATAGCTTTAAATTAAACAAGTCCTTGTTTATTCTTTCCCCGATGATTGGCTAGTTTAGTTGTTTTGCATCATAGGAACTAGTTAGGAACTCTACATTCACTTTATTTGTTGTTACTTGTCTAAGGCTAACAGTTGTGTGCATAGGAACTCTAACCCGCATTACAAGCACAATGATGGTTGATCATAAGCTTACCCATAGCCTCGGAGTGGACAAACTTATCCTATGAGCCCATTTTTTTTCACCTTTTCGAGTTAAAATTGTCGAAGTACTTTTTTGTTCCCATCCCTCACAATAAAATTTGAACTTGAGTTCCCTTCACACCACTCTGTTTGAACAAGCTTTTCTTGCAAGATCATGGGAACCTCTCATCCGAGTAAGACGAAACGCCTAATCAGGTCACTAAATCTTGGGAAGATAAAAAGGTGTGTCAGACTACTTATTAGGGGAAGATTAATTGTGAGCCAAGCTTTTAAATTTCACCATGGAAAAGGTTCCACGTTTCAAATCTTGTTGAAGACGTTAACAGTGAAGATGAGGAGACATCATCTAAGTTCAATTTTCACGGGCACAATGAAAAAGACATCTATGCCCCTTTGTTCAAACTCTTTAAGGGCTCGTTTCACTTGTGGATAGAAAGTTATTTTTGGGTGAAAAGTGATTTTTAGTGTCTCGAAAAATGTAAAAAGTAGAGAGAGTTACACAAATTTCAAGAATATTAAAAGTGGCTTTTGAGTAGAAATGACTTTTTGGAAGAAAGTGAAACAAGGCCTAAATACCGGCCCTTATCTCTCAAAATGAATCTCATCTTCAAACATAACCTCTTAAACTCCTTTCTTGACACGCTCCCAAGAAGAAAGATGCCCCCTACACACCTTCCAGATGATCAAGTCTTCGACACAGTCTATCCTTCCCAAGAGGCATTCGTCACCGAGATCGTCCACTGCTCAAACCAAGCTGTGCATTAGCTCATCAACCCCTCTAGCCTGGAAGAAGACTCTTATGGCCACCATTGGAGGAAGAAGTAGATCAAGCGAGAGCTTTTACTTGATTTGCGTGGAGAAGAAGGTCTACTAACGACACCATCTACAGAGATGGTGTTAGTGAATCTCAGTTCCTTCTTTTCTTCTTCTCTTCTTCATTCCGTGCTTCACTCTCTCACCTTCTCCCACCTTGTACTTCACTTTGGAGTTCCCTTCTGGACAACTTGTTTGCCTATGTAATAAAACTGATCTTTATTTTGGATGTGTGTTCCTATTCTTTATGTTCTCTTATTCATGCTTAATCTTTTCGATGATGCCAAAAGGGGGAAGGATAAAATGTGTGAGATGCGTTGTTTTAAGTTATCCATAGTATGGTCTATGCTAAGGGGGTACAATGTCATAAAATCTGCTAATTAGGAACTGCATAACCATATAGTGGAACTCCTTGCGAAATATTTTTAGACGAAGAGGGAACTTGCATGCTTTGAAACTAAACAAAATACTTGTCATCCAAGAGTTGCAGCAGAACAAAGACGACCATCCAATGGTCCGATGTGATCCAAGAGTTGACAATTCAAATTCAAATCAAAGTCACATGTCAACCATATAGATCAAACTTGAAGAGCAAGGCCAAAAGGGTATTTAGGATAAATACCTCAAATGGATAAGGGTTTTCTCATCACGCCTATTTAATCCCTTCAACAATGACCTTGGTGCTCACTTTTCACAAATCTCAAATTCCAAACACAAAGAGAAAAAGCTAGAGAGCCACTCAGGTGAAGACCATCAAGTTGGTGAAAAGTCCCCGACGGCGAGCTAATCTCGACGACGGTGAAGAGAAAAGGAGTTCTAGGTCTAGGGGAACTTTGGTATGGAGAAAAAAGAGAGAGAGGTTTGAGTTTCGCTTTGTCTTTGATTGTGAGTGTTCACTAGGTTAGAGTTGAGAGAATACATTAGTGTTGCCTAGGGAGAGAGTTTTTGTAGGAACAGATAAGTTTGTATTCGACCTTGTAATATGAAGGGAACTAAGCAATAAAGAAATGAGAACTCATAAGAAAATCCTCCAAGCAGAGGTAGAGGTTTACTCACGCGATTAGTTGATCATTGTGGGGTTCCTCTATAAGGGAACTGTCTCTATTTGTTTTATTCTACCTGCACGCTTTAGTTATTCTGCTGCATGTGGGAACTGTTCGATATAGTTTCCATAATCACTTATGACTGACCTTCGTTCCAACACAACATTATACTCACCAGACAAGTCAACTTGGTATGCATTAGAGTCGATCCTCTTGAGAATTGTGAATGTTCCATCTCCACATTTATCTAGCTTATTCTTTCTCTTATTGGAAAACCTTTCTTTTCAAAGATGTACCCAAACAAGATCACCTTCTTCAAAGATAACCTGTTTTCGCCCCTTATCATCTTGGGATTTTTGTTTCAATGATATTCTCTCCAAATGCATCTTAGTCCTCTCATGTAGCTTCTTAACAAACTCATCCCTCTTATTAGCTTCAAAGAGCTTCTTTCCCTTGTATGGATGAGGCATCATGTGCATTAGCATCCTAGGATTCAGCCCATAAACAACCTCAAAAGGGGTCACTCTAGTGGATGAATGGATAGACTTGTTATAAGCAAATTCTATAATAGGCAAAACATCTTCCCAATGTTTGAGGTTAGGTTTAAGCATAGTTCTTAATAAAAACCCTAACATTCTATTTGTAACTTTAGTTTGCCCATCAGTTTGTGGGTGACATGAGGTAGAAAACAACAACTTAGTTCCTAATTTAGACCACAAACTCTTCCAAAAATAACTAAAAAACTTAGCATCATGATCAGAAATAATTGTAGAAGGAATACCATGCAATCTAACAATTTCCCTAAAGAACAAGTCAGCTACATGCACAACATCATCAGTCATGTCACATGGTATAAAATGAGTCATTTTAGAAAAGCGGTCTACAACAACAAATATAGAATCTCTTACCTTTTTTACTTCTAGGCAATCCAACAATGAAGTGCATAGAAATGTCCTCTCAAGGAGAACTAGGAATAGGTAAGGGCTAGTACAAGTCATATGGTGATGTGATCAAGCCCACCTGAACCCACCTTCCCGGCCTGCCTCGAGTCGGCGTTCTGACCAGTGGGCTAGCCTCCAGCCTGCCTCACGTCGGCGATCTGACTGGTGGCGCTCAATCACAAGCCATGGGCTGCAGCCCATGCACCCCAACCTGCAGGAGGTGGTACACCTTTTATCCTGCAGGATGTTGGAGGGGGGATTTGATCCCCTGACCTCCCTTTATCAAGGTGGGATTACCACACTTGATAACCAACTCTACTTGAAGTTGTGGAATTGTCTCCTAAAATCAAGCATCGTCCTACCATCACTCCTAGCTCCATGAACTCGTTGGCGACACCATGGATGGATGCATTTCCTATGATTCCTTCATGTTTGCCCTTCTTGCTCCATGAGGAGGACGAGGCTGTGTTAGTCACTTCAAGCGGTGATTACATTCCCTTTCTTGTGGAGGCCAAGAAGGATGTCTTTGTCATGGAGAATGCCACACCAAGGGAGCTAGAAGCCCTACCTTCTTTGTTGAGCTCACAAGGCTTGATAGATTCGAGGACGAATCTTTTTGAAGGGGAGGAGGATGATGTGATTCCATCTACCGAGTCATGGCCCCATGATTTGAGTGAAGATTCCATCCCTAAAGACAAGCCCAATCTGCACGATAAAGGGGAGCCAATACTTGGACAAGCAACCAAAGACGATGTTCGAGGCGCTAAGAAACTAAGACAAGGAGCCATGCCCTATCTTGGGCGCATCACGCGAGCCCTAGCTAAGTCTATACTAGACAAAATCAAGGAGGAGCTCATGGCTCATAAGTTTCCGATGGCTAATGACGGTGAAGGTTGGAGTGTTCTTGTGACTATTGGTTCGACTAGTGCTAAAACTTGAATTATGTTTTGGTAAGGGTTTTTAGTTGAATTTCTTGAAATTTAAGGGTGTTTTATGTAATTATAGAGAAGTGAGGGTGGCTGAGTTGAGAGAGCGTGGTATTAGGGTTATAAGGCCCATTTTTGGCCTCCTTTCTCCCTTGGAGATTGGACGAAAATACTCTCTTGTTGCTTACTTTCCCTTGCAATTTCAATTCAAGTTCTTGTTCTTGTATTTCGTTCGTTCAATTCTCGTTGTTCAAGTTGTTGGTGAGTAATATCCGACAATTTGGGCATCTTAGTTTGTTTGAGAGCTTGGTGAGTCATATCCAAGTTGTCAAGCATCCATATCCCCTTGTTCTCCCCATTTCGATCCATCATCCATCTCGGTGGTTTCTGCACCCCCTCAGTAAAATCAACATATCTTTCAATCCACGCATCATCTAGGTCTGAAATTTTGAGGGATTAAACTAGACTCAGAGATCTAACTTCTCGAATTGGAATCACTCAATTCCGAGTTTGGACGAGGAAGATCCAGCCAGTTGAAGACGGGTCAGTTGCGTGGTGTTTGTTGTCGGAATTCCTTGGATTCTCGTGGCGATCTCTTTGCACCATCATCCCCTCCATCGATCCGGCCATCAAGTGGTATCAGAGCCACGCGAAGGTATCGCCATCTAAATCTTGTTCCGACCTTGAATTTCCACTTGTTGCAAGTTTTAGGTTCGAACTCTTTATTGGCTGCGTTGTGTTGTTGTGTGCGACCATAGTGTCCTTGTTGTGTGTTGTTGTGGTCGTTGCTTTGTCTTGATCTTGTGGTTGTCTTGGCTGAGTGTGTGTTCAGCCATGGCTGCAAACCACGCTCAAAAAACGTTCCAATAGAACACCCAAAATAGTTATCAAAAGTTGGTAGTTGAAAGGGTGCATTTGATGCTTGATTAATGTCTTCCTTTAGTGCTTGATTTAAGTGTGTCTTGCTGAATTTGGCTGAGTAAAAACGTGGGAATTGAGTCCATAATCCAACTTTCTTTTGACCCCTTTATATCATTACATGCTTGTTGTTGGTTACGGTGCTAGGATACGGGAATGACACCAAGACGAGACATCTTGTGTTGTTGTGTTTGAGCTTTTCTTGTTCCATTTTGTTGGTCATCTCCTACTTGTAACTTGTTGGATTTTCATCTCGGGCAAGTCTTGGTGATTAATTCGTGTGACCTCTATACCTTGATCTTTGCCTTGTTTTTACGATGACAGGTGTAGGTGATGACAAGAATAAGGAACAAGTTGAGGAGTCCTCTAACTCGGTGGTTGCCATGTTGCAATCCTTCCAACAATCCATGCAACAATCTTTGGAAGCTATGGAGACACGCATGGATGCCTTGGAGCGCCGAATCCTAGGGCTGGACGAGAGGACACAAGTGCCTCAAGTGGTGAAGATCAAGGAGAAACGAGAAGAGGATAAAGGTTCGAGGACGACCCCTTGTAAAGGAGAGGAGACTTCCTTCCAACAAAGAGTGATGAGTGACACAGAGCAACCAAAAAGAGAGACTCCTTTCCATGGATTGGAACAACTCATTACCATCAAGTGTCCAATAGAATTGATGCACACATTGCAAGAAGAGGAGGAAGTTGTGGAATTGTCTCCTAAAATCAAGCATCGTCCTACCATCACTCCTAGCTCCATGAACTCGTTGGCGACACCATGGATGGATGCATTTCCTATGATTCCTTCATGTTTGCCCTTCTTGCTCCATGAGGAGGACGAGGTTGTGTTAGTCACTCCAAGCGGTGATTACATTCCCTTTCTTGTGGAGGCCAAGAAGGATGTCTTTGTCATGGAGAATGCCACACCAAGGGAGCTAGAAGCCCTACCTTCTTTGTTGAGCTCACAAGGCTTGATAGATTCGAGGACGAATCTTTTTGAAGGGGAGGAGGATGATGTGATTCCATCTACCGAGTCATGGCCCCATGATTTGAGTGAAGATTCCATCCCTAAAGACAAGCCCAATCTGCACGATAAAGGGGAGCCAATACTTGGACAAGCAACCAAAGACGATGTTCGAGGCGCTAAGAAACTAAGACAAGGAGCCATGCCCTATCTTGGGCGCATCACGCGAGCCCTAGCTAAGTCTATACTAGACAAAATCAAGGAGGAGCTCATGGCTCATAAGTTTCCGATGGCTAATGACGGTGAAGGTTGGAGTGTTCTTGTGACTATTGGTTCGACTAGTGCTAAAACTTGAATTATGTTTTGGTAAGGGTTTTTAGTTGAATTTCTTGAAATTTAAGGGTGTTTTATGTAATTATAGAGAAGTGAGGGTGGCTGAGTTTAGAGAGGCGTGGTATTAGGGTTATAAGGCCCATTTTTGGCCTCCTTTCTCCCTTGGAGATTGGACGAAAATACTCTCTTGTTGCTTACTTTCCCTTGCAATTTCAATTCAAGTTCTTGTTCTTGTATTTCGTTCGTTCAATTCTCGTTGTTCAAGTTGTTGGTGAGTAATATCCGACAATTTGGGCATCTTAGTTTGTTTGAGAGCTTGGTGAGTCATATCCAAGTTGTCAAGCATCCATATCCCCTTGTTCTCCCCATTTCGATCCATCATCCATCTCGGTGGTTTCTGCACCCCCTCAGTAAAATCAACATATCTTTCAATCCACGCATCATCTAGGTCTGAAATTTTGAGGGATGAAACTAGACTCAGAGATCTAACTTCTCGAATTGGAATCACTCAATTCCGAGTTCGGACGAGGAAGATCCAGCCAGTTGAAGACGGGTCAGTTGCGTGGTATTTGTTGTCGGAATTCCTTGGATTCTCGTGGCGATCTCTTTGCACCATCATCCCCTCCATCGATCCTCTCATCATATGGTTTATTCTAGATTTGGCTTTAGTATAAACAACACAACTTTTCACAAATCTCAGCAAATAATTACTCATTTCAGGCCAATAGTAGTGTTCTTTCAAGCCTTCAAGTACCTTTCCTAGTTCTAGGCAATCCAACAATGCAATTCTTATAAATTTCAACAAAGTGGGAATCACTAGCATAAAATTCCTTAATCATTGCAAATCTAAGAATATTAACATCACATTGAGCCAAGAGAACACACCTGCAAGAAAGGACGTCATCTACCATTTTCTCTTTGCCTTTCTTATGCTTTACAACATAAGGAAAGGTCTCCATGAATTCAATCCATCTTGCATGCCTCCTTCTGAGTCGTGATTGGCCTTTCAAGTACTTCAAAGCCTCATGATCAAAATGTATCACAAACTTCGTAGGCCATAAATAGTGTGACCAAGTCTTCAAAACCCTCATTAATGCATACAACTCCTTGTCATAAGTAGGGTAATTCAACTCAGCCCCACTAAGCTTTTCACTGAAATAAGCTATGAGTTTCTTGTCTTGTAAGAGGATTCCTCGTATGCAATGGACCAATGCATCAATTTCAATCTCAAATGCCTTAGAGAAATCAGGGAGTTGAGGCATTTGGGCATTGCAAAGCCTGTTTTTAAGTGTATTGAAGGCGTTCTCTTGCCGCTCTCTCCATTTAAATGGTGTATCCTTCTTTGTTAGCTCATGGAAAGGGGCTGCAATTGTGTGCTAAAATCACGCACAAACCTCCTGTAAAAGCCAGACAAGCCGAGGAAGGGCTGAACCATTGTGGGGGTCGTCGGTTGGGGCCACTCTTTGATTGCCTTGACTTCGTCTTCATCCACCTGTAAGCCACTCTTAGAGACAACGAAATCAAGAAAAACGGTAGATTTAGAACAAAAAGAACACTTTTTTAAGTTAACATAAAACTTTTCGAACCTCAAAGTGTCCAAAATAGTCCTAAGATGATTTACATGTTAATGCAAACTTTTGCTATAAACTAGGATGTCATCAACTACAACAAAATTTCCTAAGTATCATCTTAAAACATGGTTCATAAGCCTCATAAAAGTACTAGGTGCATTAGTCAGACCAAAAGGCATTATTAACCATTCATATAATCCATACTTAAAACAAAAGGAATGAGGAATAGGGAAAGAAGTACTAGACTGGGCAACTAGAGAGCGGTTTTCAACTCCGCCTTTCAAACTGTTTTTGGCCTCTTTCTTTCGGCATTTTTCATCTGGAATTTTATCTCCCTCAATTTCTAAATTTCTCCCAAATTTTGAGCCAGAACACCCATGTAAATTGTGAGATAGCCCCTTTTTCGTTTCGGAAGCGTCTTCTGGAGTGTACTGCGGCACTTTGGACGATTTAGGCTCAATTTATGGGCGTTTTTTAAAACAATCAGTAGGTCCACCTGTTTATGATGTTGTGTCAAAATTTGGGCCAGAACTCCCGAGTGGAAGCTGGGAAACGCCGTTGGCTTCTGATTTGGCACCGGTAGAGGGTGTGGTACGCCGTTGCCTCTCTTTAGCATCGACAACCACTTGTCCCTCTTTCGCACACCTCAATGCTCTTGCTTGGTCCCTACATGTTAACTGCATCACACATAATTTCATCAATATAAGTACATATGGCTACACGGACTAAGCATTGATGAGTTACTAAGTTAGGTCCATTTGAATCATTGATGCCATTTAAACCATAACTAGTAGCTCTAGGTTGCATTTTTAATTGCAAGTGATCAACTACCTTAGCATTAATAATGTTACAATAGCTACCATTATCAATAATAATGCACAAACTTGAGTTGTATTAGTACGCCTAGTATGAAAAATGTTTTCCCTTTGATTTAGTCTAGGTGTTTTTGCGGTGAGAGTTCTCATAGTAAACAAAGTGAAAGGAAGCTCAGAATTTTCAGGTTCAATTACCTCTATGTTGTCCACCTTATAGCTTAGATTCTCCTCCTCCACTTAATTTGGAGGTATTTTTTCATCTCTCACATAACCACCATTGGTAGTTAGGAGCACGTGTTTCGAATTTAGACAATCCTTATCTAGATGGTCACGCCCTTGACACTTGAAACACCTAATGTCTCTTGTCCTTCATGCGTTTGGAGGCCATTTATGGAGTGTCTAGGGGCTATTGTACCTGGTTTATGTGAGCTTTGAGCTCCCTTTTGCAGCATAGAAGAGTTAGAAGAAAAAGAATTGGAATTTGAGATAGAATTACAAGGGTGCCTTTTGTTTGTATTCCAAGCTTCTTTCTTCTTCCTTTGCAGCTGGTCATGGAGCAATTAGGCTGAGTAGACAAGAGTGTTGAGGTCCTTGATTTGTTGCACTTCAAGTGTGTCTCTAATGGATTGATTTAGTCCAGCCATGAATTGGGTCCTTAAGGACCTTTGAGAATGATGAACTCCAGCCTTTAAACTTAAATCTTCAAGCTCATTGAAGAACTAAATAGGTGACTTGAATCCTTGTTTGCAAGTGGCCACTTTTAGCCTCATGTCCTTGGTATGTTATTCAAGCACATACTTCTTTTTCATCACAAACTTCAACTGGTTCCAAGTCTCAATAGGAGGTAGATTCTTTTTTATTCTGTCCCCTTCCATTTGAAACCACCAATTTCTAACAGTCCCAACAAAGTGCATTACAACAACAACCACTTTTTCCCATTCTTCATAGCCCATGTGATCTAGAATGAAGCTATTAGCTTGCTCCCACTCTAAATACTTTTCAAGATTAAGCTCTCCATTAAAGGTTAAATTTTTTTATCTTAATATCAAGTTTTCCAATTTGGGCATTATTCTGGTTGTTGTTGTTGTTGTTGTTGCTCAGCCTCCTAAAACCATAAGCTTGTGGAATTTCTTCCACTTCTTTAGTTTCATTGTAGAAATCATCAAGGGAGGATTCCATGGTGGTTGCTCGTCCCCGGGATAACCATGTATCATATCATCATAAGCATTGTGACTACTATGGTTATGATGAATGGGATATCCTTCCCTGGGTCACTAACTACCTTGTTGGTTCTGCCCGTTCCTTTTGGTTATGGATATGTCAATCTAGACGTTGTCAAGGCTTGATCCCAATTGCAAACTGGGACCAACTGAAGTTTGTAATGCGAAAGATGTATGTTACAAATGATGAAGAGTTGCATAGACGATATAGAGAAGCTTGTGCTCCTGACAACGTCGTTAACGAGGCTGCTCGTGAGTGTGTTTGTTTTATTTTGTTTGTTGTTTTTAGTAATTGATAAACGAACAACCTTGCTTCCTGTGGAACGATCCTGACCTCCCTATACTCAGCGGGGTCTTGAGTATAAATTTATTTCTTGTCAAGAAACCCTCTCAACAAATTGGCGCCAATGCCAGGGAAGCAACGTGTTTGTTTGTTTATCTGTGGGTCTGGGAATAGCCCGACCCCGTTTTTGTTTTTAATTTTTGTTTTCTCTGTCTGTTTACTCAGCGTATGCCGGTAGGACGACGAAGGCTCGAGTTTGACAACACTGGTTATTACTCAGAACCCGAACGTTCCCTGCACCGTAGACTCCGAGAACACCGAGCCATGGCCACACCGGAAGAGATGGCTCGTCAAATGGAAGACCTCCGAAAGCAGATGGAGGCGTTAAAAACTGAGAAAGAAGGCGCTGCTGCTGAGGTTGAGCGTCACCGAGCTGCTAATGCTCGTCTACAAGAGGAACTTAATGCCTATTCGAGGAATGCCAAACAGTACATGCATCCAGAACTGTGGGTGCCAGAATCTCCAATCGTGCTTCCCGAGATAGAGAAACCCTTTGAGATCAAGTCTCAATTCATATCCTTGATTAAACGGGCTCAGTTTGAAGGGAAACCTACTGAGTGCCCTATGGAGCATATTCGAAACTTTCTTGATTTATGTGACACCATAGCTGCTGAAGGTGTCTCACTTGAATATGTTCTGTTAAAAGCTTTCAGGTGGTCTCTTGCTGGGAAGGCCCTGAGCTGGTTGGAGAGCCTACCTTCTAAGTCTATCAGGACTTGGAAAGCTTTGTACGATCAATTTCTTACAAAGTTCTTCCCTCCTGCTAAGACGACGGAGTTGAGGAAACGCATCACCTCCTATCACCAGCTGCCTAATGAAACATTTGTTGAAACATGGGAAAGATTCAAAGAGATGCTTAGACAATGCCCCACGCATGGGCAACCTTTATATGTTTTGCAAGAAATCTTTTTCCAGGGTATCAACGCAGAGACCAAGAACCGCATCAACACGCATACTGCGTGCAGTTTTATAGAGATGGATCCCACGGTTGCATGGGAATTGCTGGATAAGCTGTCCAATTATGATGCCATGTATGGAACCCAGCAGACCCCCCAACCGCAGAAACGTCTCTATGTTCCTAACCGAGAAGATGTTGACCCAGACGTCAAAACCCAGTTTCTGCAAGATGAGGTCAACCGCCTGAAGAAGCAGGTAAGTTTACTGAAATCCTCTCAATCATGTCAAGAATGTGGTTCTTCTGCACATAGTACATCTGCTTGCACTAACATAGAGCAGGTTAGAGCCGCTGAGACAATAACTGAGATGAATTATATGAGAGGACCATACAGGAACCAACCTAGCTATCATGACAGGTCAAACAACTATCAGGCATGGGGCAATCAGAATACCAATCAAAACTATGCAGTGCCTCCACCAGATAGACGACCTGCACCTTATCGACCTCCAGGCCATCAAGAGCCACCATCATGGGTTCAAGGATTACAGGAAGGCATTAACGGAGTGACCAACAAGGTTAACGAAGTTCAAGCTAACTTAAACCAACAAAATAAAAGATGGGGAGAGTTCGATATATGGAAGAAGAGTGTTGATTCCCAACTAGGGAACCTCACTGCCCAAATTCCGAGACCACAAGGGCAACTCCCGGGCCGCCCCGAGGAGAACCCTAGGGGACAAATAGCAGCGGTGCACCTTAGGAGCGGGAAGACATTGCCGGAGCAAGTCCAAGCTGAGGAAAAGGAGGAAGAGGACGTCACCAAACAGCTCGTTAACGAGCCAGCAAGGGCAAATAACGAGCCCATATAAAAAGGTGACGAGGCTCCGAGGGTTCCTGACGACCCTACCCCAGGTAAGTCTTCTAAACCGAGCCTTCCTCTCAACTCCAGAATAGTTAACGACCCCATCAGGGTCGGTAACGACCCGCCGAGGCAACCAAACGATCCTAGTATCGACCCGGAACTCTCACCTCTCGAGCCTAACTTGGTTCCGAGAATGGTAAAATCTCTTTCATTTCCAACTAAGAAATCTATGGACTCTACTGAGAGTAAGTTCAAGCGTTTCGTAAAGATTCTTCAGGGCATTAATATTTCTATCCCATTCGCTGAGGACCTAAGCGAAATGCCGGCTTACACAAAGTTTTTGAAGGATATTCTTAGCAGGAAAAGATCCAGTACAGAGCTGCAGGACGAAGTCAGATCAATAGCTCTACCAGAAAAGCTAGGAGACCTAGGGAGATTTGCAATAACGATCGGCATAGGCAACCACAAGTTCAAGGCTTTATGTGATCTGGGCGCCAGTGCTAGTTTAGTTCCTCTCTCAATCTGGTCTAAAGCTAATATGGGACCATTAGAGCCGGTAGATATGAATCTGTATATGGCAGATGGATCATGTGTCAAGGCCACAGGAGTCGTGGACGACTATCCTATTCAAGTCGGGAAATTCTTTATACCGAATGATTTCATCTTCCTTGATATGCCTGAAGACCCTCATGTCCCCATAATTCTTGGCAGACCATTTTTAGCCACAATAGGTGCAAGAGTTGATGTGCGGAAAGGACTCCTCACTTTTGACATTGGAGAGGAACGGGTAGAATTTAACTTGGATCAGAATGCCAACGACACAATTGCAATCGCACAAATCGAGTTGACTCAACCAGAACTCGATTCAGCCGTTCCTACCAAGCCTCATTGGCTAATCACCGAGTCCCACGTGCAAGAATACAACCAAGGTAAGTACTCTAACTATGAATCTGCTAAAGATGGTCATTCCTTATCTTTTGTTTCTACACCCTGCCCCAGCATATGCAGTACAGAGGAGTCCAAACCACCTTGTTTTTCGGATTTCACTAACCATCATGTAGGAATACCGGGCATACTGATAGAAGAAAAGGGACCTAATTTAGCAACTCAAGCACACAAAAGCTGCAAAGCTAATTACAAGGTACCTCAAAACCCCAACATAGCTACACGGGAGCCACCTTGAATCAAAGGAGTACGTCGGGCTGGCGACGTTAAAAATAGCGCTTACGGGAGGCAACCCGCTTTTTAGTATAGAATTAGATTTTTTCTTTTTAGACTCTTTTTCTTAGCTTTCTTTTTGAGTTCTTTTTAGTAGTTTTCACGATAGAAATTAGGATTAAATTTTGAGCTAACAAGACGCAGGAGAAGGGATCGAAAAATCACTTCAAGAGGCTACAGTGGCTCG